>CM073136.1:22789659-23267159 GCA_037039145.1 Fundulus diaphanus
AACCTGTTTCACATTAAGAATAAGGAGTGACATAGATACAAAGATAATTTCTGGTTAATATTTGAGCAACAGAAGCATATAGTGTTGACCACATGGTATACTTGACAAAGATGTCTAAAAACCTTTAGAATAAATCTCTTTAGCAGAAGCATAATCTCAAACTGGACAATTTAGAAAAACTGCTTTTTGGGTTTTAGTGCAATTAACCAGTAGCCAAAGAACTTTTTTAGTTAATTCTTTATATCAAGTTATTCATCGCATCTGTAAATACTAATTAGTAGTCCATAACTTTCTGTTTCCTTGTGACAGAAATAATTGTTAAGTAAGGTAGAGAGCCTGTGGTGCTATGGGACTGTTTCTCTTTCATAGGGTCTCTGGGGTTCTAAACACTTTGATTTACCAGGACATTTTAAACACAAACTGTGATGACTTATTGTTTTTTAGCTGAAATCATCACAGTCTTAACACAGAGCCTGATCCCACAAAAATGTTTTTAAATATATTTTTCTAAAATAATTTTAATATGGCAGTATGCTCCCTAGGATAAAAATTTTATTAGATTAAAGGTTGAATTTTTGAAAACATTTTTGCATTTCATTACTACAGTACTGCAATAAAATATTTTTTTTCTTTTTACGTGTTCGGTCTGGCAGTGTAGCATTAACAACTGCTGTCTTAATGCCAAAGACAACCCAACAGATTTACTTTCACAAGTGGAGCATTACTGCTTTCGCCATAGTGCTCCACTTGATTTATATATGCAATAAGCTTTATTAGAATTTATGCTAGGACTATTGCATGTTAAATGGACACTGAAACTGGAAGGTAGATGAGAAGGAAAGAAAGGGAAAAAGATGAGACAAAATGCAAAAAGGGAGAAAAGGTGACAAAAATAGAGTAGAAAAGAGAGAAAAAGATAACAACCTTTGAGTCTGCTTCTACACCTGCAAATAAAGATATAGAAAGAACAGTAAAACCAACCAAAAACGTTTCACAGGAACAAAGAACCAACACCTCGATAGCATCACTAAAAAATATGTAGTACCATTTAATACAAGATGTATAATGTGACAACCAAAGCTAATGATAAGGGTTTTCTGTAAAGAGTGAATCTTTAAGCACCTGGATCCAAGCACATGTAGGTGTTTGCGAGAGTGCACCTGTATATGTAAGGTTTATCCATAAGAAAAGCACCGAGGCAGACACCGGGGAAACCAGAACCCGAGACGCCCAAAAGGGCCCACAGAGCAAAGGAGTCCAAGTGGGACCGACACAGGGATAACTGCCTCCCCCCTCCCAGGAAAGAGCGGGGAGGATCCACAATGCTGAAGCCCTAGGGAGCTGTGGCGACGAGCCATGGGCCATACCATGGATCGAGTGGATCCAGCCATGGGCCCAGAGACCCGAGGCCTAGGTGCACGCTGCCCCCCAGCGGGGCCCAGATAAAGCCACGGAGCACACTCCTGGCGAAGCAGCCGCCAACGCACCAGTGGGCCAAGGAGCTTCACACTTAGTGGAGACCTGAGATGTCCCAGGAGAGGGGGCAGTCTAAAACAAAAAGAAAAACAGAAAATCAGGTAACGACCCTAACGACTCCCCGTTACAGAGGAGAGGACCAGTTTCAGTTCAATCTGCTGTCTTAATGGCGTTAACGACTGCCCATTACTAAGGGGGTGGGCCTGTTTCTGTTGAATTTGCATGTTATCTAAGCCATTACAAGGCCTTTGTTGGGCAGCAGTATAAAGCTTGATACTCCACATTACTCCAGACTTTTTGAATTGAGAAAGCTTCCTGGATAGGAAGCGAAAACGTCTTCAAACTACAGAAAACCAATCCAGTTGCTTTGTTTTTTACTTTTTTTGGAATGACCATGACCTGGATGATCCAGCATAGAAAACCAGGTACACATTCACACGTTCCCACCCTAGTACCCCCACATGCAAACACTCTTGCCCACACAAGGAACAAAACAAATTTATTCAAAATAATAAGGGATGCTGTACACACACTCGCACTCACCAAAAACATTCTTTACTCCCTGGTCCAGGTACCGGCACCCCAGAGGAGTATCCAGTCTCCAGCGTTGAGAGGTGAATCCCTTCATCAGGTTGGGGGGTTCACCCCAAACCCAACATACCTGGTCTATAATCCACCCCGAGTGGGGCCAACACCATCGGAACCAGCCAGCCAACCAGAGCCCACACAACAAAACCAGTGGAGCTGCCTCCTCTGCCCTCTATACTTAAGCCCTACGCCCTATACCTTGGGAGAGCAGAGGAGCCAGCCCCAGCCCCAACCAACTTCCAGGACCCAACGACTATCCCTAACCCAGACCCCAACTAGGTGTCCCACTCCTCACCCAGGCCTCCAACTCCAGGTGGCAATTGGAGAACAGGGGTGTGAAAAAGACCCCAAACCTGCCTCCGCCCTTTCAACTGTCGTTTGAACAGGCGGAGTTCAAACGACAAGTGTCGTTGCATGTTGTTCTCAAGTGAATATAAAACCTGGAGGGCTAGAAGGAGGGTGCTGGCTCCCCCAATCTGTGCCCGACATCTGTATATTATGAGAAAGTTATAAATGGAAGTGTATAATAAAATTGGGGCTAAGGATGTTACAGGACAGCGGGACAGGGAAATCCTCACCACTCACCAGCGACGACCTACTCCCCAAGGTCCTACATCTGTGGCAGTGTGATGGAGCAGGCAGAGGGAAGTGTCCGGGGATGGGGAGGAAAGGACTGCGGAGCAACATGCCCTTTCAGGAAGCCAGCTCCCCCAGACTCCAATAGACCAATAGGTACCCCTGTTCTCCAAAAACCCACTCGGAAAGGGAGGCGCCCCTAGCAGCACCACCAAAATCTGCGGGATCCGAGGTTAGAGACAAGTGGCGAGGCCCGAGAGCCAACCGCAAACCAGAACTGACCCCCCCCCCCCCCCCCCCCCGAAAAAAAGCAAAACACCAGTCCACCAGCCGGCCCCAACCCAGCAGACCCCTGTTCCTCTGATAGGACTAGCACCGAGAGTCGTCATGAACCAGGACCGAGATGAGGCGCCACAGACCCCGGCACCAGTGATGGGGCCACAGACCCTGGTGCCAGACCCACCACTACAGGACAAATCCAAACAGACCTCCACCCCAACTGGATGATGGAGCTGATCAAAGGAGCCCAGATAGTTTTGTATTTTAAGGCAAGTATAATATCAGTAATTATCTAGGCCAATATATTTTCCTTTGAAAGGCTCTGGAAATCTTGTTAGAAGGTTTTGGATCAATTGCTCTTTGAAATACTACAAGTCTTTAAATAAATTCCAAGAGGAGTACATAAATATCCACAAACAAAAATTTTGATTCTTTTTAAACATTTTTCATTTTGAGATTTTACAACAGCAGTAAAACATGAATTTAATTTGACTTTTTTAATCTTTTATTTACTTTACCATATCTTCTCCTCATAAATGTGGCCAACATTGTTAAACGATAATTCTAGGCTAATTTGAGGCCAACGCAAAATGGCTTTGATTAAATGTCTCATTTAAAGTGCCACTAAGAATCACACTATGAAAAATGAATGAATGGTTGTTTTTTTAAACATCAGTAATTATAATCCTGCTGACTAGCAAAAGAAAAAAAATACTTCCCAGATGGCTTGCACATGTGGGACATGGGTCTACATTATTTAACAGGCCTATAAAGACTGAAAATGACTTGAACAAAATGGAGCCCTGCAATCTGAAAAGTAGACTAACTGATATATAGAGGCTATGGGGGAGTCAAGAAAAAGGACAAGTGGACCTTTCAGTATAAACATCAGCTCTTTCAAGAAATAAATTGAACTTCTGAGTAATTCTAAGATTTCTTCTTGTTTATTTTTCCTTTTTGAAAAATAGGCAAGAAAACAATTAAACAAGTGAAATGAACATAGCATTAAGAACAGAAATAACAATACGACATTGGAGTGTTTTAACATTCTATATGATTACATCTGAATTTGTAATCCTAACCATTTCACTGACAGTTTGGGAAGTCTCCCCTACAACCTGAAATACCTAAAGTTGGTAAGTAAAAGCAAAAAGCACATGGGGGACCTGGTTTTAACTAAAATGAGCAGTAATTCAACATACAGTGACCGAGATGTAAGCCAAAACATTCCAGCTTCTTGGTTGATTAGCTTTAACACAGAATTTGCTTCTTCGCTTTCCTCCAGTTTTCAGCCCGAAGATAAAAAGTTTCTTATTGGTGTCCTGTCAGTACTGCATGTTTTAATACTGAAAAATATGAGAAAATTAGCTTTCTCAGCTACGAAACAATCACAGTAGACACACTCTTTAAAATCCTAGAAGTTAATTATTTTAAGGTAATAGATTACATTTTCAAATGACTAAGCTGATAAAGTCAGGTTGGGATCAGTTAGTCTTCTCTTGGCCAGTCACAATGCTAAGACCAGCTGTTAGCGTTGCATGCCGTAGCCAGCACAGTGGTTACTTTATACAAGTAATACAGACCAAAAAAATTATTAAAACAAATCAAAACTGTAAAAAGAGTAAATGAGATGAACTACAGTACTCAACAGGTGTAGGGAATGACAATTAAATAGAGTCTGTTGTTGTGCTAACAATTTGCTTTACAACACCACTCACACTTCTGCTAATCAACTGGAACCCAAACAAATCCTGCCAGTTCTGATGGGAACTTCTTTCTCACGTTGTCTGTATTTGTCAGCAGGGTCTCTCTCCAGACTAACGTGCATCAAGGAACATGTGTCAAGGTTGCATAACGTTGTCCACTGTTCCACCTTTTAACTTCAGTTCTGGGGAAACAAAACAGACGGTATGTCTCAAATATGAACAGACAGCAATATGTTTAGCAGATTATTACACAAGGACATTTTCGGAAAGACTAAACAACAGGGCTGGTGCAGCAGAGTGAAAAACAATAAGACTGCTTTAAACTTAATACATTACTGCATGTATGGTGACAGCTTTGTAGTCTAGGAAGAGATCGTATTTGAAAGTTAAAAACAGCAAAAAACCACTAACATGTGTAAAGGCTTAATTTCCCTCCATGTTTCAACCCAGTCTTTATCAGTAGTGGTGGCGTAAACTGCAGACATTACAGAGATTGGCTCGGACTGCCACAAACCACATTAATGGTGGTTAAACTAAGCATGAGCTGGTTTCAAAGTCCCAAAGCCACAAGGACTTTGCGTCCTACCGCTTCTGCACTTTAGACTCCTTTTATTGACATGTTGGTGGCAGTAAAGAGTTTTATCCAGTGGTATACAATGTACCAAAGCTCTCACTCTTCCCAACCTGTTGATGTGAGCTGTGATTCAGCTATCGGCTGGGGTTCACAGCCAAAGGAAGGGAATTCCCCTTAACTTGAAATAGACATTGAAAAAAAGGAAAAAAGGAGAAAAGATTGCCTGCTTGTAAATTTTCCTGGCAGTAAAAAACAAACAAAAAAAACCCCACTTGAATTAAAAAGGGAAACTACCTATTACACTTTTTAATCAAGTGGTTTGACATAAATGTTTGTAACAAGCCCAGCCAGCCTGTCTGTTGGTTAAATAAAAACCAAGCAATGAGAGCTTGTTTGTCAATACAAAAGAAACAATTTATATTGGCTCAATCCGAATACCCTGATACAGCAAGGACCAAAGCGGAAGTGTATCAGCGGTCGGCATGATAAGTGCTGTCCGAATAGTGCAGTCAGTAAGGAAGGAGGTAAGAAAAGTAGACTGTATGCTCCCTTCCGTGTCTACTTTTGCCTAGGAACCCCGCAATGCCTCTTACCAACGCTAAGAACCCTTAAGCTATCCCAAAATCCTTTGCGTGGAATGATATAACAGCACAGCCCCCTCAACGAAAACGACAAAAATGTACAGAGAGCAGAGATTGTACACTTTGTACACATTTTAGGAAGGTTGTAGGCCCGAGTTTGACTCGCATGATCCATGTGCATTTCCTTCACATAATGACGTCAGAGTTAAGGGCTGTCCTAATTCGGCACAGCAATCAGAGGCTCCTTTCCTCTACACAATAGTGTTCTTACTGTTGACCCCATAAAAGATCAAGGAACAGGAGCTAGAAGTCATTATTATGGGCATTCAGATGGAGCCATTATGTTGTGTTTTTAGCTGTGTAACCATGTGTAATTTTTTTACAGACCCATGGGGTCTGTAAAAAAATTTGATTGATTGAACAGATGACATCACCCAGGCTGCATTTAATTAAAGTGGCTAACCAGGCTAATATTAGTTAACATTAGCTTGTCTGGCCAATGTTACTTCACAACTAGTAGGGTGGTAGAAAAGACTTAATATTGTGCAAAATAAGCTTTAATTATAAACTACACCTAAATCCATTTAGGCATTTATTTTGTATCATTATAAAGATATTCCCCTACAATGTCCATCTGCTTTAAAAAAAAAAGAAGAAAAAAAACATGGTGGCTAAGGTTATGGTAACTTCCTAAAGTTTTGAGCCAATGACCTTGATATGAAAGGTTTTTCAAATGAAATTTTTTTAGTCCAAGCACATTGCTGGTGCAAGAACCAGTTCTTACTTTACTACAAAAACAAAGCACAGTTTTTGGGGGTTTTATTTACCGTTCTTGTCATAGATTAAGCAGACAGATTGACACGCTAAAGAGAATTTTAAATGTGCTGCAAACATTTAATTGATTGTTTATCTCTACAAACCAGCTATCAACTTTTGACAAAAGAGGTTATTTACTCCCGCCCCCCAAAGCGCCAGATGCCCAGATAGAACGTTTTCTTTCAGTGTTTGTTTGTTTACATGAACAGAACAGATGCCAAGAAAGCACCAGTACCAGTTTACTACTGAAACTGGATTGGTGAAAAATAAAAGTGATTAGTGATCAATGTCACAATAACATGAAATGGCTGACACTGATTTAAAAATCAATCTCTGCATGTATGAATCAACTAAGACTTTGCGAAAATAAGTTAAGTTATGCTATAGTAAGCTAAGTTGTTCTAAGATAAACCTAGCTAAACTAACTTTACAAAGGTGGGGTGATGGTGTGTCCCATTTGCCTTGTTTTCTTTCAGTGAAAACAAGGCAGATTATGTCATCTCTGCTTTTTTTGCATTCCAGTTTCCCTCTTGTCGCAAAATATGAAAAAACATGGAAGCTCGCACAAAAGCCATTTCTAAATGTACATATACAAACAACCTCAGCCTCCGAATGTATTTTAGAAACGCATTTTATTGACAAATCTTGGTCTTTTATAAAGCTTTGCTTAGCTGTTCAACTGAACATGAAACGTTAAACAACAAGTGGCGATCCTCCATTGCTAGTTTAGCCAGTATGGCTGCTGTTGTTAAAACAATGACAATTACACTGTGCAATGCGGAATTTTGTCTATATAAACAGTGCTGAAACATCACGTCTCATGAACCCTGAAAAGAAGCACCTGCATGACTGAGTAAATGTTACATAAATAATAGAAAACTGCTAAAAACAGCTACGAGTAGCAGCCATCATGAATACGGAAGTCGGGTATGGTCCTATTGCACTGACTTTCCAACTTGTAATTACGACTTCAGGGACCATTCCAGCTGAAATCTCAGTTGAAAATTCTAGATGAAAACTCTGACTACTGAGGACAAATGGAATACAGCATAAACTACAGCATAGAGTAAGTTAATTATGCCAAGGTGCTAAATTTGTTAAGGTAGGCTCAAGTGAAAATAGCTGAGGTGGGTAAATTCGGCTTCAAAAAAGTAAAAACCCTGCCTAGTTTTTGTTCATCCTGTTTACTTAACCAGGTTATTTTAAACATTACTCCCTGTCTATGCTGTGGAGCTGGAAATGTAAATGGTTGGATCTAATCGCTATACAGGCTTTTTACTTTCTGAATGTGGATTACATATTTCTTTGGAAATAAGCTATGCTAATTTAAATTTAGGTTACCTAACCCATGTTAAGGTAGCGTATGTTAAACTGTGGTAATATAACCTATGCAAAAAAGCTGAGCTTTGCTAAAGTAAGTTAAGCAATGCTAATGTAAACCAAGTAATGCAAAAACAATATAAGATATGCTGAGCTAAGGCGAGCCAAGCTATGATAATGTAACACAATGCTTTCTTTAAACAATGTAGCATTCATTAGATAAAAAAGCTATTCCAAGATACATTATCCGAGGGTAAGTTAAACTATAATGAGGCAACACAATTTCCATAATTTAAAATGAATGTTACAGCAGTGATTATTCAAACACATGAAAATGCCAACAGCATAAACTGCAGCTGAAATAAAAAATATACTAGGCTAACTGTGTGTGAACCTGCTTGTAAGAGGCAGAGGCACTTAGGCCATTTTCTATAGTTGGATACTGTGTAGGACAGTTATGTCTCCTACTCGCAGGAGAGTGAGTGCTGCTATTCTCACAACTCTTGGGTTGTTTAAAACCCGCAGGTCCATTTTGCCGGTGGTAGCCACATCTTTTCCAATGACGTACTGGACACTACAGTCTCTACAATCTTGTTCTTTGCTTGGACAAAGATACTTTTTCCTAAGTGCCTCAACATGCAGCTTCAACACATGGTTAACAATTTTAAGAAAACTACTGTAATGATCTGCAAACTAATCACCTGAAAGAGCCATAGCTGTTGGTTTTATTTCTAAACATATACTTGACTTGACATACTAGGCCCGTTTACACTACATCTAAAAACCGAGCCATGCCGAGACCAGTCCGAGCTTGGTTCAGTTATCCAAGACAAGCCGACCCGTTTACACACAAAGCTTATCTCGGTTACTTGGTTGCTCCTCGCCCCCTAGTGGCGATCTGCGGTACTACCGCTCTCTTGGATTGAAGGCGGAAGCAGCAAAAACACACACAGCTGCGCCCGTAACATTCAGGAAGTTATGCTTGATATTGTGATATTTCGGTGTTTGCGGAGAGTCAGGGGAAGAAGGCAACCATTGGTTAATTTACTTGAGAAAGTTGGCTTTTTGGGAAGTGGATGAGAGAAACGAACGTCTAATAAGGATTTACAGACGCCGGAAACAACGACAGACACTGAGGTTCATTGCGCTGCTAAGCAGAATCATCTCTGGAAACCGTGTGGCACGGTAAGGAAGCTAGTATTATTATGAATGTCTGAAATTTGTCTGAATGGAGTGTGAATCGGGACGTGCAGCCAGACACGCCGGAAAACCCGCTGACAGTCAGCTGACTGTAAGGGCATGACGCGGTCTGCTCATGCGCTCTTCTTTATCAGAAACCGGGATAAAATAGAACCAGGCCGAGACCTACCCAAGAGCTGGTCTGCAGTTAGCGCGGTCCGGTTAGGTTTAGCGCGGTCTGGTTCAGTCTGCTGACCGTTTACACACAAGAGTTATCTCGGTTACCGAGCTCGGACTGGTCTCGGCTCGGTTAAAAAAGTGTAGTGTAAACGGGCCTACTATATACTTATATAAGCTCATCTATTGGTCCTGCTGAAATTGTTTTCATGCAACAGATAGCACACCAACAACAGGCATTTGGGATTGAATTTCAATGAAGTACAAACAAACGCTTGGGACGTCCGTAATAGTACTAACAATAGAAGTTTACATGTGTTTTGTATAATTTAAGTTTTTAATTTACAATGTTTTCAAAATCACACACTGGCCCAAGTGCAGATCTAACTTTGAGATGATTTTATAAACCCAGCCATACAGAACAGATGTGACTGAACTTTACATAAAATATTTGCAGAAACCTCACCTCTTTTTTCACATTTGTCACTACTGAGGGTGGTAGAGAGGTTGTTGGACTAAAATGAAAGAAAGAGAAAAAAAAATTAAAAATGCATTTATGAAGGGACAGTTTCACCAGAGCACACTTTATTCCGGTAAGGAAGAACGATTTCTGAAGACACAAGCTGCATTTCTGCCATCCAAAAGCAAAATAAGAACTTACTCGAGCCTAGGCTACCATTTCTTTCTAGGGAAAGTTTGCGCAAACTGTAGACAGCATAATTAAGGGGGATACCAATGAAAGAACACCAAAGACATAGGCCCTCTTTGATAAAACTCCCACATTCTTCATTTACAGCATGCATCGGTGCCTGCACTGGGCAGACAGCAGGGGCCTTGAATTGGATCAGCCATGCAAATCATAAAAGAGCAGATGTGTCCATTTCCACATCACACAGACTCCACTACATCATGAGAAAAAGGATTGTGCATGAGTCAAAAAAAATCAAAGGGCCCATGTGTAAGGGAACACTTACAACGCACATAAAACTACCTAAAGTGTTACGCCGTTTGACACGCACACCAGGCCTAAGTCATTAACTCAGCGGAAACACTGCTTAACACAGCTTAAACTTAATTTTATCCTTTCCCTGAGAAGCCAAGTCCTAACTTGCAATGGGCTATCTGGACCTACAGAGACCTCTGCAGTCACAGGAGGTCTCTAGGGGCTGGTGTGCAATCAGTTTTAAATTCCCATTGGGACATAAAACCAACATACACACTCCTATCACGTGGGAGTCTGGGCAACGCAATATGTCCAGAATGAAGACAGATTTAATGTTCTAACAAACAGCCCACAGCATGGAAAATCTTAACAATATAAGGCAGTAAGCATTTATTCACTTAAATCGCTTAAAATCTTTGTGCTGATGCCTGTAAGAGGAATTCAGATCCTTGTCTCACTTTTATGCAGTTATACGCACACTTATTGTAGTGTTTTTTTTTTTGTTTTTTTAGAAAACCATGTAACTGGTTAGTTAAGAGTAATACAAATTTGACAAAATGGATAAGAAACAATGAAAAGGTTTAACAAACCTGACAACTTGTTTGGAGGCATTTTCAAAAAACTTGGTCTTTGATGCAACACTGAAAAACAAAGGGAAGTGGCATGTTAGGTTTATAGATAAGGACTAAGCTAAGTGCAGCGACACATTGGAATCACCCTGAGATGAAATCTTATGTCCAATAATTTTAAGTACGAAGCAAATATATTAAAGAACCATATATGTGTGCGACTGAGCATTAACATGGGTTTCATGGAGCAGAAGATATGATGATTGGAGCATAGCGTAAATTCCAGGATTGTTGCTGCCCCCTCTGGTGACAAGTTGAAATGACACAAGCGATGTGCACTCGCTTGGGAGAAGAAGAAAATGACCTGCCGCTGCGACTGCACAAGTCTTTTGTTTAGAGGCGTAATGTCTTCTCAGGTAAGAAAGTTATAAATATTGAAGTTAGCCCGTCTTCTCTCGCTATTACATCAATTTCAGCAGAGACTCAACAAAGTAGCAAGGTGAACAAGAGCGCACAGCGCGTCAAACCCACATGCACGGCCAGAGGATTCGGCCCGAATCACTCTCTCATAAATTTACTAATCCAGCCTATAGAGTGGCAACTCATTTTACATGTTGGGCAATTGTAGGAACATGTATGGGAAATAAAATAAATCATATTTAACTTAAATAATATTTAACTTCAAAACTTGCACTATGTACCTTTAAGTATTGTAATGGTGCAAAAAGTCAAACTTCAGAGGCATGTTATTAATAACCTTTATTGGAATGTAAATATACATCCAAGCTTAGCTGCAGGAATCTATAGGGCCAACGGATGTAAGATAACAAAATTAGACAAGAAAATCGGTGTATCCAGGGCAGACTTAGCAACAATTATCCTCGTATGTTGTCTATATCCAGCAGACGGTGCTGTCAAATTATAGGATTAATCCAAGTAATTCTTCAGAAAATATAAAATAACTAAAATTAATGATCAATACCTTCCTAAAATATTCTTTGCTCAATTATATAGCTGATCGCAACAATGTGAAATTTAACTTTACATCCTGAAAAATTCCTATAGGTATGATCAGGGATGTTCAAGAGTCTGTTTTTCTTGGCTACCAACCTCCTTGCTTGGCTGACACATTTTGCTCAAGTACGTCTACTGTCTACTACAGACATCTTCATGATAAGCTACATAAAAGTTATGTTTTTTGTCTTAACAAATCACCCCCACATCAACTTTTTTTTTTTTAATCAAATTTCTCATTTTTGTCATTAAACCTCACTAATTGCTTCTCTTGTCAGTGTGAGTCTCTCCAGGTTGATTTTACTGCATATTTGTTGAAAACCTGCTTTTGTGTCTCAACCTGTCACTGCGGTGCCCTCCTAAGGTTCAATAGGTGGGTTGCCTTGAAGTTCGAATCAGTATTGCTATTAGTTCAAAAGTTTTTGTGATATAACAAGGAGAAACTGATGTTTCAGTAGCGCTGCCGCTGTGGGGTATAAAAGCAGCACTGTGTCGTGCCTCCGCAGTGTTCCCAACTTAGCAACTTTGTCGCTATATTTAGCCACTTTTCAAACCCCTTTAGCAACTTTTCTTTCAAAACAGCGACTAGTGACAAATCTAGCGACTTTTTCTGTTATTGCTGACTTTAGGCAATAACACCAATCGACCTGCAGACAATGTCTTGAGGCAGCTGAGAGTGCTGCCGTGAGTCCCTCCACACTTCCCCAAGCGCTGTCTGTCTCTTTTTAATACATTTTAATAACTTTGTCGTGTCAAAAGCTTTACTTTCTTACAACCTGGGTCACAAGTACATGAAAAATATGCAAATTAGGTGATGATGTCATTCAGTGACATCCAGCAACTTTTAGGACAACCAATGGCGACTTTCCTTGCTGAGGAGTTGGCAACACCTCTGTAGCGAGTTGAAATTTTAATAGTGAGTTTTGCGGTCCTTCTATGGATTTTCAGGTTAGCGATTTATTAGCTCAGCCTTCAGTTAGTTTATTTAGCTTTTACTAGTAGCCCGAACTTGTATTTATTTTTCTGATGTAGGTTAAGGGAAATGTAGGTGAGTGGTGAAGCCATTTCCTGACCTTTGAGAATTAGCTAAGAGATATTAGACTCATAATTAGAAAATCTAACCCATTTACAAAAGTCAAATATAAACAATAAATAATCGACTCATTCTGTAGGATTTTTGGAGGTTCCCATAAATGTGGCACTGGGGGTTTGGTGAAAAAAATACAGTCATATTCAATAAATTAGAATATGGGTTCCAATGAGGCTTATTTGTCAGATTAAAAGTAACTTTTGAAATAATAACCTTTAAGCAAGTATTAAATATACTTTTCATTAAACCCACATTTCTGTATCAAAAATTTATATTTTTATTGGTTTGATGTAATAGTCTAATACTAAATATCCTGTTTGCATTATATGTAAGCAAACACTCATTGCTATTAACCGAAGTAAAGGCTTTAAAAACTAGTCTGTGAGTAATGGATCTATATAATGTGTTTAATTGGGTTACTGAAACAAATGGACTCATAATAAGTCCCAATATCCAAATTTATTCGATATGACTGTGCATTTATTTACCTTTACATACATTTTCCTCACAATGGGCAAAAGGGTTTGAAATGTGTTGATTCTGCAAAACTAGAACTGCCATGTTGTCAAGGTCATTATGTGAGTTTAATATGGGCTCCATCATTCTTTTCATTCAAACAATTTTAAATCTTACCGCTGGACAGGTTTAGGGACTTAGCCCTGATACCTGTAATTAATTACCCTAAAAGAATGAGGGTAGAGACATGTGAAAGCACTTACTAAGATGTGGGCGTTCCCTCACTGCTGGCTGCAACTGGGAGCTTTTGTGGAGCAGTGCATCTGGAAGGGGGCTCAGGAGGCCTGATAGGGGGCCGAGTAATAGAATGTTTGTCTGCAGACTTTGTTCTGGTCACACCATCAGAAAGTCCTAAGAGACAAAACAAAAACAAAAAAACATCCACAAGCATAAAATTACTAGCCAATTAGAAAGCACATTGTTTAATGTGTACAGAAACCTTATCAGAGCTGTTTTTGCTGCCGGACAGGGATGACATATTGAGCTATATGATTGATGAGAGGTGGAGATTAAATAAAACTACAAGGCCAAAGAAAATACTAAAAGGTAGAGTAGGTAGGTCCACTAACAAACTAGAGGATAGGGAAGCAAGTATTTTGCAGAACCAAGAAACATAAGAAATCAGAATTATTGCAAAGGCTGCAAAAGCAAAAAGTCTTAAAAGCAAAACAACAAAAGATTGCAATGTTCTTTCCCTCTCCTAATGTTCCCATTTTGTATTCAAGAATTGTCAGCTTTTTGAACCAACATTTAGGATACAACTGGATAAATCCTTTTAGCTCATAACTAAATAGTTAGAGCAGGGGTTTTGCGTCCTAGGAAGGCTTCAAGTTCTCCAGTTCAAATCCCACAGACTACCATTCTGGGTCTCTAAGGAAGACCCTTAGCCCCAGAAGGCTCCCTGGGGGCCACACATGGGCAGCCCAATGCTCCCTGAGGGATGGGATAAATGAATAGGGCAAATTTAATTTGCATGTTTTTTTAATATTTAAACATGACTATATTATAAAGAAAAAGATAATAAATCTTTCGATTTCAGAGACGTTCACAAGTCATGTTGGCTCAGGTTTAAGATAAGTCTCAAGTTGTTCAGGGGGAAGTCCAAGTCAAGTCTCTAATGACTAAAATGAATACTCTTAAACTGGACAAAGGCTGTTGATTCTGCCTGAAACTCTAACCTGCTGTGTGATATATTTTAAAATAAGCATACTTAAGCCCAATTATAAACTTTGACATTTAACACCTATATCTTTTTAAAACATTTAATTCAACATGTAAAAAAAAAAAAAAAACATCTATGATGTGCACAAAGACAAATCAAGAGTTAAGCACATAAGTATTAGCATTACAACCTCAAAGACTTGGAACTCGTCACTAAAGATAAATCAGCAAAGTATAAATGGAAACTTAAAAAACTGCTCTACAATTTCAAGAAGAATTTGATTGTTGTACTGTCATTAAAGATGTTTCCGCTGATTATAGAGGAAGGTAATGAATTTTAAATCTAAATCTTCCAGGTATCTGAATAATATTGAGCTTAACTGTAGTTAACCACTATTTTCATCAGATTTCCATGCAACCCCTGCATTTTCTAGCTTTAAATATCCCGTAAGGTGACATTTACTCGCATATTTGACCATGCAGGACCAAAAAAATAAAAAAAAATAAGGAAATAAGTGGCTTGAAACTGTTTCAAGAAAAAAAAAAAAAGCAAAACAAGAAACCATCTTGAAAGATCTCCAGACATGTGGGATAGACTAAATTTTAATTGTGCAAGTGCAACCCGACACCTTGGGACCCCAGAAGAACAGTCCCTACATGCAGACGCATTGGTAGCGGCATCACGCTGTGGCGCTGATTTACAACAGCGGGACTTGGCAAGTCGATCCAGGAGATTGTTGAAACCTATTTCAGCCTTTCAGAAAAGCAAAAGATCTTCAGCTGCAGGAATAACAACAACGTAAAAGCAAAAGCTGCGAGGCGAATATCTACAGATAAGCCCATAATTATTCACACCCATGGCAAATTTAAATTTCAAATTCTTTTCATTCAAACAGCTTCTGACAGGAATAAAACAGACATCTTTCAAAAGAAAGATAAACAATGCAAAAGGAGCAACAATTCTGAAAAAAAAGGATCATTCTGTTTTTAATGACTCTTTTAAAACGCATGTAAAAAATATATTTATACTCTTCCCAACAACTACTGGAAAAGTCGTTATTGATATCACACTGTTCTTATAATTGCTGACCAGCTTTTTTGTATTTTCCCCCAAAGTTTTAATGATTAATTTCAGGTGAGGAGCTCCAAGTCTTTGCGGCTAGAAGGTCTCCTTGCCATCACCCTAATCTTCTCCACACGTTCTCCATCAGATTCAACTCTGACTGGGCCACTCCAAAACTTTAATATAACATTCAGTCAGAGGAAACATGTTGGTAGCATTAAAAGATTACTGTAAATTGAAACGTGCCAGGGATGTGAATGATGTTGGGATTAACTGTAAACATCTAGGAAATCTCAGTCCCTTGTCCCATGAATGAAAAATGTTTTGCAAATTAAACGCTGATGACAAGATCTGTTAATCAAACACCAAATAAAACTGTGAAACTTCATTCAAATCCAAGATATAATTGCAAAGCTTGTAGATATTGTGTGAGTACAGTTAATCTTATGAGATCAATTTATGGAACAAATGTATCTGAAAGAGCAACCACGGTCGCTGTTGCACCTGAAGCATCAAGCCACAGGAAGACATTTGTACTCTTTAAGAGATAAAGAGAATAATTTTCACCTTATGAAACATACTTTCCATGTTATATTGATTCTTTTGTCATAAAATGTTGATGACGAATATGATAGAAACTATTTCAATTTTCATTAACAAAAAGAGGGCTCCTCATACCTTCTCGGCTGGCTGGCGTTCCCTTTGGATGTGCTTTTTGTCGTTGAAACGATGGCACCCTGCTCACATAGACCCCGTTGGCTGCCAGGGAAGAGTCTGGCTTTTGCCTCGTATCACCTAACTTCTCAGCATCGGAGTCAGCTAGCCTCTCCTGACGGTTGGCCGATCTGGGCAACCCCGCTTGCTTCGAAAGAGGTTCTCTTGGGACGAGGGGGGAAAAGCTCATAGGTTTTGTCGGCTTTATGGGTTTGGGGCTCGCTGGGACATCCCCATGCACGGTAGAGGTGTCCTTCTGGCCATCTGTTGCAAACAAACAGCTTTAACAGCACTGTAACTTTAGACCACCATTAAATGTGAATGTTTACGGCCGTGAAGTGCACCTGATGAACTGTAAAATCCAGAAATTACCTTAGGATTGCACGGATAGGTGTAAAGTTAATGTAAATAAGCAGCGCAGCACATTACTGCAGGGAAATGGCTTGCACATGTGTGCATCACATAAGCTTAAAGCTCTGCAAAAGCAGCAAGTTGGTAAAAATCTAAATATACCAACACAGGAAAGACACGGCAAATTTCTGTGCCACAGTGAGAGCAAGGAGTCACAGCTAGCATTTTCTTTCCGTTTGAAGCAACACAGGAGGTTCAAAAAGACAGAAAATGACATGATTTATTCTAACATGTTGGAAGAAAAAGACGTTGGAAGAATAAAAAATGAACAGTGGATATTTTTTATTTGTATGTCAAATGAGCTATTAAAATTCACATGCTTTTCTATTAGCATTAAAATGAAACAGAAAAAAATGAAATTCAATTGGCAAACGGGTTCCATGTTTTGCAATTTGTGATAATTACTGGGACAAACAAACACACTTCAGTAAATCCCATTTATAAAATGTCAAGAAATGACCCCGCATTTACGCTGTGGTCTCCAAAAAAAAAAGAAAAGAAAAAAAAATTGAAAAAGATAAAATAAACATTCTAAACAATCCACTGTATGCTCAGCACAGGGAGGATGGGATAAAGAGGAGGGTGACAACAATCAGGTGGGCTGATAATTACTCTCTGCGTGCTGGGAGTGCTCGTGACTAAGAGGTTGGTAAGTGCGAGCCGGGCGCTTGGAGATGGTGATTGGCTGCCGTTTTCTAGGCGTGATCCGCGGAGGAGGGATAGGTGGGGAGGCGCCGTCCTCCGGCTTGCAAGCGAAGATCTGCAATCACACAAAAGGTTACAGTAGCACCTTGGTTCAGGGGCTGCTTTTTCAGAGTCTTACTGCTGGTAAGAGTTGGAAAAACAAAACTAACCAAGTTAGTGCTTTTTGGCAGTGCCTTGCAAAATCGTTTACACATCTTCATTTGTTTCCCATTTCATTATGTTATGACCTCAAACCTCTATGTAATTTATTGGGATTTTATGTGATAGAGCAGCTTGTTGCAGTGCATGATTGTAAAGTGCACAAAAAAGGCTCCATGTTTTTCAGAACAACTTAGTTGATAAATGTAGAACGCCCTTTCGGCTATTTTTCAGTATCCCCACATCATGATGCTGCCGTTCGAAATGGACAATTATTGTATCGATTGCTGTAAAATATATATATAATCCCCCCCCCCCCCTTCTCCTCAATGTTTTTTTTTTCCCAGTGTCCTGTCTAGCAATGTGGCAATAAGAATTGATGTCTTAATGCCAAATAGAGCTCGACATATTTTGCTTTCACAAGTGGAGCAAACAGCTTTCGCCATTGTGCTCCGCTTGATTTGTGCATGTAAGTAGCTTTATTGTGATTCCTGCAGGGAGAATTTCAAATTATATGGACACTACAATGGGAAAGTAGGAGAGTGAAGGAAGAACAAGAAGAGAAAAATAAGAAAAAGAGGTGAAAGAAAGAAGAGATAAAAGGGAGAGAATGATAAAACGTCCTCTGTCTGCTCCATCACCTGCAAAGAGACGCAAAAAGAACAGCACAACCAACAGACATAAAGCAACAGATACAATCGAGTAACACCATGATGCCATTGCTAAATCATATGTATTATTATTTAAGCTGACATGTGTAATGTGATACCTGAAAAAAGAAAGTGAAAGAAAATAAATAAATAAATTACAGGCTTTCTGTATATAAGTGAACACCTAATACCTGGAACCCTGCACCTGTGGGAGTTTGTGAGAGTGCACTAGTTTAGGTGAAAATTATCCAAAAGGAAATAGCTTGATAGTGGTTGTGGAGAACCAAAGACCCGCCTTCCCCGAGCACAGAGGCAGGGGTCAGGGGACCTGTAAACCCGGACTCCCAAAGGGGCCCCCAAAGCAGTGCGCCCAAGAGGGGTCATCACAGGAAATCTGCAACCCCCCCCCCCCCCCCCGAGGAAAGAGGAGAGACGACCCCGAGGAAATCCCCCAGCCACCGCAATGCCGACGCCCCCAAGAGCCGCGGGGACGAGCCCGTGGGCTCCGCCTGTAGCCAGCCGCGCTGAAGTGGTCCCGGCCATGGGCCCTGAGGGCCAGTGGCCCCAGGGGCGCCCCGCCCCCGCGGCGGGGGCCCCGGCCGCCCCCCGGGGGGTCAGGCCCCGCGAAGCCGCCACCGGGAATGGGCCGGCACCCACCCGGGAACCCGCCCCGAACCCGAGGACCGTCAATGCGCCAGAGGGCCAAGGCGCCTGCCAGCGCAGCGGAGGAGGGCAGGACGTGGGGGGATGGGCTCCGCACCTATCGGAGACTTGAGATGTTCTTGGGAGAGGGAGCAGACCGGACCCGAACCTGGAAAAAAAAAAAAATAACTCATTCACACCATCCCTCCCTAGTGCCCCACTCACCACACACAGACACAAAAAAAAAGGACGCTGTACACACATTCCCACATAACACTCACATCCAAAAATCCCAAGTGGGGGGGGGGGGGGGGGGGTCACCACAATTCAACTATACGACTGCCTGTGCCCGACCCCCGGCCCCGCCCCCGGACCAGACGCCCCCCGGACCAGGCCCCCCAAAGAGGGGGGGCCAACACGACCCGTACGGGCCACCCGACCAGAACCCCCCCTCACCCACTAAATACCTAATAAACCCCATCCCTCCCCAACCTTACCCTAGCCACCCCTGGCCCCCACCCCTCAGTGTTCTTTGATGAATAGCAGTGTGGCTGTTTCACTGCAAAGTGGTAAAATTCTGCGAAAAGTGGATGCTAATTTGGTTATTTAACATGCAGTGTGGTTCACTATAGTTGCAAATATTTGTGCTTATTTCTTGTCATTATTTTGTGTCCCCCAAAGTTGGAACGTGGATTAGCACTGCTCACAAATGGCAGGTTTAATCATTATGAAGAAGATACAGACCAAGGGGAAGGAGAAACTACATTCTCTGTTCATGTGAACATCTTTCAATTTAAAGAAGAGCAAAATATTAATCAGAACCGCCTTTCTTCTAACATATCTTAGAGCCACGAACATGGAGGAGGACGTTCTGGATCATTCCAATAAACCATGGCAGCGTGTCAGTCATACATCAGACAGCCAGGACACACCAAACTGTATTTTTTTATTTTTTTTATAATGGAGAACTGCTCTTAATTTATTTTATTAAAGAGTCCCACTCATGCAGAGTGCCTCAAGGCTCCATTCTTGGCACCTTCCTCTTCCCTTTACCCCTTCCCATTGGGGTCAGTTATAAGAAACCAGTGTTTAGCCTTGGTCAGACTTTTATGACACTAAAAGGAAAATAGTTGCTCTGCAAATAAACTACTTGAATTCAGTGTAGAAATCATGAATGTCTACAAACTTCTTACACCAGAACAGTAAAAAGACTGAGTTTATGTTGTCTGGGCCCATTGATGTCTCTAACATCAGTGTTGACCTGGAACATTAAAGTCAGTATCTGACACATACTGCTACAGACCTGAGTGTAAGACTTGAGAATAATCTTAACTTTGATGTGCAGTTACAATCTGTGGTCTGGTCCAGCTTTTTCAAACCTTTTTAAAGCTGACCAAAGATCTATGCTTTAATTACAACTTGCTTAGATTACTGCTCTAGACTTTACTCTGGGCTTAACAAAACTCTAGTGGCTTGACTGCAGCTGTTCCAAAATGCTGCTGCTCTTCTTTTAACTGCTACCAGGAAACAAGAACACATCTCTCCATTTAGCCGCAGTTCATTGGAAACTGCTTCACATTCGGATTGATTTTAAAATTGTTTTATTTGTTTTTAAATGTCTTCATGGCCTTGCTTTCCAGGATCTGTCAGACCTGCTTCATTTGCACGCTCCCTCTCATTTGTTCAGGTTGGCAGATAAGTTTTTATCAAAATTACAAAATGACCGTCATCACCACAATATAGGCACTGATTACCTGAGACTCGTTGCTGGCGTTCTTCACTCGTTAAGTGAACACGGCCGATCTGCATGGGTTCGGGGTGACGGCGGCCTGATTCCCGACCGTTGTGGACCGGGTAACTGTGGCGGTGGTCCTTGAGACCGTACGGGTCTATCAGATCGGCCCCGGTTACGACTACGTAAACGGGAATCCAAACGAATGGCTAAGGCGACTAAGCCTTCAAAAGTACTTGGTTCCTCAACTCGGGCTAACTCATCTTTTAAACTTTCATCCAAAGCCTGAAAAAATACTGCCTATAACGGCTTGTCTTCCCAAGCGGCAGCTGCAGCAAAAGTGTGAAACTCAACAGAAAATTCAGATACACGTCTTCCTCATTGCTTCAACGAGAGTAAGGTCCGTGACTGTTGTACCGGATCTATCTCCGCCGAAAAAACATTCTTAAACTCGGTAATAAATTCCTGAAAGGTACAACCAAACGAATCACAATCTGGAAATCTGGCTTCTGCCCATCTAAGGGCTCGACCGGTTAAAAGACGTAATACATAGGAAATCTTAACCTGGTCAGTGGAAAATGTGCGAGAGGAAAGATTAAAGACGAGGTTACACTGGAAAATGAAACCACCACAATCCCCGCTTTCACCTGAGAACTTATCAGGACTCGGGGACGAACCCTCTGGGAGAGGAGTTTCAGCAGGTGCCTCGGCTGCCGGAGGTGCGGGGGGCGGAGTGTCCGAAGCTTGAGTGACTGGCGGAGCTAATGCGGAAGTAAATGATGCTGTCAGCTGACCGAGCTGAGCGGCTACTAGCTGGAGTTGTTCATGTGTTGAATTAACTGCTAGACCTAGTGCCTGTAGTTGCTCCTGCTGTGCGGCTAACTGCCATCCGAAAGTATCTGCTGGGCTTTTCTGGCCAGAGCCTTCTTCTGTCATGTTTTTCAAGTGTTTAGCCCACATGCAGATACGAACGGAAGACAAGCACTCTTTTAAGATGTTTATTGAGGATACAGACTACAGGGGATCGACAAGCTGGTGGATCGGTCGAGGTCTGAACGTCAGAGCTGGAGTTTATTGCGGAAGAAAGAGGGAATTAATTCAAGAGATCGAACCAAGGAAAATACACCAGAAGCTGTTCCGCTTATCATTTAATCGGGCTAACCTGACCGGGAAGTAGTGGCAGGGAAACTCTGTGGCCGAAGCTCTCAGTAGATGAACGGTGGCTAGTAACTGGAGGGCGGACAGATGGTGAACTGGCGAGGGATCCGGAGCGCGCCCCAGCAGACAGGAGGAAACAGATGGATGACCAGAGAGAGTGAACCAGTAGAATCCGAGAAGGGATCTCAGGCCCGGCTTGGTAATACCAAGAGGGTATGAGTGGAGAGCCAGAGCAAAATCTGAGCGACAGGATTCTTGAGGTGCTGGTTCTCCAAGCGAGTCATCGAGGCAGGTGAGTAATCCAAAAACACAAACTAGGAAAGACAGGAGACTCAACGTTAGTCAAGGTTCGGAGTACAAAAAAGGACTCACAGGTTCAGGTACAGGATCTTGGTCAGAGGCCACGTCGTACCACGACTGAGTTAAGGCTCTGGCGTCTTCCATCTGTCTGAGCTCTCCTTAAGAAGCCAGAGGAAGCCGCTCCAAACGCACCGCAGGTGTGGGTCACGCCCCCCAGCCAACTAGAACCACCTGTGAAGCAGAATTAGAGCACGGAACACAGAGCACCCTGACAAAACACATATTTTCTTTTTGGCTTTAAACCCAGTTTGAGATGTTAGCTTTTGAAGTTTTTATAGTTTGTTTATCAGAGTACACTGCTACTGTTACAGTTTATAACCACTGTCATCCCCTTTCACAGCAACAGATTTTTCTTCTCAGTCTCCGTCCTGATCAGACATATCTCCTCTATTGCGCAGGGCGCTCTAGTGCGTAATTACGCATGCCAAAGGTTGATTCTGAAGTTGTTCTCCGAGCACATATGTTGTTTGTGGTCCAAGTGGACAAAAAGATTACATTCTGCTTCGCTTTCAGCCCACCAATAGCCTTAAAGGCCAAAGCCTGTAGGAAATAGGGCTTATATTTATGTATTGTAATCCCAGATTCTATGGGTATAGACCCATAATTTCAAGATCTGCACCTCACTGGTTCCTAGTGACAGTAGAGAAAAAACACTATTTGGGAGAGGATTGTTCGGTCCCAGCATAATTTATTGTACCATGTTGAGGTGGGCAGATTTTTTTTCCATTGGTGCGCTACACGCAAGAAATAAACAGTGGGGAAATATGCACAACTAAAGACGGTAAAAGGCTCCTTTAGAGAGAAGAAGAAGAGGAATGTGGGGTCCGAGCTGACAGCCCTAATGTTACAAGTCCCTCATAATGCCCCTGAAAAGTACTATGTTCTATGTCAATAAAACTGAACAAAATAGCACGAAACACAACTACAAACTCTCCTATTGATTGTATTTCGGACATTTTGCTATAGGCGGAAGGACATGACACGTAATGCTTTATCATCACTTTAATCGTTATAGCAGTAAATACCAGATAATATCACGATCAGCTTTTAAGACCAGGTTCACCAAGAGGCTGGCGTGGAGTTTTCCACCACACACCGTTATGCAAGTGGACCTAAAAGATCGATCTTTTGCTTGTCTGACTACAGCACCTTCTTCCACACGTTTGCCATAAGCAAAACTGTAAATGAGACTTCTTTCAGACTGTTTTCAACAAGCTCTTCATGCCATAAAGGGAAGCCATAACATATTTTTTAAACCCATCCATCTGTTTAGTTCCATGTCACAATTATGCACCAGTTTGTGTTGGACTATCATATAAAATCTGTAAGATTGAAAAATGTGGGAAAGGTCCAGATGTATGAATACTTTTGCAAGGCACTGCTGAAAACTGTTAAAAACATTTTAAAATCTAAATTATAAAAAAAATCTGACCACTCTGCCTGAACTACAACAAGATGAGAGGTTTAAAAGTCACAAATCTTCATACATTTATGCAATAATACCAGCTCACTATCTCAACTTGAGTTTTTTTATTTCAGTGCTGGCAACTGCTTGGACAACAACATGGCTGCCAAAGGGTCCTTGCTAACTGAAAACAAACCACATGTAATAACAGCTCTAATCCCCTAACAAGGTTTTTCAGACAGAAACATGGAAGCAATGGGAATTCAATAAAACCCTGAACAGTTCCTGTAGGCTGAAAGAAAGACATGCTTGCTTCAGTTGTACCTTTTTGTAGTCCTCGATCAGAATCTCAACCACAATGTTTTGGAACTTGATATCAAGCATGGCTGCCACGGTCTCCTCCTTCGCCCTCATGAGTGTGGGCCCGAAGATAACTGCCATGTTGGAGGGAGTCATCCGGTTTTCATCACTGTGGCTGCACACGCTGTCAACATCATGCCAGGCTGGGTTAAATAAAATGTAACTCAAGCCATGCGGTGACAAAAAAAAAGCCAATGAGCTCACTTCAGAAAGAGAGAATTTCTTTCCCTGGAAGCAGTAAAAACACCACAATGAACTCGGTTTGGACTTACTTTACTAAGTGCCTAATAAGCATCTCCAACATTTCACGATTCTTCTCTGGTAGTTTGTAGATAAGTGAATGAATTTCACTCAGTCGAAAGTCCAGATTATCGGATTCTGTGGCACACAACACAAAGTCCGTCTTAAATAATTGTAAAAGTAACGTTTGTGAAAACATAAGGAAAACTGAAGTTTAATGCGGCTTGTATCTGTACAGCTAAGTTCAGTTCCAATTGAATGATAATCATGTGTATTTTTAACGATCCATTAAAACTGTTTATTCAGGATGGAATGGTCACATAATACAACTTTAATGATTAAATAAAATAATAGGGCACACAAGTTTAAATTAAAAGTAGATTTTCTTTTTAAAACAAAGTCCATGTTCTTTATACATTTTTGTAGCCTATAACAAGAATATAGCATAGTTCTTCTGGGTGCACACAATTTTGGCCGATAAGGCTTATTCCAATTCTGATATTTGACCGTATTCAACCATAACTGACTGAGCTTGTATTAACTTGACGTGGAACTAGGATTTAGGCATAGTTTACACATTTTCATTAGGACTGGGCTTGAAGACGTTCCAGAACACTCAGGTCAACCCACTTAATGCATTTTAAAACAAGATTTGATGGGTGTTGCTACACCAAATTGTGTTCCAAGGTCCAAGAATATCTCTGATTTGAGGTGAAGTTAAAGACTTTGGAGGCAATCCTCATTCATTATTCCATCCATTTTATACAAAGTATCATCTGTAGCCCCACAGCATGATCCTACCATCACCATGCATACGACACTTAGGACAGTATTTGGGTTTGAATGCCTCACATGGACTCCTCCAAACATATGCCTCTTGTCATTGTGGCTAAAAAGCTCTATCTTTATCTCATCTGACCATAAAACATCACTCCAGGGGGTGTGGGGCTGTTCCATGTGGGGTGTTTCAGTCAGTCAGTCAGTCATTGAAAGTCATTTGCAGCAGGGCCTGTCAGTCTCTCAGGGACTTTCTGTTTAGACCTCCATGCACATTACACAGTTCTGCAATTACACTTATTGCACAGTGTCTTAGACTGCTATCTTTTTGACTTGAAAATGAGTCAGTTGGCTGATAAGGATTATATGTAGGCTTAAGCTCCTCAGGGCGTATTGCAGTTTACAGTACAATCAATGGTAAAAAAAAGTAAAATAAAGAGGAAAAATCCTGACTTGTGTCTGCGTGTTATGCGTAATTATGTGCATTCTGATGTCTGCCTCATCAAAATTTCATTATGGTAACACATAATGACAATAAAGCTTCTTGATTCTTTCTTGTTACCATTCTGAGTCAATGGCAACATAAAACTGTGGCAAGTGACACTGGTGTTCCAGCGGTTCATGGTAGGCTGCAGCCTGGGTGGCTTCCTGGGTTTTTTTCTGAACATTCTAACCTATTTCCTTTAATTTCACCCACTCTACCCCCCTTTGGTTTAGATGCTTTGACATAATTGGTATTCTAAGAGGACAATGAACTCAAACCCATGAAAACTGGTTTTGGAATGAATAAAGCAGACCAACATTAAGCTTGTGGAAGAGCCCTGACCTAAACCCCACTGAACATTTATGGAGTATGGACTCTGCTTGAAAGTTAGCTCTGTGCAAGGAAACAATCGAATTTAAATTATTTCTACCAACTCTGCCAAGAGGAAAGCTCATTATCCAGCCAGAATTACACCAGAAACTTGTTGAGGACTACAAAAAGGTCATGATTCCCTAAGAAACTCCTTGACCACCATCGATGTGGGTGCGAGTGTTTAACTATACAGTTATGCCAATGGGTGTATAATTTGCACCCTGTCTGGATAGGCAAAAATCTGTATTTTATTCTCATCTTTGCTCTGGAGCAGCACATTATATCAATTCGGAATCAGCATTGCACTTTCAATGTGTGCAGAACTGCTTGGAGGCAATATTTGGCAGGCAAGCTCTGCTGGCTTAAAGCATATCTTGGCCAGCTGGACAGAGGTGTATAGATGCTTTGATAAGATGCTAAAACTCAAGTAGAGTGATGGGGCCATCAAGAAGATGGACGAGAAGAAGAGAGAGCCACAATTATTATATTAATGGCAATTATTAAACATCAATGTTGCAATTTAATATTTTTGCAATATTGTACAACCCAATTGTGCAGCCAATACTTGTTTGTTTACAAATCCTTGACCTTGTTTGT
Organism: Fundulus diaphanus; assembly: GCA_037039145.1. NCBI lineage: Eukaryota > Metazoa > Chordata > Actinopteri > Cyprinodontiformes > Fundulidae > Fundulus > Fundulus diaphanus. The sequence continues at coordinate 22,816,033 of CM073136.1, forward strand.
TGACTGATCAACTCCATACTTGAAGAAAAATGGTTTAAAGGCTTTATCCAAAGCTAATATTTAAAGATCAACATTTAAAAAAAAAAAGGTCAGGCAGTCAGACACTAGTTAATGATGCCAGTTTTAAATAATGCAACACAAATGCAACAATGAAATCAGAAAAAAAGGAGCTCAATGAACTCCTAAAACTTTTAAGGGAGCGCCTAGCACTGTTTTCAGTCTAAACAAGTTCAAGTCTTGGGGCACCTGTGTTAAACTGAGTTTTAATAAATGTCATTGACACATACATATCAACATAAATTAACCCTAGAAGGATGAATGTCTGGCCAAAATGTAGTAAACTTGTGACAGCAGCAAACATATGGCCGACGGCAAAGAAGTCACATATTTACCAAAAATGTCTGGAATAATTCTGATATGGCTATAGTTCCAGTAAAAAAATAAAACAAGCCAGCCAAATTTTAACCACCTCAGGCAAAATTAGTACAGGTAAAAAGAAAATGTAGAACTCTGGCGCAAAATCTTGGTGAAAAAGGTGCATACTGTAAAACTCAGTCATGTAAATCACAAAGTTACCACTTAATTGCAAAGCTAAATGGAGTGAAGCATGACCACCCACTGCAACGGTATGCAGTCAATAATAAAATGGAGTCTTCAAACTGTCATGAAGCGTAATGAGAAGAACCGCGTGCGGCTAATGAAGGGCATTTCCATGCGCCTTAATGCAACATCCTGACAGAACAGGCTGATGCCAATAAACCTGCTGTGTTGTCAGGTTTACAACGTTGCAGAGCGACAGATAAGTATAAACAAAGACTAAGATTTCCTTCTGCGTACATTTAGATAAAGATCCTCAACCTGCAGCATGCACTGTATTGATTTACAAATTACTCTTTTATTCCCTGAGTTTAGATGCTTTTTTCCCCTCAGCCAATGTATGTGAAAGAAGAAGCAAAAAAGGAGAAAAGAAAGCAAGCTCGTAAATCTGTCTAAAGTTTCCACCCTTTCTATTAAGTGCTAGATCAAATATTTTTCAGAGAGACGGTTGGACTTTACTGGTAGTATGCAACATAATTCAACTTTAGGGCTCCTGTTGTAACCTATCCATGCAGACCTTAGCAAAGTAAAAGCACCCCAACATGTCTTACTTGCAGCATTCATGAGTTCTCTGTGCAGATCGTAGGTCATTAGAGGTTCAGAAAGACTCCTGTGGATAAGTAAAGACAAAACGAGAAAACACATGGGGAACATAAATTAAAACATCAAAAACTGCATAAAATAAAACAAGAATCCACACATTAAATAGCCACACTATTAAGAAGCTAAAGAGTGAAACCTCTGGCGGGGTTAAACGAGTTGTTTTGGACACAGCAAATTGTTTCTAATGTCAGACGATAAAACGGATTCCTGGAAACGTCTAATTCCTTGGCACGCCGACGGGCTCGCAAAAGAATACAAGTGGAAACATTTTGAAAATGACGTAACGTGTGACCAAATGAGACGTAATTAATGAATAATCACTCTGCGTGGAGTTTTAGGCACACACAGACTTTGTGCATTCACAAACACACCTCAGGTAGAACTTCAGTGCACTTGTGATGGTTTTATCATCCCAGTCGCTGCTGTTGAGATCCACACTTCCAGGATTTAAGGGATCTACAAAGGAGCAAAAGCATGCAAGTAAGTTCAGAAAGATGTGGCCCGTTTTAGTAGAGCAGGATATAGGTCAGCTCCACAGGATGGAGCCTTTACTCGGTTTGCTCCCTATGTTATAAAGCTGATGTGCTTTTCATGGGGAGAAGTTAGAGATCTCTATTACAGTTAAAGATGAGTCATCATCCTGACAAATGACTTCATCATCTACTGACTTGGAAAAAGTTTCCATATTTCACTGCCCACCTATGAAATCACAGCAGATGTAATGACCGTCATTTCCTCCGATCCTATCAACCTGACATGGTTCCCTGAGGAAACACTCTTGTTGTCTTCAAACAGTCGTCTTCCTAAGGAGCTGCAGGAAACTAATTCCAGCATAACCTCCTTGTCCAAAACAGACTGGTGATTTATCCAAGAACGGTACCTTCTTATTGCCTTGCAAGAGTATTGCACTTCCACACATTCTGTTACGCTACACGCATCAACTTCAAAGTATTTGATTGGGAGTTTATGTGATAAATCAACACAAAGAACGCAAAACTGAAGAGAAAGGAAAGGACACCTGGTTTTCTTTTTTTCCCTCTTTCAAATTAATCTTAAAAGTGTGGAATGCAATTTTATTCAGCCCCCCTGGGTTGATACTTCGCAGAAGAGCTGCATGTTTTCGGAGGTGCATCCCTACCAGCTTTTCCCATGTACAGACGAAGAAGTTTTGGCTGTTTTTCAATACAGATTAAGCTTAGTTAGACTGGAAGCAGAACGTTAGCAAAGGGAAAGTCGCATCACAGATTTTTTATTGAATCTAGATTTGTACTTTGACTGAGCCAGATGCTTTGATCAAGACCATTCCATAAACAACCTCAAACACACACAGATCTGGCTGTATGTTTAGGGTAGTTTTTCTGCTGAAAGGTTAGCCTCCTCCTCCTCTTATGTATGTTGCATCTCAGGCCGGTAATTTTCTTGAGTGTGGTTAACTTTACCTCTCTTCCCATCAACTCTTGTAAAGATACTGTGGCTCTGCTGAAACTTCATCACAGCATGATGCTGGCACTGCCGTGTATCACTATGGTGTCAGTGTGTTCAGGGTTAGTTATCTGTCACGAAAATGTCAGTTTTGGTCATCCCTGACCTAAGCACCTTCTCCCAACATGTTTGCGGTCCTCTTAATGGTTTGGAGCAACCTTTAAACGTTACTTCTTCAAACAATGTATTTTTTCTTGCCACTCTTATGAAATCATAAGGTTGTTCTGTCAACATAGTCTCCAACCAGAGCTACGGATCTCTGCCACTCTTCCAGAGTTCCCATGAGCCTCTTGGCTGCTTCTCTGATTATTTGTCTTCTTGCCTGGCCTGCCTGTTAAGTTAGGTGGCTTATCTTGGTTGGTTTGCAGTTGTGCCCGACTCTTTCCATTTTTGGACGATGTATTAAAGAATGCTCAGTGAGACGTTCAGTCCTTGGCATTTTATTTTGTATCGTAACTTTGCTTTAGATTTCTCTCCCTGACCTGTCCGGTCTTCATGATGCCGTTTGCCTGCTACTTTTCTCTGTGGTTACAGCGTATAAGTGGACTATTTAGTAATTTGATAACGTTTGGATGCAGTGGTTTCCACTGGATTCTATTTAGGGGTATGAGAGTAAATAGGGCTAAACAGAAATGTACACCGGTCATTTCAGACATTTTAAAATAAAATCATAATAACCATGCACCTGCTATCTTTAACTTCACAATGTTGCACCACTTTCTGCTGATGTATTACATAAAATCCCACTAAAGTGCGGAACAAAATGTGAAAAAGTACAGGGGTTATGAATAGTCCACCGGGCACGACTGGATTGTCTTTGACCAACTGAATTTGTTTCTAAAGATGGGTGAAACTTGATCTCATACTGGAGCTATGTTTTCTGTCCACCAAATGCCATGGCTTATGAGGTCTGCAAGCATCTCTATTAATTGCACATTTGGTCTTTTGCCCTAAGGTATTTATTGCAGCATGACTGCAACACAATCAGCATGATTCCTTCCCCTTTTGTTTCCTTTGAGTTAATCTAAAAAGCTTTTCTCCATTTGGTCCAAAAATATGTTTTATTACCTATCATCACTAATTTGGAATCCCTGTTTTGATTTAGAAAGACAGAATATTGAGCTGCACAATGCAACTGACTTGTGTAATATCTGATTTTTTTTTATTCTTGTTTTCTTCAGAAAGGTGGATTCCTGTTAAGTAGAATTGTGTATAAATCTATATAAAACCGAATAACAAATTTATCACAGTTTATTTTGTTGATCTTGATATTACTTGACATTTTTTATTCTTTAATAAATGTTGCTTTGCTTGAAGCCTCTTGAACCCTGCCCTCTAGTAAAGGAGCACTGTTCCAGGAGCTGCAGTGTGAAGCACGCTCAGGTCAGCCAGCTTTTCTTTATATTTCCCTCATTATAACTTCAAGTCAGGGATTGTTAAAAGAGTGTTTATTGCATCATTTGACGCTCCTTTGCCTCCCAACCTCTTGATCACCAGTCACCTACTTAAGCCAAGATGAATGGCTTATTAAAGATGGAGAAATTTGCTCATTCATGTGGCAAAGTGGCATGCTTAGTTTTTGCTACTGTATCATTATGGCTTCATTCTTTGCCATTAAATGTAACATATGTAATATTTTTCTCAGCTGATAACCTGACTTGCTCTCTTGGATGGTAATCTGTCAATGTTTTACAGTCACAAGTCTGGTCTTTAATTCAAACAAAAACTAAATAAGGGAATAATAGAATGTTAGCTTAGGAGGAACATATGTGGATCAAACTGTACCTGTTCAATTCAAGGACTAAAACACCAACATCAATACTGTATCATGGAGCTGTGAGCTTGTTTTTTTAATGACAGAGGACTTGTGATTAGGCAGGGGCTAGTAGGACTAGTACGGTGAATTGCAGAAGTATTCACACACCTCAAACTGTTTCACATTTTGTGAGGTTAGGTTGACAAACCTATTAGAAATGTAAATTGTAGACTTTATGTGACAGACTAACTCAAAGCAGAGCAAATCTGTGAAGTGGGAGGAGGGTGACGCATATTTTTTAAGATTAATGCATATATCTGAAAGTGTAGAGTCCATTAGCATTGTATTCAGAACCACTTTTTCCTGGCGATCCTTCACGCCAGTCTTCAGTCTTTTGCAGCCTCTGACAGATTTTCTTCAAGGATTGCCTTTCATTGTGCTCTATTCATCCTTCCATCCCCCATGTTTCAAGGTAGGGATGATGTGCAGCACTAGTTTTCTACCACACACAGTTTTGCATCTAGGCAAAAATGTTCAGTTTGGATCTGATCTGGTTTGACCAGAGCATGTTTGCTGTATCACCTACATGGGTTTTGGGAAACTACAACACTGCAGACCTCACTTGCCTTAGGGTCAGTGCTCAAAATTTAACAATAAGAAAGAGATGCTGGACAAAACGAAGTCTATGGGAGCGTTCCAAGGCCAGTACGACTTCCGACCCTAAAGGACAAAAAGGCCCGTCTCACATTTGCAAAAGAAAAACATCTTGATGATCCCCAGAAACTTAAGGGAAATATTCTGTATACTGCAGAGAAAAAAGGTGGAACATTTTGGAAGGTTTGGGTCATGTTTCATCTGTGTGGAACCTAACAAAGCATTTCAGAAACAGAACGCCATCCTGACAGTCAGACAAGGTGGTGGGAGTGTGAGGGTTTTTGCCTGCTTCGTTTCTTCAAGACCTGGACGTCTAACCATAATTGATGGAATCATGAATTTTGCTCTTCACCAGTATGTCCTGCAGGAGATCGCTTAGCCATCACTGCCTGACCTTAAGTAGCCCAAACGAAGTATGTATTCATTTTTTAAATCAACTATTTGTAGTATGACTTTAAATATGACGCTCATACTCAAACATCCACCAATGAGTCTGAATTAAACATTCCTGCAAAGAACCAAAGAACAGTGGGCCAAAATTCCTCAGTTGTGATCTTTAGACTCATAGCCCGTTACCCGAAACGCTTGATGTCAGTTGTTGCTGCTAAAGGTGGCACAATTAGTTGTTAAGTTTGGGGAGTAATTACTTCCTCCCAAGGAACCAGAATGGTTTGGAAAGCTTTGTGCTCCCCTTTTAATGAATGAAGTCATCATTTGACAGAAAACAAACTCTCTATATAGAGTGATGGAAGTAGAACAAGTTTATTTTTGGAGATTGATTAGAGCTAGCTAGTAGAGATGCCATCCATAGCTTCTCAGTTGTAGTTTCAAATGAGCATTATCTAAATAGGAGAGATAGCTGGCCCTTAATTAGGTTTCACAAAATAATGCTCCATTTTGTTGGTGACCAGAAATATTTCCAAGCAGACAAACTTTAATATTTTCACATAAGCAAGGGAACAGTGTTGTAGCCTTGTTTCAGACAGCTGACCAGCAAAGTGCAGCAACACATTGGGGAAGGGCACGACGGGGTGATTTTATGCTCCATACAGCATCTTCTACATCTCATTACATGGACTACATTTACACCTAAGTGGCACAAAAAGTTGCAGATCCTATTAAGTGTTAAGTGAGTTTCAGCAAAGCGAATGGACAGACGATGCTCATGCTCACAGACTTGTATCCTTACCAAAGAAGGCGTTTAAGAGCTTCTGCACTTGGATGTTGCTGCCGACTGTCCTGTATACTCCTTCTTGTGTGGCTCCTGGACAGGGGAGAGGGGAGGATACAGGGGAAAAAAGGAGGGAGTATAATCTGGACAGATGCTGTAGAGTGGAAACGTACCACATGCTTCCTCGAAGGCCTGACATGAGACAGAGTTTTCTGCATTTAACTGCTGCCTGAAACTAATCAGAGTCAAATTACATGCTCACATCTGCTGTAATTAATCCTGTTTCCATAAATGAAGTTGGTTATAAGCAATAAACAACTGGCTGACTGTCCCTTTGTTTGTCTTGGTTATGTTTTTAGCATGTTATGTTTTTTTAGGAGACGCTTTAGAGAAACAGCAAGAGACATAGATGGCCAAGGTTCCTACACATTCTTCATATAATAATTAAATAATAAAATTTCACAGAGTTTTGCGTTTTTCATTTGAATTTAAAAATTGAAAATACAACATTTCTGTGAAAATTTATAGCTAATAAGGGGCTAGCTTTAAATATGGAACCTGGAAAATCCCACAGACAGACAGACAGACAGAGTGGGAGGAAAGAAGCGAGTAATGAAGAAACTAATTGGGGGACCACAAAAGACAAAGGAAGGAAGAAAAGAAGAAAAGTACAATAAAAATAATGAAAGGAGGAAGGAAGATTGAAGAAAGGATAACATTTAGACAGTGGGACATGGCATAAAGTATTTTGACACCCTTTTATTATTTTTTCCATTCTGATCCCGATCCAGGAAATGCAGAAATAAAATTAGAGACTTTTCTGGACTGTGTAGGAACCTTGGATCTGTTGAGTGAAAAGCTTTACAACCAGAAGCTGGTACCATGTGAGCCTTATAACAGTGCTGTGATGAGCGATAGTTCACAGCAACCCGCAGGAGTGTTGCCAACAGATGACTCAACTACGCCCCCAACAGGCAAGTAAGAAACCAACAAAAACACAGACAGCACATATTTACCTTTAGTTTCAATGTAGTTGATGCACCTTTGCACAAACTTGAATCCAATTTGATTAAGTTCCACTGTAAAAGGGCAGAAAAACAAAACACACCCCACCAAACAAATTAACTTTATCACAACTTCCTGGCTCTAGGGATAGGGATGATTGACTCACTTTCTGCTTGATTGTGAATCGGGGAGCGATAAATCTGAAATGAAAACAGCAAATGTAAAAAGAAAATGAGGACTGTGGAGCATGTGGAAAAATCTAAAACTGTGATTAATGACTGCATACATTTTTTTTTAAACGAAAGGGGGGGGGGGTGTGGAGAGAGAGAGACTTTGTGGTTCAAGGCAACAAATCTATGGGACCCAGCTTCCTTCGTGCAGCAACAGCCTTCAGGATGAATTATGAGGTGATGAGCTCCATTTTCTGGTTTTAGTTAACCATTTTATTGCATACAACAACCACGAGGAACAGGAGGGAAAAATAATGCATTCAATATTTGGGTAAATTTGGCTCCTCTATTGCAGGTACAGTTGCCAGGACCTCAGACTCAGAACATCAGACTGGGAGACGAGTCCTTATTCAGTGTGCTGATCTTTATATCAATGCTTCAATCTGATTTGCTTTCTGAAATAGCCCACTGCTCCTCCTCTTGCTTATAATACCTGTCAGAGGTCAGGGCTAAGTACAGAGCAGTGGGAGATCCAGATAGTCTTGTTCAGGACCATGCGGCAGCAGGTAGTAGTTGTTGAGAGAAAATATGGCAGGTACACCCTACAATTGAGTCAGAGGCTGCAGTCACTGAGCCTCTTCTGTCATGGTAGTTCCACAGAGTTGCATTATGCTTCAGGACTAAAAAATTCTAACATACGGGAGAAAAACTGTAATAATGGGGATGCCAGAGTGAATAATTACTAAGAGTTAAAACCGAACCTCCTTTTTCCAGTATTTTGAATGATTGATTTCCTTTCTTTGCCAAACAAGAAAATTGCCAACATATCCAGTCACTTAGGAGACTCTGGAGAAGTACGTGCAGGCATTTTTCCCCCCGACTGCCAAACGCTTTAAAAAAGAAAGTTTTTTCTTAATGTGGAATAACTTGTTATTTCAGCATGTGAGATCAAGCACGTCAACGTCTTGGGCGTGAAATGCACAAAGCGTTGCCAAAACATCCACCGAAACTGTAATGCATAAGTCTAGTAGTCCAGTCGAGTCAAGAGTGATTTATGGCTGTTTTTACACTCGCAGTAGAACAGAAATAAGGGCCAGTTTGGGTTTACCAGAGATGTCTGGAAATAAGAGGCATCAAGTTATCTGCAGCTACACCCATTAATTATTAGTTTTTGAGAGTGGAATAACAGAAATTAGCCAAAAAAAGGTGATAAATTTAGTTTTTGCATTTTAGGGGGAAAAAAAGATATTCATTAAATGCATCCAAACTATAAACCTTTCTATGAATGTATTAAAAAACAGTTTTGATTTTTTTTTTATAAATATCAGATCAACATTAGTGACAAATGATGTGATGCATGCAGCGCCTTGCAAAAGTCTTCCAACCCCTTGAGCTTGTTCACATTTTATCGCGATTTATGTGATAGCTCAAAAGAAAATACCACAAAATTCTGAAGTTAGAGGAAAATTACAGCATTCACATTTGGTTCAACAAACTTTGCAAAGTGTGATGTGCGTTACAGTTAACCCACATGGAGTCAACATTGTGAATTCCCTGGGATTAAAGCTTCAGATTTTCCCAGGTTATGTCTCTATCAGCTTTGCACATCTACAGTCAGACATTTGTGCCAATTGATTGCAAAACGGCTCAAATTCAGTCAGATTGGAGGGCAAGCGTCTGTGAACAGCAATTTTCGAGCCTTGCTACAGACGGATGTAGTTGCTCAGGTATTGAATATGCTCTATTTAAAATATTCAATTTTAGCTCTGGGTGTACATTTTGCATCATTGTTCTGCAGAAAGCTGAACCTCCACCTCAGTCTTAAGGCTTTTGAAGCCTCTAACAGGTTATCTTGCGAGATTGCCAACAAGTTTGGTTTTGTACCTGATCTGACCAGAGCACGATCCTTCATATGTCGCTGTGTCCCCTCATGGCTTGTGGTGAACAGCAAACTAGATTTAGATACGACTCTTTCATGAAAAATGTGTTTTTGGAGTGAAAAACTATAATTTTGTTGACAGATGCACCCCACCGTGAGGTATGAATCTCTGCAGCTCCTCCAGAGTCACCACTGGCCCCTAGGCTGTTCACTGATTGATGCTCTCCTTGCCAAGCCTGTCAGTTTAAATACACGGTCATGTCTTGGTACATTTGCATTGTTTCATACTCTTTCCATCTTCAGATGATGGATTGAATAAGGCTCTAAGTTATTCAAAGCTTGAGATGTTTTTTCCAATCAAACCTAGTTTGTTCCTCAGTGTTCCCTGCTCTTCACCCATTTGTTCTGTGATGTTGTCTAACAAACTTCTGATGTCTTTACAGAACAGCTGCATTTATATCGAGATAACATTACTTACAGGTGGGGTGGGCATTTATTGTGTTTATTGTTATCGTTAAAAATGTTTTATCATGATAAGAACTTGAATTTATCTTAGCAACAATAACTTTCAATTAATGTGTTTGTGGGGCTGTTATTGTTGTGACATGCAGTCAGAGGCATACAGTTGCCTAAAAAGACTGCAAAGAAGTTGTGAGTAGTTCTTTATGATCACTTTTATTGTTATCACAATACTGCTGCTAAATATTGCGATACAATTTTAAGTCCATATCACCCATCCCAACACACGGGTGGACTAATTTTGCTAATAGGGGGACCTCAGGAGGTAAATTGTCCTGGATTTTATTTAGACCGAAAATAAATATATTCCACACATTTCAGATTCTTATTTAGGAAACATTTTTGAAAACCACGTCTTTGCCTTCCACTTCACAACTATGTGCTCCTTTTTTTTTTATCTGTCTCATAAATCCCAATAAAAGGCGGTATAAAGTATAGAAAGATTTATGAAAAAGTCCAAGGGTATGAATACTTCAACAAGGCTCTCTAAATATAAGTCAGATTCAAAATTACTACCAGTTTTAAAAAAGCTGCAATTCATGTTTTTCTTCTGTGTTTTAGTTAAAAAAAATTAAATTGAACACTATTGTAATCGGCAGCTCAGATATTAAATAGAACGGTCAATCCCAATCAAACACAATCAAACCAGATCATTGCGTCTTGCATCTCTAATGCCAAGACACTAAAAAGAAATTGTGAAATTTGGCTCTAGATGAAAAAAAAAAAACCACCATAAGAGTACTTTCATAATATTCTTATCCTGTCTTTTCTGCAGGATATGAGTAATCTGCAAGATAAGATTCTGGAGAAGATTGTTTACAACCTACTGAGAGCCTTTTATGTTCTTGGGGATTTGTCAGTCAAGTTCTAAAACTCTTCATAGCACAAAATTCAAGGGTTTCAAATTACCTCTTCAAAATATATCTTTCTGGCCAAAAAAAATCAGGACCATGTCATACTGGTTAGATTTATCAGCTGCCTTCAGGACAACAGATCACAACATTTTAATATCTTGTGTGGAACGTGTGTAGGCTTTGTGGTACTGTAAGGAGGTTTCGATCATACCTGTCAAGGGGAATGTTTTGTGCAGGTCTACACGATTTTAAATCATCCTCAGCTCCACTACAATATGGAGCCCAACAGGGTTTGATTCTTGGGCCTCTGCTATTTTGGTTGCAACTCCCGGCCATTTGCACTATTCTTAGAAAGCATAAATTTGGTGTCCATTGCTATACAGAAGATACTCAGGTTTATGTGCACCTGAAACAACTTCTGATAACTTTTCTATGCAGGCGGCTACAAGTGACTGTCTGGAGGATGTCAGATCTTGGATGTCACTTCATTTCATTTTTAAAAAATTAGGCAATTATTTTTGGTCCAGGGTTTTAAAACGGACAGCAATTTTAACTGGATGGTCAGATAAATGTATGGGGCGTAATCCATCTTTTTCAGCTGAATCAACTGGCCAAAATAAAACTGATCTTGTCAAAAGATGACTTTGAAACAGTAACACATTCTTTAAGAACAACTCCACTGGATGATTTTTGCTTTTTTATAAAAAAAAACATTTTTACTACTATTTGTTTGTTGTAATAGTCATTCTCCTCAGCACACCTGCAGTTGGCACAAAATGCTGCGCAAGGCTTTCAACTGGGCCGCAGAGGAGAGAGCATATCCCTCCTGTTTTATCTCCATTACACAGGCTGCCCGTCTATTTAACGCTTAATTTTAACAAACGTTTTATTTGTTTTTATATTTTTGAATGGTCAGAGGATTAAATGTTGCTGCACTTGCCAGGACTACTTCGAAAGCTTTTGTTGTTTAGGTTCCCAAGTTTTGGAGCAGCATGCCACCTGAAATTAAAAAGGCCATTTTAAAAACTGCTGTGAAGACCCACCCCTTTGGTTTGGCTTTTAACTTCATACGGCAAGTTCTTTGCATTTTAATTTTGTTGTTGCATGTGATTATGTTGCGTATTTTTACTGAGACCACTACTTACATTTTATTCTGTTTTGTTATGGTTTCTATTCTTTTCACAGTTGTTTGTTCTGCACTTTGGTCAGATCATGCAGTGTTTACTGTGCTTTATAAATATAGTTGTCTTGGCAGCGTACTGGATTTACTTTTGAGAGTTTTGGGGCAAACTGCATGACTAGGCTTTAAAAAATATGTTGACTCTGATGGGGAAGCAACACAGGAAGAGGGCATTAAAATGCTACGTGTCATTTTCAGATCCTCCATTTGTCTTTTTTCACACATGTAATAATAGACAGACCTAGAAAGATAAGACATTTGTCGAGAGATGCAAAACTAAAGCTAATCTTCTGTTGTAAATAAGATAATATATTATGGAATATACTCCATCAACACCAAAACATATTTGGTTTAAAGCCATTTGAGGCTGTAGCTAATAAAGCTGCACAAAAATACCTTACTGTGCCCTGCAAGACTCACGTTACCTCAGATATCTCTAACACAGAACCTGGTGCCTCATAAATGCCAAAGTTAAGCTGTTAGTCATCATACCGCTTCCTGTCTAATAAAATTAATAAACATCATTTATACTGGCTTTTTCTTTTCCAATTGTTTTGAGTTCTGCCATTTGATTTTTTAAAATAGAAAACCATCTTTAATTAGATGCATTTCACATATACTCAAAATAATCAGTCCTCATTCAAGTTTTCTCAAAATTAAGTTTTGGTTGGAGATTTACCAGTGCTTCCAGACTGAAAGAGATACCGCACATAGTGCATTTATCTTCGGCATACATATCGCATTAATACTGGGCCTAATGATGCATTTATCTTTTTCTAGGGTGAAATAAATATACAACAAACAACATCAGTGAAGTAAAAAAAAAAAAAGAATTTGGGGCAAGACATTTGTATTTATTGTGAATTTTCTCTGATCAACAAGTGTTAAAACTATCCATACAGGTTTAAAAAATATATATACTCTCCCACTAATATAATTAGGTGTCCCTTACAGATTTTTCCCTCAAACATGTGTTTGCAATTAGTTCAGTTCATTAAAATCAGTTTCCACACAGGACAGAATGGGCTTTTTAACGTAGTGCAAAAACTCTCAGTAGGACTGATTTTGGGGCTTTGGAAAAACCATTACGGATTTTTTTTTAAGTTTGTTTGGGAGCATTTTCCTACTGAAAATATCCAAGTTTCAAGTATCTGACCCAAACTGCAAGAAAAAAGGTAATCTGTAAGGATGTTTAGGATCAACTTGGGAACCATTAAGCATGTCAAAAATAAATTTCTCCTCCAAAATCAACATCTTTGTGCTTGACTGCTATTTACATCTGCCCACGTGGACAGGCCATATACCTTCTAGTTGTCTGTGCTGACCAGACAAAGCTGCCTGGTCAGCACATACCAAAATTAAGCTATTTCACCCTGATCATAGGAAGTACAGTTGCACCATTAATTAAATCACAACTGTAATCACAATATCAGTGGGTGCAATATCACAATCTCAAGGTACTGTATTAATTTTTTTATTTATGCATTTTGTGCATACCTACAATATATCTGGTCTGTTGGATGGACTTCAATTGCCCTTGACGATCACACCAATTGTACATTTTTAGTGTCTGTTTTGCTAAATCTTAACAGGAGTGGTGGGGACATTGTGATGAAGGAAAGTTGTGAAAATAGTTAATAAAATAGGGGTAATCTTAAATCTTTTTGTGTCTGAAGGCTACAAAAAGCAAGTGGGTCAACTAACATCTAGTCACATAAAAGTGAGGGTTTGTTTTCGAACCTGTATGCATACTTGTGAGCGTGTGTAGTTATGAGAAAGTCATAATAACTTCTACTTTAAAAATCATTGCCAGACAAAGCCATTTTTTCATTAAAATCACAGCAGACCAATTCTAAATGAGCAACACAAACTCACAGGCTCTTTTCCATCCATGGCCTCCATCCACAACTTCCTGTCCCCCTCCGAAAGGGCCTGGAAAGTGACGGGTGCGTTTCTGTGGAAACGGTAACAAGAGCCATTAGGAAGGCAAAGGTGGCGGTTTAATTATTCAGCTAAAATGATGCACTCTTCAATAGCAGCCAACCACTATGAGCTGTTTTATTGAATTCACACATCAGACTCGTTTCTTTACAGCCAAGTGGAGTCGATGGAGAAAAAGCGATAAGAACACCCCGAGAGGAAGCGTCTTTGATGTAACCAACTACATCCTGGAAGCTAAATGAGATCCAAGCAAGCATAAAGTAATAATAAAAACCCATTGCTCCGATTGTCGTCGTGCAGAAAACACTATCAAGTGCCAGATTTTACAGCTCATGGGCAGGTAAATCAATTGTTAACAAAGACAACTGTGCAATGAGATGAAAGCTTCCTCTGGCGAGCTAAAACCCTTGATAAACCCTTTAATAAATTTAAGTTGCAATCAACTTTCAGAGTTAAATAAATGTCACATTTTTTATACATGGAATATGTTAGTTATTAGGCTTTTTGAAAGCAACTAAAATGATTAATCTGGGTTAAAGATGGCTTTAATTTTCTCCTTTATTTCCATCAATTTGAATATTTGAGCTTTAACACCAGGAGCAAGTCAAGTATCTTTAGGCTTGTTTTGTCTTGTTCTATAAAAGGTCAGTTTTTTTCCTATATTACACAGCACTGCCACCTTGAGTTTCCCAAACAGCCGACAACCAGATATGTTCAGTTCAGAGTCGCTTTCATTGCATAATTCAAGCTCCACTTGAACCTTCAAAAAGGACAGCTGACATTCAAGTATTTCCACAGATTTCAAAACCGAAAAGGCCTGCAAGGTGACAGGGAAGCTAATAGCTTAAGCAGTTATTAAAATGCATTTTGTTCCAAATGGCCTGCTTATATAAATATGAGCTTGTTATGTTCTTTTCCCCTGCAACCACTGAGTTCGCCATCTGTTTCCAGCACCAGCTCGTTGCTCAGGGATTGTTTGGGCTACAGTCCATTTAGCCTTCACACTCTGTCCTCGCAAGCCACCTGTTCACCTCGCCTTCTCAACCTGTTTATCCCACAAGGCTGTCGTGTTGCCTCGTCAGGTTGTGTTTGCGCTAACCTCTCAACGGTTTCTACGTCAAAGCAGAAGCGCTTGTCTATGGAGTCCGTCTTACGGCGGACGCAGGATTTCAGAGTGAGCAGCGTTGGGGCCTGCAGGGAAAGAGAGAAGTTGGAGAAGCGGTTGGTGACGGAGTCCACAACCGCAGGGTAAGCTGTTTGAGGATTGCAAGTGTAGACAAAGGCCCGCTTTTTGTTTATTTGTGGCAATAAAGCACCTGCTTTGTTGGAGGCTTCTGTTCACATGGCACCATGATCAGCTTTCTCTCCTCCTTGTGATATTTGCAAAAATATTTGACCCATGACGCACCAAGAGCTCCTGGTGTGACCAGAAAAAGACACAACAAAGGTCTATTGAGACTCAGGCACAAAAAACACCAAACAAACACACATAAGTCTTCAGACAAATCAGGTAGTTATAGAAAAGGCTTTTCAAAGGTTGTCATGTTACAACCAGAAACTATAATGAATTTTAGTGGAATTTTGAAGTGAAACATGACACATGGTTGTAAACATTGCTAACAAATCATCTGAAATTTGTACCAAGGGTTTGTACTCAGCCCCCCCGAATCTATACTCTGTCAATCTACATTTCACTGCAATTGCAGCTGCAGGATTTTTGGAATATGTCTCTATCAGCTTTGCCCATCTAAAAGCTAAAAGGCTATTTTCTTGCTACAGATTCTACACTAGATTTTAGGGCTGAAGTTTAAGTAGGCCATTCTAGCAATTTGCTTTGACCAAAACAATTCCAGAGTAGCCCTGGCACTACCTTCAGGATCTTGACTTCCTGGTATGCCTCTTATTTATCTCCATATCTCCATATCTCCATATCTCCATATCCCTACCAACTCTGAACAGCTACCCCATCCCTACTGAAAAGAAGCATCCTTGGGCATGACACTGCCACCACAACCATATACAGCAGGGATGAGGTATCCAGGGTGATGTGCAATGCACGGTTGTCACGAGGGCTGGGTGATAAAATGTCAGACTCAAATACCCATAGTAAGAAAACTACTCGACATCATTTTCGATGCTGCTGAAGCATTTTTAAAAGACACAGGGTTATTTCCATTTGAGAGGAAAAACTGATTGATTACAATAAAACAAGCTTTCTTAAATATAAAAAAAATAAGTTGGGGACAATTTAGCACTCGTTTACAGAAATCTATGATTTAAGTGTCACTTCCTTGTATGGCAAAATAGCAGACAAGATAAAACTTATTTTATGGAGGTATGTAAATTTGAGTCTGTCAATTATTTTATTTTGTTCTGATCGCTTATCTTTGGTGCTCATCTTTATCTTTGTCTGTCTTTTAGGGGAGTGGTGGCCTAGTGGTTAAAGAGCAGGGCGTTTTCCTCCTGAAGAGGCTACAGACTGCAACTCTGGGTGCGTGAGCAAGACCCTCAGCCCCAGGATGCTCCCCAGACGCTGCACAGCGGCAGCCCACTGCTACCTGAGGGACGGGTTAAATGCAGAGGACAAATTTTATAGGAATGTATGTTGCAATAATAATGATAATTTATTATTATTATTATTATTATTATTATTATTATTATTATTATTGCCATAGCATGCTTCTATTTGCCTGTCAATTTGCTGATGGCACATATAAATTCTATTACTGAGGGACTAAAAGAGGATTAAAAGATGGATCTACTGTACACAAGACATTGTTTTTCAGAGTGTAAACAAGGATTTTCCTTCCAAATGTATTTAGAAGCAGCCCTATATAATTTCTGCTTTTCTAGTAATTTCGCAGCATATTTTCTTTGATTTGATCCCCCAAAATACCCTTGAATGAGCACTTTAAAAAGATTCAAGCTTGTAGTCGCAGCATGAAAAACCGAAAATCACCACAGGGTATAAATACTTATGCAAGCACTCTTCATCTTTATACATACGCTTCTCCTGACAGTACAAATAACCCTCCATCGGCAGAAAATTGTGCATCTTTGAAATTTGAGCTGGATGTTTCATTCTCTTCATGAGCTCCTCCAACTCCTCACAGGTGCTTTCATAGTGGTTTCTAGTCTGCAGAAGTGAAACAAATCCAGTTAGAAGATATTAAGATTCCCAACAATTGCCAGTAGCACCACTTACATTCTGCAAGCTGAGCTGCAGCTCCTGCTTATAAGGCATAAAGTCCTGAGTCATCTCCACTGTTAAGTTGTTGAGAGTTAAAATGCTGTGAAGGAATGCCAGCACCTGTCAAAACAAAGAATGAAACATATGTCTTACTGTGGCTGAAAGCACAACTGTCAAGGTGAATTAAAGACCCTCTTCCCTCTGTGTGGTACCAAAGAGGAAGAGTGGGAAACCACATGTGGCGCTCACCGGCTCCACAACGTCAAACTTCTTCCTGTCCTGAACTTGATGGATCTGGTATACGTACTCCACTGATGAATCGTAAAAATTCACCCGCTCTCTGTCAAGGAGGTCGTCAGCCTTCAGGGAAAACAGAGAAAACTGTTTACCACTCAGACCAAAACAGCATTGCTATCAGTTTCGCGTTTCAATAGAGAACCGAGGCGAAACGCTTCTACTACACCCGACCTCTTGAAGCTGGCTCTCCTTCTTCTTGGCAGAAAGGTTCAAATGTTTGTCCAGCAGGGAGTAATATTTTTCACTCTCTTTCTCAAACTTCTTCCTCTTCTCCTGTAGGACATATTTGCAAAAGATTCACAAACAGTAAGAATCATTGTAAGATTATAAGATATGCAACTCTTTAATTAGAGCTCGACACAAATCAAGAAAGAAACATCATCAAACAGCATTCTTCTGCAGAATTCAAATCTATGAAAGTAAAGAGAAGTTTTCTTTTACTACCTTTGCTGCCTATATTGGATTTATTTGGTTTGTTTTAAACATTTGTTAAAGCACCACATAACAAAACTATTTTCCAAGATTACATATAAAGCTTTTTACTCTGTTGGCGTCTTATGGAATTTTGTTGACAAAAAGAAAACTGCAGAAGGAGGTTTGGCTGATTAATTTTGTGATAGTCAACATTACTATAAAAATGCAAGTGGACATTCCTTATCAACTAACATATATGTAAAAATACCGTAAAATGTCTGCTTTGACATGTTAACAATATTTGCAGTTATTTGCCATTGGTAACCAACTGCAGAATACATATAAAGGCATAAAGTGAAAACACAGTCAGGTCTTTTGAACATAATGTTTGAATAAGCTCAGTGTTTGAGATTTAAGTTTATGCCAGAATTTGTGGTGGTACCGTGTAAAACAGGAAACTGTAACAGGTTGGCATGTGAAGAGCAACAAGGAACTGTTCAGATACTAACACATACGACAAAGAAACAACTAGTCAACAACAGCAAGCTCTAGTATTGTACACATTTACTAAATGTAGAGGGGATTCAGATCTTTTAGCTATTGAGCTCCTCTCCTGTGGAACCAAATCCCAGTTTTCATCCATGAGGCAGACACCCCGTCTACTTTTAAAACTAGGCTTAAAACTTTCTTTTTTGACAATGCTTGTAGTTAGAGTGGCTTAGGTTACCCTGAGTTATGCTGCTATAGGCTTAGGCTGCTGCAGGACATACCGACCACTTTCTCTCACACTGCTACTTTCTTCTGATGCTAATTATGCAGCATCTGCAGTTGTTTCTGTGGTTATCTTTATGTTCTCTCTCAGTTTGTTCTTTTCATTGAGGTTATATCTGGCCTGGTGTTTCTGTTTAGCCATTATACCTTTCAGGAGGGGGCCATCGGCTGAACAACAAGTTACTTTACATTCTACTTGCTTAGATGACACACTTGACCACAACTTTCTGTTTTTAACCCCGATTCTCTTCTAGACATAGCAGTTGAAGCAGCTATACCTGCCAATACCTAAATAGGTACTAGGTTTTTCATGCTTCTGTTGTTTTTGAGTGCCTATCCTGTCTTCTCAAACCCATTCGGTCATGGCAGATGGCCACTCCCACTGAGCCAGGTTCTGCAAGAAGTTTCTTCACGTTAAAAGGGAGTTGTTCTTTTCTACTGTTGCCACATGCATGCTCACTATGAGGGACTGCTGCAAAGTAATCACTTGATGCAATAAATCTTGCTGTGTTGCTTTATTGATTGAATTGACTATATTTCTATAAACAAACTGCACTTGTTTGTCTTGGAAAGTGCCTTGAGACACTTGTTGCAGATCACCACAAAAAGTGAACAACCAAGCCAAAAGATATGATTAAGCAACAAAGAAGCTAATGGTAAATAAACGGCATGTCTTAGAAGGTAAAATGGAACCTTCGTCACTCAAAATCAAAGAAACCTTCAATTTCAATTTGAGACCACTAAGGTTGACCGCTTGTTTGACTCATTTGGCTCCAGAACATACTTCAGATATTAATAAGCTTTGAATATTAGCAAAGAAAATTTATTTAAAAAGGCCTAAAGAGCCAAACAAAAATTATAATTTCTCATAGTTTACCCAGACTCATTTAATGAAAGAAAAGTTGATTCAGTAGTTATAATCCATAACGTATTGATCTATTTTGCACAATGATATGTTATAAACTATTTTGCTAGTCATGTAGAGTGTAAATATTTTACATACATTTTCATTTTGTCCGAAGTCACAACCAGTTACCTTGCAGCAATATCAGTCATTATCTTAGCTCAGAGGTGAACGATCAGCCCTTATTTCAGAGAGACCACTGAATGAAGGGCCAATCAGAATAAAAATGCGCAATGTAAACACGCCAATCGGAATATTGTGATCGGCTTAAGCTCAATCAGAAGTAAACTGCATTCCAAATGAAACGGGTGGTTTACGCCCATTGACAATCCGACCGGCATGCATGTAAACACTTGTTAGGACCAAGTTATTCTGAATGTGGCAAGTTGACCTCAGTGCGCATGTCCACCCCACGTCAACGTGATGTATTTCTACTTTGAGTGGCGGAAATACATCGGGATGCAAAACTGTCTGGGCTCCCGATACCCTTTCTATTAGAAACATTCAAAGAGCTCAGAAACAAACTTGTATAATACTGCTATACTGCTTTATTTGCTCTTTTTTGTTGATCAGCAAAGATGGAAATACTTTTTCTACTGTGTTTTTTTTTTAGGGAAATTTCATAACAGTGCATGTCAGAGTGGTTCTATTCTGAATAAAGCCAGCTGCATATAAACTCACATCAAGATCGGATATAAACGGTACAGTCCGATAATTTTTTTGTTTTTTTTTAATCCGAATACAATTCATTTCAATTGTGGAATTTTGTGGAAAGCTAATTATAATAGCTAATTTTCTTTCATAACTTTTATGTGACATTCACTGTACCTCAGAAGTGGGGAATACAAGGTATTTTCACTCCTGTTCTGCCTGGCTAACACATGAGACCAGCATTTCTATCAACAGCACATAATATTATTCATCTGACAGCTTAGTGTATGGCTCAAATGTTTGACACATCTACACTGTCAATTGTTAGTTTGGCCTTACATTGCTTTGTGTGCTAAATAAAGCATTGTGTTATTGATCAAGTTCAACTGAATCATCAGCTACAAGTTATCTCTAAAAACAGACTGCATCAAGGGGTTGTGGGATTTTTTTTTTTTTTTTTTTTTTACCAAACGACTTCTCTTTTGAAAACTGTATGATTGTGTAAAAACAAAATGACAATATATGCTTAATTTCGTTATATTTGAAAAAAAGGAACCATTTCCTGTTAGAGCCTTACTTTTGAAGGAAAATTTATCTTTACACATTAATTTTGTTAATATAAGAGAAAAAGTACTGCAAACCTACCATTCTTACAGACATGAACGCTTCACATACTTGTTCTGAAATTGGGTGTAAACACTGATATAACAATTTGAGGAAGTGACTTAAGAAATCGTGTCTCGTAAGTGGAAGTAGCTCAGAGAGGGTCTATATTGTCCCACACTGTTCAGATATGAATCTGAACATGAAGGTACAGAAGTACTCTTGTGCACAAGCCACATTTGGCTTCACAGAGCAGAGGAATTTATAACAGCACTCACTTTTGTTGCACCTATCTGCTCCTTTCTGAACTTCTCTAAGGGCTTGATGAGGAGATTGGATGCATTCTGGACCTGGAGAGAAAAAAATGGGAGCAACTTTAAACCCAATAAAAGTATAAATGCTTCCTGCACCTAATAATTCTTAAAAGAATGAAACAGATAAATCTCAATCTGCTTTTCCATTTGTTTTGAAAGTTAAAAAAATTAACTTTGCTGACACAAAAAGTTCCTTTTGAGTCATGGACACTATTACAGGAAGCCACTACCGTGTGTGGATCTACCGGTGCCATCTTGAAGCATGTCATTCACTATGGCTGTAGACAGATTGTGGACTGTTTTCTTGACAAATAAAAATATCTTTTTAACGATATGTCAAACAGAGCCAAAGATTTCTCCTGATCTGTCAAAAACAGTCTCTCCACGGGAAACACCTTTTATCCACGTTTTTTAGAAAGTGGAATCTTGGACTAAAGAGAAGTAACAATCCATTGTTGAGGGATTAAGCAGGGAGTAAACAGCCAGACCATTGAGTCGACCAGAGCTGTTTTTTGTGAGCATAAAGTAAGGTAAGTAGACCTTCCAGCGGTCCTTGACTGCCTGTGTGTGACTCTGATCGTCATTGTGGATTCCTGCCTGTTTTCCTCGCCCCCGTCGGACTCTCTCGTTTTGCTCTTCAGACTCTGGACAACGACCAGTCAAGTACCTGACTCAGCCTCTCTGCCTAACCCTCTCTACCTCTGCCTTTTTGTGTTTGTGGAACATGACCCTGGACCAGATTCTGGACAAAGACCTTTAGGATTGCTCCTCTGTTACTTCTGCCTGCCTACATATTATCATGTATGACCCTGGACTAGAACATTCTCCCTGCATTAAGCCATGTGTGGGATATAGCATCGGATTATCAGAAGCCATCTAAGACCGTACTGCAGACACTGCTTGGGTTCAGCACCAACGTCCGCATTCAAGAACAGTCAGTGGCTCACTTTCAGTGCACTTCATTCCTCACTGATTTGTTTTACAGCCACTAACCTGTCTTTCCCCTTCAGTGTTCCCAGTGCAAGCAGCTCACCAGACTGGTTTCACTTTTTGCTTTAATAAACCTGCTCTTTGTGTACGGGTGAATTATCGGGTCCTAAACACAGATCATTACAACTTACCATGGAAGCATACACTTTCTATTAACAATAATTAGACCTAGCATCATTCTTTAAACCAAATGAAGACATATGTTTGACTGCATTGACCCACCCCATTAACCACATGTAGAATTATCTTAAAGTGATCATTCAGGGCCAAACGTTATTTTGACCATAAATTTAAAGTGGCTTGACAAATGGGGTCTATGTTTTGGAAGCTACATTATGGTAGTATAGGTAAACACAGACTCATTATTTGGAGAAAACTAAGCCTTAGACAGCCACTACAAGGTTGCCTAATGTAAAATATTTTGCCGATAGTCGTCACAAACAAAGGAGTGCTGATATCCGTGGCCATCAGAACTGCTGATGCTGGTCAGAACTGGAGCAGAAATTGCTATGTCCAAAGTGAACGGTGACAGAATTTGAGCGTTGCGATTTTTAGAATTTTTTTATTTTTAACAAGTGGTCAATCATCACTGTGGTAAATTAAAGGCCATAACGGTTTTTAAAATCCCTTCATAGTTTAAGTCTTCATGCTACTGCTTTCTGATAACAAGTCATCATATAAATCATTGCTTTATAAACTGAAATTGGAACTTGGGTCTTTACTAATTCTAATGTGTGACCATCGTGTTATGCATTGATGCCTGAATGTGGCATTGCAGACGTCATCACTCTTCAACAAATTATGGCTGCATTCTTGGCTCCCCTGTGCTTGTCTTGTTACATATTTTTTTCAGTTTTGTTCATAGAAATTAATATGACTATAGTAAAAAGGAAAAATTACACAAATGATTATACTATATGGCCTTTAAAAGACAAATGAATTGCTATTATAGGAATCCAAAAGATCTGCAGGTGTTTAAAATAGATCTGTATTCCAATAAACCCAGTCCAACCTGTGAGACTTGTCTTGCAAGTAAGGCTGATGAAGTGTGCAGTTCCTCACGTTTAAATTACTTAGAGGCCGGAAAAAATAAACAGAAGTCTGAGGTATCAAAACCTAATGAAAAATACCAACATCTGCCCCTGTTTCCAAAAAAAGGGAACAAGTATACCAAAAAAGGAACAGAAACTAAAAGAATTGCCAACAATGCTCTAATAATCCTTTCTGCATGAGGCTGCACAGCTTCTCCGTGTGAACATGTCCTGACTACTACAGTAGCACAATTGACTCACGCAGGCAGCCTCATGTAAAACTGGAATACGTGTAACAGAATGAGAAGAGTTTTGTTGTGGTAACAGCAGGACAAATTAATGAGGCTTTATGTCTAATGAGAACTCAGATAGGATGCAGAGGGGTGTTTGGAGGAAGCTGATAACCTACCAGCATCATCCTGTCGTGCTCCACTTCCTGCAGGAGTCCAGAGAACTCCTGGAATGACTCAGCTGGGGAAAACAGCAACACAAAGACAAGGACCAGATCACAGGGTTAGCCACTTATTGTTGAGCTCCTCACACCAACGACGGAAACACATTTGTATATAATAAAAGAGGGGGAAAAACATATGAGCATAAACTTCGAAATAAAAACCTTTTCTACATGTTTTCTGTTCACACACTTAAGCTTTTTTGCTTCCTGGTTACTCAAAGCTGGAAGAAATTGCAAGTTGGCAGCTTCTTTTCACTGAGGCCAAGTACGGGAGAATTTATTTATTGTAAGACATATACAGAATAAAATACATTTATAATAACTAATTGGACTACTTTACTTAAAGATCAATATTAATAGCTTACCTATGTTATTCTCATCATCTGTCAGGGAGTCGCCAATGAAGTCGAACTGAAAAGCACTGAGAGTCTGGGAAAACTTCTGCACTGCCAAGGAATAGCCTGTTAAAAATACAATTTATTCCTATTAATGCCAGAAACCCAGAATCCTTGGTCCATTTGCCAATACCAACAATACAAAAGCATTTACACCTGTTGAACGTTCTTCTTCTTTTAACCTCCTTCCACTTGTTCTCACGTTACAACCACAAACTTCAAAAGGTATTACATTGAGATTTTTTGTGATAAATCAACACAAAGTAGAGCATAATTGTGAATTTGAAAGAAAACAAAGTTTTGGAAAAAAAAAAAATTATATATATTATTTATATTCAGCTACCAACAGTCAATTGTGCGACAACATATTTTGAATAGCTTTAGTTTCTATCAGTATTTTTTTTTTTTATTCCCTTTGTTTTTGTTTGCAAAGTAGTTCAAGCTGAGTCAGATTTGGTGGAGCGTCTCTTTGGTCATGAATTTTCAAGTCTTGTCAAGTCTTCATAATTAGATTTAAGGCTGGTACAAATGGCAGGATTTTTAGCCCGATTTTCACCCCGACTCCGCCTTCTGAGAGGCAGCGACTATTGCTGTGTCTCTTAAAATAATCTTAAGAGAATATCCTGCCATGTGTGGTGTGTTAAGAGCGATCGGGTCCGCTCAGTAGAACGTCGGGACCGCTCCAACCTCAAATCGGGGTTATTCAACATGTTGGATTGTCTTCCCCAATATCCTACAATGTGTGGTGTCCTCCAATGACAAACGAGCAAGCAGCCTGTTGAATGAGACGTGTAGCCAATCAGAAAGCGAGATGAGGGATTCCCAGAGGAAAAAAAAAAACACAGTGCAGCAAGCGTAGAGTCGGTCGTGTTGTCTCCGCTTCTTTAACCAACAGCTTTTGTTTTTGTTATGTTTTTTTCCGTTAAAATCAGTCCACACACTATCGCCATTATTCTCCCCCATCGTTCATTTTTATTTACTCTGAACTCAGGTTTGATCTTGAGAGGATTCACAAGATTTCCCTCTGACATCTGAATGATCTTAAGCAAAATCTGCTGGTGTGTGGTGTGTTGTGCTTGCTGTCTGACCGGACACCACACGCTGTACGAACAAACATGTTTTATCTAGGATTTTTTATCGTTACGTGTGGTGTCTCTCGGGCTTTGAATATCGGCCGACTATTTTTAAATCCTGCCGTGTGAACCAGCCTTTAGGCCTGAATTTTGACCACGCTATTTCAATACATGAATACATAACCCTAAAACCACTGCATGGTAACTCTGGCTGCATGTTTAGCTTTCGTTGCCCAGCTGGAAGGTGAACCACCATTTCAATCGAAAGTCTTAAGCAGCATCACACAGGTGTTTGTCCCAAACAGACAGATTACGCTGCGTTCAGCTTTATCCATCTTCCCAACAACTCAGACCAACTTCCCTGCCTGTTGAAGAAAAGCGACCCCACAGAATGACGCTGCCACCACCATGTTTAACCAGGGGATGGTGTGTCGGGTGGATATGTTCAGGCAAGAAACAACATTTAGGCCAAAACGTTCAGGTCTCTCCTCACCGGAGAAACTCCTTCGAAAAATTTTCTTTATTTTCTATGCGGCCAGTGGCAAACTTATGGCTTTCCTTTTGCTGTTCTTCCATAAAGTGCAGGTCTAATAGTTACCCTGTCGACAAATTCCCCATCTCAACTTAGATCTCTGCATCTTCCGGGTTTACCATTCACCTCTTGGCTGCTTCTTAGATTAATGATTCCCGTTTAAAGCGTGCGAGTTCAGGTTCGACAGCCATGTCTCGGTAGGTTTACAGTAATCCCATTCACTTTCTTTTTTTCTGTTGATGCACTGAACAAAGCTCTGGGAGGTGTCCCACATTTAGAATATTGCTCTATAAACCATATAAAACCTGCTTTATTACTGCTTTAACATCTCCACAACAACCTTCTCTCTGATCAGAACGTGCCGTTTCTTGGTCTTCCTGATGCTATGTAGTCATTCTCTAACAAAACAGCTGTATTTACGGAGCTGCACATGTAAGGTGGCGTCTGAGGCAACTGGTTGCACTGGGAAGAGAATGAACTAAACATGTTTTAATTGCTCTTGTAAAAAATTTAAAACTGTAGAATTTTCCTTCCAGTTAATGATTTGCTGCTTTATTTTAGTCTGTCACATAAAATAAATAAATAAATAAAACATTAAAGTCTGTCAGTGAATTATGGGGCGGATCCAATCATCTTTTACAAAGTTTCAGGAACTTGGACGGTGCGTTACATCATAAATCAGTCTTTCTGCGCACTTTCACTGAAATGGGCCAAGCATAACTTGCAGATTTCAAAGTATTCGTAGCCGAAGCCCAGTGTATAAATCCAGGTCTTGGAATATTTGGTGCAGTTTATCCCTTTCATAAGCGCTCGTGACCTCTGGCCAATGACTATTATCTGGACTGACAGCACTTCCAAAGCAGCTACACTGACGGCTTCTGTTGTTGAGGTGATAAGCTCGTCATTCAGGATTTTCTTAGAGGGCCACACAGCACATACAGTGTTTGCCTTGTGGGTGTCACACTGACCCAAATGTACATATCTGCAGCGCTGTGTGCTGCTACTGGCTCCGGTCCACATATTCCAGCAGTGGGACTGATCCCACGCTGCAACAACAAGCACTGTGGCAGGAAAACTTGCAGAAGGAGACAGATGTTTTCAGTTTTCTCAGCAGAAGCATGACATTTCAAAAGAAGCAGTTTGGGAGCAGCACCACCTCCACCCTGATGCCTCTCCCACTCACCCACATTCATTCTGCAGGGCCCCCCCAAAAGGCCCAATGATGCACCAGATCCCCATCGTTTTCCTGGGGGGGGGGGGGGAGTAGATTTGAAAGTAAAACACAACACATGCTCACCCTTAATTGCAGTAATAACACTGTTGCCATCTTTGATCAACTCTTTGAGGGACTTGTTCGTCCTGTCCAGCTCCAGTTCATAGGACTTGAGGGTCTCTCTGAAGTCTGGGCTGTCCTTGTAGCAGTCGCTGAACTCTAGAGGAGGATGCCCCATCTTCTGGAGGAGCTGATTTCACACAACACAGGCGCTGGAGGGGATTGTTTTGGAGACACGCTGCCTCCGCTCGTCTACGGCACACTGCTCATTCCAGTTGAGACGAGGAGACCGCAAACTCTCTGCTGCTCAGAGGAGCACAAACCATGGTGTCCGGGGGAGCCTGCTGCTACCACTGGAGAGCTGCGAAATGAAGCGAACAGGAAACTGTTTAGCCCCTCTGACCCAGATACCGCGTCACCGACGTTTTGTTTACGCTTCGCCTTGGTTGTATCCTAGCTCTCTTTGCCACTTTTTCCTTGTTGTAGTATCGTGATAAGAAGAGCGGCTAAATCTCCTTTGGACGCGTTCCATTCCGAGATATTTCTCACTACCACAAAGCCGCTGTGCGTCCTTAGCCGTGGTTTTGTCGAGTTCTTACTGTTTGCGGCAGAAAACTATCTCTTAAAACCACGTACTGTGAATAGGTTGGCTCGTCTTGACAGAAACAGCAGATTTTTAAAGCCATTTAATCACGTACTGCACACTGAGGACGCCAAATTAAACGCAATGGAACGAGACCAGTTGGCTACGATTGCACAAAAAACTTCCCATTTTCCACACCCAGGAGGTTCTTAAAGGGGAAACTGCTTATATAATCTAAACGATAGATAGATAGATAGATAGATAGATAGATAGATAGATAGATAGATAGATAGATAGATAGATAGATAGATAGATAGATAGATAGATAGATAGATAGATAGATAGATAGATAGATAGATAGATAGATAGATAGATGACAGTAAAATTTAAATGGCCCTTCTACCTTTATTCTACACAAAACCAGTATCTTAAGAAGAAACTTCCAATTTTTCTCCACTGAAGGGGGAAATTTGCTTGCAAAGCTTTGAGAATTACTCTTTAGAGTAGTTGAGGAACTAAAATGAATGGCAAAGAGCTAATACTACAAGAGCATTTTAAATGAAAATTGATTATATATACTTTATTCTTATCTAGATAAATAGAGTTCAACCTTTACATAACAGAGATAAAAGATGTCTCAGAGAAATTTAGCTCAAATGCCAAAATGGGTTATTCATTGCTAATGCTATTTTAAAGCTTTATTTTCCACATGCTCACATTATTAGAATAGAATAGAATTAGTTTCTATCACATTAAATACCTTTGGCTCACTAACATACTTGGCACAATGAAAGAAAAGTCAACAAAGCCCAAACATGGGTTAAAAATGAACACAGGCTGGTAAAAAAAGAAAAAAATGTTAAATTAAAATATCATATCTTTAATGGTTACTTCAACATTTGTATAGAAACTTTTTCTGAAGAAATGCAGCAACCCTTTCAGAAGTTATTAGGTCTTCAATCTTTTAAACAGCTATTTCAGCACTGCATTTGGTTTAGCAATATGTTTCCCACACAGCCACAGTGGACTTCTAAACACATCAAGGGAACAGTACACATTAACTCCAAACAGTGTGAGTTAGGGAGTTTGCTACTGTTTTAAACAGGATTAAGGTTCAGAAAATAAGTGTGATTGTTGTCAGATTAGTTAACACTTAGTTACTCTTTACAACACACCACAAAAGCAATCTAGCACAATAGAAACATCACTGACACAATTTTTGTACACTTCCAAAATACATGAGAATGATTGGTACTCGCCACAAAATCTCCAGCATTGTTGTTGTTTTTTTTAAATTGTTTACTTTTTATGTTCGGAGTAATAAAGTACCTTGCCATATTTTTTCAACCGAATTCGCTCCACTGCCTTGAACTTGTTGAAGTGTGTTTTTAAGAGACATATAGCGTGCCAATTATCCTCTGACAACTGAATCTGTAATTCTGTTTCCCATTTTTGTTTTATATTGAAATCATTGTTCTTGTTAACATTTTGCAATGATTTATATAATTTAGGTACAATTTTGGGGGGGTAGTTGCTTTTGTCACAATTTCTACTAATTTGCTGCCCTCTTGAATAGAATGTTTCCTAATTTTTTAATTTAGAAAAATGTTTTAATTGGAAATACCTAAATATAATTTGCCCAATTCAAATTCCCCTCCATTAATGTGCATATGGCAGTAATTCCTTTATTAACCCAATTTTCAAATGTAGCATCCAGTTGACCTCCTCTTAGGGAAGTACGCTGGCCATACCGATATTTGACAATCACCCTCAATCCTGCATCTGTTCATCACTTCCCACTGGATTTTAGTACTCATCTCAGTGACAGGGTTCACATTTAGTAAATTAAATTGTATATCTGGAATTCGAACTGTTAGGAGGATGAACAAATAAAATAATCAAGGCAGCACATTAATTTTTATCACCTTTATCCTAGAACTGAGATCCATAACCAGAGTTGTCCAAGTTGCTGAATCTTTTTGGATTGCATCGTTAATGTTGTTATAATTCACCTCATACAGTGAGTTCATATCTCTAGCCAATTGTACTCCAAGATAATTTATCTTATCTGAATACCCATTTTAGTTTTTTAGTTAGTTTGTTTTTTGTCTGATTGTAGGACTATAATTGATGCAGAGGACTTGAGTCTTTGAAATGAAATATTTCAAAGACTCAAGTATTTCCAAAGTATTTCAGAATTTTTAGCAGTTGAGGAAATGAGTGGTCAGGGTTCCAAAGAAACATAATAACATTGTCCGATTATAGCATCCTGCCAGGAAGATGGGATTTTTGCAGTGTCCAGCCAATAATAAAGGGACAAGGTCCACTTTAAAAACCCTGTACCACTTGTTTGGGTAGCCGTCGCTCCCTGGACTTTAGTGATTTTTTAATCTCCTAATGGCTTGATTCTGTTCTTCTTTGGTAATCGTTTTTGTTAAAGATTCATTTTGAGGGAAGATCTAAATGTGACAGATACTCTTCAATTGAATTTTCTCTCATAGTTTCTTACTGGCCATGCAGAGTTTTATAATAGATTAGAAAAATATTAAAACATTTTTGGATTCATAATATACTTCTTTTTTTATTGGGTCTCTGATCTTATTAATTGCAGTCCTTAACTGGAATGCTCTTAGGCACTTTGCTAATATCTTGGTAGCTTTGGTCCCTGATTTGTGAAATGTTTGTTTCGTAATTCTCAGTTTCTTTTCAATCTGCTCATTTGCAAGGTCAGTAAGTTTTAACATTCAGCATTTTGAATCTTATACTTACGGTGCCTACAAACTTTTAAATTATAATTATTGACTTCCTTATGCTGGTGTGTAGAGATGACAGAATTAAACATTTCTCTTAGCCACTCTTCAAAATGGGAAAGGCAAGCGAATGCGTCATTCAAGTAAGGCCAAAGCATAATCGGAAGACAGGAAAAGGCTTCAAGAAAAGTTACTTTTCTATAGATGCCCATAAATTAAGAGCAATAATTACAGGAACTGTAAAAAAAACAAGGCTAGATGACAACCAACATTTATTTTTGCCACCATGTGCAATTTGATAGATTGTAAGGGATGGGAAATATAAGGCTTCATAGCTCATTGTTGGAGAACATCTTGAGGTCACCATTAAATATAATCTCTTTTAAGACTTTTGCCAGATATGCCAACAACTGGGGAGACATTATGGGAACACAACAGTGAAACCAGCATGATAAGGAACTACTATTTGAGGTGGTCAAGGACACACACAAGGAGTGTCACAGAGGCATAACTACATACTATGTTCTGGATGAAATACCTTATATTTCATTTACGATAAAAAAAAAAACCTGTTCAACTACAAGACATTAGGTTTTCTTTGAATACATTAGTTTTGCATCCCAAAATATCTCAATGAAAGAAGGTGCGATTGAAAATTATTTCCTCAAGAAACGTTCAAGCACAGTGCTTTGCAAAGTATTCACCCCCTTGGATCTTTACCTATTTTGTTACTTTACAACCTATAATTCAAATGTTTTTAATCCTATTTTATGTGATAGAGCAGCAAAATATAGGTGAAGTAGATAATACATAAAAAAAAAATTAAACAAAATAAGTCACTGAAAATTGGCATGTGCATAATATCTATCCACCTTCTTTGCAATGAAGCTCTTGAAATGTTCTGGTACTACAAATTACCTTCAAAAGTCACATTATTAGTGAACTGAAGTTCACATATGCAATTTAAGTGTCACGTGATCTGTCAGTATACTTTTCTCAAAGGCCCCAGAGGCTGCAGGACTGCTAAAGCACTCGAGTGCATGAAGACCCCTAATGGGGGTGAGGCACTTTAATCTTGATTTTTATGTTTTAGCTGGCCAAATAGGGTTCCTTTCCCTATTATCAATTTTTGTCTTATTGTGTGCTGTGGTAAATGTAGTAACCATTAATGAACTCCAGATGTCATTATTCAGGCTGAACTAAATCAGAGGACAACGCTGAAGCACTCACCTTTTAAGTAATTGCTTTAATATCTGCATCTTTCATCAGTCAAACTACATGGCCACACCTCCCTAATGATCAGAAACCTTAACCTTGTCACTAAACTTAGAATAGATTCATACACAGGTCAACAACTGGGCAAAGTTAGGCATGTCACTTCTTTAAAACCTTGATCTGAATGCATGAAAACAACAGCCAATGTGTGTTACTTGAAACGGTAGGCAAGAATATTTCTTGGCATGCAACTTATATTTAACAAATTGTCTTGTTGTTTATCAAAATTTAAATCTTTGGAGATCATGACCCATGGACATCAAACAATGGTTAAGATGGGTACCATATGGAAGTGTATTTACTCTTTTGAGTAAATACAATAAAATGTAAATGTAATCATCTAGAATAATACAATTAATTGAAACTGGACCTGACGAAGGGTGACGTGACCATACAACAGTGATTGCAATATCAAAGCAAATGCAAAACCAAGTTGGCAGTATCAATATACTTTTGGACCCATCTTAATAGTGTGTGGCACACCCTCAGACCTATAAACAAGCAGAGTTTTGAAGCACAACCGAGTCATACAGTAGTTGTAGCCAGCTTTTGTAATTGGGCCTAGAGATTAAACAGATCAATTCGGGGTCAGAGTTAAGGTCAAAGCTGGACATAGGAGGACCTCAAAATGCAGGCTTCAGTCCATAGACACGTGTGTTATGTGTGATTTAGTGCTACCTTGTTGAAGGACTTCACCAGGGTGTTGTATCAGAAAGGATTATGATGAGAACTCAAGCTGCTACAGGCCATCACTGAAAGTCAGAGGTCAAAGTGCAGTTGTCGTCCCCATTGTGCCCGGTCTAATGCTGGATCGTTTCTTTAAAAAACTAAATGGATTGGTCTTCTCCGCCTATTGCTACCACATCATTGTCTACTCTTGCAGATGCTGAGCCAAGGTTAATGCATATAATGTGATGTTTCGTTTCACTCTAAACAAAGCTGCCTTTCCTCTGAGGTTAAATGCAATTCTCGGGACATGGGGAAAAAAAGGTAAAAAAAGAGACGGTGACCCAACAATAACAAAGAATTCAGACCCAAGCAGTGCAGTTCCACTTTATATAGACCAGTGGTTTTGAGTAGGTGAGGCGCGCCTCCCTGGGGGGCGCCAAAGAGTCACAGGGGAGGCGCGAGAAGACAGAGAAGAAGACAGAAGAAGACAGTGCTGCCCATAGACATAGACGCGTCGTTGGGCGGGTTCTGCCTATGCTGCAATGCGTCAGAGCGTCCGCCATGTTAAATGTGGCAAATCTGCAGTTACTCAGTCACTTAAACAGTATCAGAGGGTCTTTAATCTCAGAATATACTTTGTATTCGTAATATTTTTATTTTTGTAATATTACAAGTTTATTTTCGTATCCCTTTAGCTTCATTCTCCTGAATTTATTCTCGGAAAGAATAAAAATAATTTAAATAATCTAACCTGGCCCTATTACTCCAGGAGTGAAATAATTCTGCAAACTGTGACTATTCTGGAAATGTTCCCTCTTAATTCTCATAATATGGCGTTTTTCTCATAACATTACCACTTTTATGTTTTTGTTTTGTTTTTTACTTTATTGTCCTAGGTCTTTTTTTCTCATATTAGTAATTTTACCTCTTTAATACTCCCCCAAAAAGTCTGTTCCTAAAGTTTCACATGTGACACGGTTTTATGAAATAATGAAGACCACAATGTTTAGATTTAAGAAATTGATCATTATATTCATAACACACACACACATATATATATATATATATATATAAATAAATAATCACACAGCTATTTATAATACTT
Organism: Fundulus diaphanus; assembly: GCA_037039145.1. Taxonomy (NCBI): domain Eukaryota; kingdom Metazoa; phylum Chordata; class Actinopteri; order Cyprinodontiformes; family Fundulidae; genus Fundulus; species Fundulus diaphanus. Next base: position 22,849,118 of record CM073136.1, read on the forward strand.
ATTTATAATACTTGAACATCTATATATGCACATCTATGTCTAAAAACCTTGAAAAAGAATGGTCTTGCACAGCTTTTTCCTAGTGTTGCCACTCTGCAGCTTTAATGTGTCCAGTTTTGCAACATGATGCAGCCTTAGTTTATAGAATGCAGATACAAGTAGTGAAATCAGCCCGAATACATTTCCATGCAGCACAGGAATGAGGCATCTTCTCTGATCGACGTTCACTACAACAGAACTTAACTTTTTTTCTGCCACATACAATATGGCGGTGACGTTGACGTGCGAACCTGCGCCCAACGACCCGTCTACGTATATGATGTCTATGGTGCTGCCGCTCAACTCTGTGAAACTATGTAGCGATATTCGTGGCTTCTGTTTGAGCGCGCAGGAACTAATCCAAGCGTGCAGTGAGACAACTCTCAACGCTCAAAACCGGTCTGGCGCGCGCTCAACTCTGAAAAACTCTTTTCAACCCATCTCTGCTCGCGCGCTACTTACTTTGCTCGCGCGCTACTTTGCTCGTGCGCACCTGCTCCTTCCACGCTCAACACCAGCTGTGCGCTCGCTCGGCTGTTTCTGCACTCGCGACTTCAAAAACTGTCCACTCCAGCAGCCAATCAGTTTGTTTTCCATCCAATCAGAGTATGGCTTGCAAATACTGCATTTAGATGGATTAAATCAAAATGCTGCAGCCTTTGGCAGAAATTACTAAACATCACCGTGGGATTGAAGAAAAACAAATAAAAAGTTTAATATTTTAGCCTAAAATGTTTAGGCTAAAATATTTAGACTAAAATATTAGACTTACTAAGTGAGGTGTGAAAAATGTTTTTGTCTCTTTTCTTTCCAGCTTCTGGGAGGTGATGCAAAAGTTTATTCTGATCATAATCATCATCATTGTCATCATTATTAAAAGAGCACTTTAACAAAAGGTAAAACAAAGTGCCAAACATCAGAAATACATCAGATAAGAGATAAGATCTAATAAAATGCTTGGTTGTTAAAATAGCAACAGGTTTAAATTGTGTATATTTAGCCTAAAAAGTAAATCGGAATATGGAACGTGTTGACGTCTGTTAAATTCAGGTTATCTTTTTTATTATTATTATTTCAGTTGATGTCTCCTGTTGACGTGAGTTCAGTTTAACATTGGCATCTGTTTAGTTCAGTTTGTCTGCTGTTGAAAACAATCGTTTATGAATTTGCTCTAATGACAGCTCAATTTTAAAAGTAGGCCCTCTGTTTGTGATGTTTCAGTAAAAGTAGCATGTCAAATGGAAATATTTGGATGGATATTTTATGAATAGGCCTTTTTTATGAATGTACTTTGTTAAAAGAAATGCAATAAAGAAACATGTGTTGGGCCATCAGTTGTTTTTGAAACACACCATTCCAGGAACACAAAATAAAGATGCATTTACTGCAGGGACCTGTGTGCGGTAGGTTTGTGGTTGAGGTGGGGGGTGGGTGGGGGGGGGGGGCGTGGTTATCTTTACTTATTCCAAGGGGAGGCTCACATTGAATGAATTTGAAAACCCCTGATATAGACCATACCTGAAATATTTAAATGTGAAAAGGAATACATTAAAAGCATTTTGTCCCCTTTAAGTCAAGATTTAATATATCATAAATCTTTTTACTGCATAATCTAGAGAAGTAAAGAGGATTGAAATCACCTCGGACCATTAATGAGGTAATCCCAGCCCTTAATGGCTATATTATGTGAAGATTTTTCACCTTCTTTGCTCCAGGGTGTGATAAGATGACCTGTGTGACCAGCTGGCCAGCAGAATTAAGGCAAAGCCTTACTGACAACATAGTTGTTTGGCATTAACAGACATTGGAAATGCACCAAGACCGAATAGATCACTGGACTTCAGCCAAGTGTAGCGCCAATGCTTCAAAATATGACAAAGCTGAACACCAATGGGTTCACCTTTTATGAATTAGAACCATCCAGTGCTCATTTTATTTACATCACACCGTATCTCTATATGAATCTATCTGGGTTCCACCACTCATCTCCTTCTGTTCTGCAATGCTGGCTTCATTTTTGAACGATCGTGTGTGCAGGACATGGCCTACTTGACTGGTGGATGTATGAATGATCAGAATCACCTTAGAGAGGGGCCCATCTTTGAGGATACATGACAGACCTTGATTGTCAGGCATTTGTCAAGAGTTGATAATGCTATGTAATGACTTTAAAATGCATAATCCAAGTTTGGGAACCGTCCATCACTGCTTTGCTAGGGGTGTCCCGATAACACTTTTTCCAGACCGAGTGCAAGTATACAGTGCAAGCTGTATGCGAAACGTAATTTCGTTCTGTACGCACTGTAAGTTGTCTAAGTCTAAGTCTAAGTACGAGTACTTTAGTTTAGATACTTGCAGATTCCAAGTACCGATACTGAGTATTTATAGATAACAAATTACTTAACAATATAATTGACCACTGAAAATGACTGACCATCAAGGGCGATGAATTCTGTTACAGATTCAGTTATGTTCTCTCCTTTTTTTTGGAGGGTCATCAAACAACCTCTTGGTGTATAGCACCACTACCTGGTATAGAGTGGTATCTAGCTTTTGAGTTGCAATGTAGCCAAGCCTAGGAGGAAAACTGATATCGGTTCAGAGTATAGGATCGCTTTTACAAGTACGAATCTTTGACGCTGGTATCGGGCCCAATACCGATACCAGTATCGCATCGGGACAGCTATACGATACAGACTATTGAATGCCCTGGTACCTGCATGACTTCATCATTGCTCCACTTGTGATGCCATCAATTGTGCCTCCTAGTGTCCTATGAGTGTGAGCTCCTTCAAAAATCAAATTCTTTGCATAACCATTATTGCTCTGTATTTGCACCAACTTAATGGAAATCATTTTTTTTACCCTTAAGCATGTAAATAAAGTTATTACTGAAGTTGCTTTAAATGTTGATTCAATTCATGTTTTTGCTTCTGTTAATGGATCATGCAACATACAGTAAAATCTTTTTACTAACTGTACTCAATTTTTGTATTTGGCAGAATTATTTTGTAGCAATGTCCAGCACTTCTTTTGAAGCAGCTGACTATGACAACAACTTAAAGAATGTTTAACAGCAATAATAACCTCAAAAGGATTATCTTATCATGCCTCAGTGAACATTGGCCACCTTATGCCCTAGTTGAAACAAAGGTTAAATATTTAGTAGGCAGCAACAATGGGGATGTAAAGCCTGATAAAACAATAATGATCCACTCTTCTTATCTATCGCTTTTTTGACCTTTCATGTTTTACTCTAAATTGCGTCAAAAACATCCTCCACGTACTCTCTCCAACAGAGCACAATGAGGACAAGAGGACAGACAGTGGTCCCCCACTCAGATTCTTGTGCAGAAATTAAAACGTTTGATCTGCACTGTGAGGCCGTTTGTTTTGCCCTCCTAAATGGAGCCATTGTATGCAAATCCCTTGAACAGAAGCATATGACCTCCTCAGTGCAGGGCAGTGGCTAGTGTGAGCGAAATCATTAGCAATGCAAAGTCATGGTGCTCTGATACTCTTGTTCACGGTCAAAGATTGAAAAAAGAAATCTGCTTACACAAATGTTTCTGGATGAACTTGATTCAGAACCGCAGCTGACGGTAAGCTCATCTAATTTCTTATATGGTTCACAGATGCTTGTCAAATTCCTGGAAATCTATTTTCAATGTTCTTTCTGTCATGTCACTTTAAACATAATAGAAACTGATGAAGGCGGTTGTATGAGAACTATTCTTTGAAATAAGTTTTTTTATTATGTCTGATATGATATGTAAAGACATCAATCATGACCTGAATCACAAATAAAATATTAAATTTTTTCATCGTTTTCTTTAAATGACTAGTTTATAAATGGTCACAAATTATTTAAGTGATCCTGAAGCTCCAGTTATTGTAACTTAAGGTACCCCGTTATACTGGACACAGGTGCCCACCCTGCAGGATGCATCATTACGTCCAGTTAACATGTGTCACATGACACATGATGCTGGGCCTCTGTGTTGCTCTTAAGTGAGCGGCCAGTTTCACGGGGGGGGCAGAGAGGTTTCCTTCCTGCTCGGGATCCACATCCATGCCAAACCAGCAGGTCAACTTTTGGTCTCCACACTGCCTCCTATGCCTCTGACAGCTCCAGCGGAGCCTGGTAATAACTGACATTTACTACTGGGCTGAGAATGTGTCTCTAGTGAATGAATGAGGATCAGAATCAAACATTTTAAATTCTGGACTGTTTTAGAGAAAACTTTATGATCAATTAAAGTTCATTGTGCAAGAGGCAAATGTTCTGTGTGATGCTGATTAATAATCAAGTTCTAACTTCCGCTGTCAAGTAGTAGCCTACGTATTTTTACATCGCAATACAATTAGTCTGTAATTGTTTTTATAATGTCCATAATCAATCTGCACATTTTTAAGACTTTATATAAGTTTATGTACAAATTGTTTTCTTTACAGTTCTTATCAAATGTCAAATTTGTCCAACAAAATCTTTAGTAATTTTTATTTAATTTATAGCTGCTCATAAATAGTCAGTCCGTAGATGTTTTCAGATTATCAGTCATAGAATAGAGAAATTTGGATGTGAATCAAGTAGACATCTGCCTTTTATTGGTTTAGAAAATCTATCTATCTATCTATCTATCTATCTATCTATCTATCTATCTATTGTGTAGATTAGAGATGTAGTTTTCCCTTTAAGAACCTCCTGGTTGTGTAAAATGGGAAGTTTCGTGCAATCGTTGCTAATTGGTCTCATTATGTTGTGTTTTATATGGCGTCCTCAGTAAGGTGATTAATTGGCTTTAAAATCTGCTGTTTCTTTGAAAACAAGCCAACCTATTCACAGTACGTCGTTTTAAGAGAAGGTTTTTATATGTCAAACAGTAAGAACTCGATAAAACATCCTCTATTTTGATAAATTTGTACAATCATGAGGTCAGTGTTCATTGTTAGAATTTAAGCAATAAAGTGGCATACAATATGAAATATTTTGCAAGTATTTAAATTAAATTGCAATACTTAATCACATTTTTTAATGACAACTATTTAAAAAAAATGTGCTGGCTCTACCAACTTATTCTAATGCTCATTTGTAAGTCCAATTTGCTCTTCCGGTTTATTATCCTGACATTTAAAAAGAAACAAAAATAAGAACCTGGTTGTGATTAAGGCATAAAGTCACTGAACTGGTGATAAAAATAGCTTTTTGAATGAAACAATTAAGTACTGTGATTTTATCCTTTCTGTATGCTTGTTAATGTGTGAATGGAAACAATTAAGCTCTGAATGTGAGTGATGAAGTTTGTTACAGTGAAGCTAAAGAAGTCTAGTCAAGGATTTACTTAGCTTATTTCTTTGTTATTGTCCTATGTAATATTTCCCTTTGTAATATTTTTTCTGTTCATGTACAACACTTTGAATCGTCTTGCTACTCAAAAGTGCTATATAAATAAACTGGCCTTGCCTTTTTAAATCTATTCTAAAAAGCTAAACTTACCTGAAAACATTAGCTAGTATGCAAAATTAGAAATGACTGCCTCAGGGTTAAAAGCTGAGTTAGATGCCGTTTGACTGTAGCTTTCCTGTCACTAAACTAGCCAAGACCTGTTTCAACCCAAATTCTTGCTCCAGTACAGGAACCCTATGTAGCACAACTCTTGGACAGTACTTAATTTTGCTGAATTGGTATATTAATTTAAAACAAAACCCATAAACACATCAGCTTGCCGTTCTCCAATTTTTCTCCGCTAGACACATCAGAAAAGGTTGACTACACCTAGAACTCCAGTTAACATCTGAAGGCCTAAAGTTCTTGTGAAGTAGGAAATTTCCTGGCTAGAAAGAACTTTGCTCTTGCAGCCTCATGTAAAAGTACATTCTTGTCTTTCCTTATGGAGTATATACATTGGCCTTAAAGGGACGGTTAGTAACAAATTAGTTATTTTATTAGCAAAAATAAAGTACAATAAAAAAGTATTGCTGTTTTCTATAGATTTTTGTATTTTAAACAATTGCCTGTTTGTTGTGTTTATACGGCATAACCCTTATTTTACATTCGTTAGGTTTCGTATGTATTTTGGAAATTTTGTTTCTTATAAAATCACCCGGTAGAACTTTCCCAGTTGTTGACCCTTTTCTTCGTGTTTTTTGCTGCAGACCCGGAATCAAAAATGAACTGGGCCTCCTTTTATGCTGTCATTAGCGGCGTTAACAGACATTCTACTGGCATCGGCCGCATCTGGCTCTCTGTCCTGTTCATCTTTCGCATCCTGGTCTTGGTGGTTGCAGCTGAGACCGTGTGGGGAGACGAGAAGTCTGGCTTCACTTGCAACACCCAGCAGCCTGGCTGCAACAGTGTCTGCTATGACCACTTCTTCCCCATCTCTCACATCAGGCTGTGGGCTCTCCAGCTCATCCTTGTCTCCACTCCGGCCCTGCTGGTGGCCATGCATGTGGCCCACCGCCGACATGTTGACAAAAGGGTCTACAAACTGTCGGGGCGAACCAATCCCAAAGACCTGGAACAGATAAAGACCCAGAAGATGAAAATCACAGGCGCTCTTTGGTGGACATATGTCATCAGCCTGTTGTTCCGTATTGTCTTTGAGATCATTTTTATGTTTCTCTTTTACATGATTTATCCTGGTTACAAGATGATTCGGCTGGTGAAGTGTGACTCGTACCCCTGCCCCAACACAGTGGACTGTTTTGTGTCGAGGCCCACTGAGAAAACAGTCTTCACCGTCTTCATGCTGGCTGTGTCTGGGGTTTGCATTCTGCTCAACATTGCAGAGGTGGTGTTCCTAGTGGGGAAAACCTGTGGTAAACACCTGCACAGTGCTGGAGACTCAACTATGGGAGCTTGGATCCAACATAAACTTCGCTCATACTAACTAATGCATACATTTCATCCTATTACACAGGGACATTAGATGAAAGGCATGAGATGGATTATATTTGTGAGGCCCACAAATACTGATATAAATAATATAAAACAGATGAGAATAAAGTGAACAGTTTATGAAAAGCATCTGGTTTCAATCAGAGGGGGGAAAAGATAGAAATTAGACAAAATATTGGGACAGCAATTCAGATTTCATAGATATTCTGTCACAAATTATAATAATCAGTTGTTGCATTGGAAGAATATGACTACATAATGATGTATCACTGTTACCATATTTATTAACATTATTGAATGTTATTTATTCACATTGTTTATTGTGACCTATATCTAATTTAAAAGGTAGAATTTCTGATTATGACTTGAACCTAACACTTTAAGATTTTAGGCATGTTGTAGGCAAGAAGTTATTCTAATATGTCATGATAAATATGTTGCATTTCACAAATATGGACCTTAACCATATTTGCATTAAAGTGACTCTTTCCCTTTGGATGTTGTTTACCTTTCTATACAAAAGAAGCAAAAGCTAATAATCAGAAGAAATACACTTGAAAAACAAACTTTTCTCTGATGTTTACAACTGGCTGCTAAACCCGGTATATAAATGCATTGGTTTTTATGTTAGTAGTGTCTTCACTAGCCATGCACAATATAATCAATTCAAAGAAAGTGTGTAATTGTGTTAATCCACTTTGATTGGAATGATTTGTAAATTTCTTCTTCTAACAAACACAAAATTAGATCTATTTTATTGGGATCTTATCTGATAGACTAAGTAGTGCATAACTCTGATGTAAAAAGTAAATGTTAATTAGTTTTCACATTTGAATAAATCCATATTTCCCTTTATAGACCCACAGAGGGGAAATTTGTCTCTGCCTTTAATCCATCCCTAAGGGAGCAGTGTGCTATCAACACTGAATAGCGCACGGGAAGTTCTGTGGTCAAGGGTCTTGCTCATGGACGCAGAGTGAGAGTTTTGAACCGCCAACTTTTATTACATCTCCAAGACACAAAAGCCCAGCTCTTCAACCACTAGGCCACCACTCCCACAAATTGAGTTTTTACAAATAAAACAAAATCTGTAGTCTTTTTAGGTCATCTACCAGTTTTGGACGATTTAGATGATTAAATTATGCCCATTGTTCTTTGGAAAATAACTCAAACTCAGTCAGAATGTACTGTCTTTTTCACTTTTCAAAGCCCCAGTGTGTAAGATTTTCACTGGCTAAATCAATTACAAACAAACTCGCAGTTAACATGTAATAACTACTACAGGAGCCACGGGAAAGTCATAAATGTGACAATCAGAATCAGAATCAAGTTTAATCGCCAAGTAGGTTTGCACATACAAGGAATTTGACTTGGTGATGATGGTGCAGACAGAAATAAGAATACAATAAAATAAAGTAAAATTGAATAAAATCAATATATATACAGAAGTAATATACATTCAGTAGACTGTGCGTTAATGTAACGCAGAAGCTTGTAAGTCCTGAACGGGGGAGAGAGACAGTGTCCAGAGTCACAGGCGGCTCTTGGCCTTGTTCATAAGACCGCTAGCTGATTGGAAAAAACTGTTCTTGTGGCGTGAGGTTCTGGTCCTGATGGACCGCAGCCTCCTGCCAGAGGGAAGTGACTGAAATAGTCCATGACTGGGGTGCGAGGGATCAGCCACCATCTTCCCTGCACGCCTCAGAGTCCTGGAGGCGAACAGGTCCTGGAGAGATGGAAGATTGCAGCCAATCACCTTCTCTGCAGACCTGATGACACGCTGCAGTCTGCCCTTGTCCATAGCGGTGGCACCAGCGTACCAGATGGTGATGGAGGAGGTGAGGATGGACTCAATGATGGAGGAGTAGAACTGCACCATCATTGTCCTTGGCAGGTTGAATTTCTTCAGCTGCCGCAGGAAGTACATCCTCTGCTGGGCTTTTTTGGTGAGGGAGTTGATGTTCAGCTCCCACTTTAGGTCCTGGGAGATGACAGTTCCCAAGAAGCGGAAAGACTCCACAGTGTCAATGGTGGAGTCACAGAGGGTGATGGGGGTAGCTGGGGCTGAGTTCTTCCTGAAGTCCACAACCATCTCCACTGTTTTTGCAGCGTTGAGCTCCAGGTTGTTCTCCCTGCACCAGGTCACCAGATGGTCAGCCTCCCACCTGTAGGCGGACTCGTCACCATCAGAGATGAGTCCGATGAGAGTGCTGTTGTCCGCGAACTTCAGGAGCTTGACAGACTGATGACTGGAGGTGCAGCTGTTGGTGTACAGGGAGAAGAGCAGAGGAGAAAGAACACAGCCCTGGTGGGAACCAGTGCTGATGAGCTGTGAGTCAGAGTCATGTTTTCCCAGCTTCACGTGCTGCTTCCTCTCAGACAGGAAGTCTGTGATCCACCTGCAGGTGGAGTCGGGCACATTCAGCTGGGAGAGCTTCTCCTGAAGCAGAGCTGGGATGATTGTATTGAAGGCAGAGCTGAAATCCACAAACAGGATCCTGGTGTAGGTTCCTGCAGAGTCCAGGTGCTGGAGGATGTGGTGAAGGGCCAGGTTGACAGCGTCGTCTGCAGACCTGTTGGCTCTGTAGGCAAACTGTAGGGGGTCCAGGAGGGGATCTGTGATTTCTTTTAGGTGTGAAAGCACAAGGCGCTCAAAGGACTTCATAACCACAGAGGTCAGAGCGATGGGTCTAAAGTCATTAAGTCCTGTGGTCCTTGGCTTCTTGGGAACAGGGATGATAGTGGAGGATTTGAAGCAGGCTCGCACGTGACATGTTGCCAGTGAGGTGTTAAAAATGTCTATGAACACTGGAGACAGCTGATCAGCACAGTGCTTCAGGGTGGATGGAGACACTGAGTCTGGTCCAGCGACTTTCCTCGGGTCCTGTCTTCTGAATGGAAAGAGTTGTTACTGAGGTGGAGGTGGAGGTGATCTGTTGGGTGGTGTCGTGGGGGGTGGTTGCAGGACTGTCCCTTTGTCTTTCAAAACGACAGTAGAAGTTGTTCAGATAGTTGGCTAACTGTCGGTCATTCATGGAGTGGGGGGCTTTAGGCTTGTAGTTTGTTATCTGCCTAAGCCCTTTCCAGACAGAAGCAGAGTCGTTGGCTAAAAACTGGTTGTGCAGCTTCTCAGAGTACAATCGTTTAGCCTCCTTCACCGCCTTGCTAAACTTGTATTTTGCATCTCTGAATCTGCATTTGTCCCCACTTCTGAAGGCATCTTCTTTGTCCAACCTTAGCCTTCTGAGTGTTGCTGTGAACCAGGGTTTATCATTGTTGTAACACACCCTGGTTCGTGATGGAACACAGCAGTCCTCACAGAAGCTGATATATGATGTCACAGCTTCTGTGAACTCATCCAGACTGGTGGAAGCAGTCCTAAAAGCGTCCCAGTCAGTAGAATCCAAACACGCCTGAAGATCCTCCACAGCCTCACTGGTCCACTTCTTTGATGTCCTCACTACAGGTTTGCAGAGTTTTAGTTTCTGCCTGTAAGCAGGAATCAGGTGAACCATGACGTGGTCAGATTGGCCCAGTGCAGCACGGGGGACGGCGTGATAAGCATCCCTGACTATGGTGTAACAGTGATCCTGAATGTTCTCCTCTCTGGTCGGGCATTTAATAAACTGTTTATATTTAGGAAGTTCATGTGATCTGTCACATGTCAACATGTTCTCCATGTATTAGCTACTGCTAATAGCTAATAGCTACGGTCAGGGACGGCTGGTAGTAGGGCTAAGCCCGCCTTGGTGTGTACAATAAAATATGTAAAATACCTAATAAACACAAATTAAAAGTATAGGCTATCACATTTGGTCAAGTTTACAACAAAACCGGTGCCGAACAGTCTTGGCGATCCCACCATGCCCCCTCAGTTTGCGGCTCACTGAGGGTAATTTTATTGGCCCAGGGTCAGCACAAGGCCACAATTTAGCCAATGAAAGCGGACATAAAATAACGTGCATCGAGCGCGAGTCTATGCGGGTGTGGTTTGTTGTAGACCGAGTAGGTACGATGGCGAGCAAGATTAAAATAAACAAGGTGGATTATTTATTCTCTCACCCGTTTTCCTCAATGTCTTCTGAGAAAAAACTGGAGGTGAAGAGGTTGGGGGTGCATAAACCAAAGGATATTCAAATCCAGCAAAAGGAAAAGGGGCAAAACCGGAGTTTTTCTGTGACTTGGTTTCAGCGAAAGGAGAGGCAAGTGTAGCTAAGAAATCTTTTTTCTGCTTTCCGTGTTTGCAGTTTGGAGGGGGCCTAAAACATTTAACGGAGAAAACAAAATAAAAAAACACGAATCCAGCACAAGTCACATTGGGAACAGTTTAAAAGTGTTCATGTTGGGCAGAGTGAACATCACCTGTCAGCTGGATAAGGGCCACCACATCGCTGTACAGTGGCACAACGAGCTGGTGGAAAAAAACAGACATGCATTATCACAAATTTTGGATTGCATTAAACTCTGTGGGGCACCCGGGCTACCATTAGGTGGGTCAGATGAATCTTCCTCATTAGTAAATCTGGGGTGGGGGTTTCTGGATCTGGTTAACCAGCTTTCTGTTTTAGACAGTCAGTTGGCAGATCACCTGTCAAATACACATGTGGTGGTCATGTACACGCCTAAAACCAACCAAGATGAGCTGCTTGATTGCATTTTAGAGGTTAATTTTCTTTTTGCCATTTTTTTACTGTGCCTTTATGCATTTGGACATTCTCTATGACATCCTCCAAACATGTGCCACAGATCTGCTAAAAACAAAACAGGCCTTGGAGAATAAATGACCTAAATGAATCGCTGACCACGGAGCAACCAAACTCCTATGCAAGCGGTCCAACACCATGCTGGATGCAGAATTCAGATTGTACTTGTGTGGGAGCTGGTGCTGCGGAATAATGACTGAGCAGTCAAAGGCTCGCTTTGAGAAGGCCCGACATTTAATTTCATTCTAACTTATTAACCCAGCTGTGTTCTCAGATTTTAACACCTGTTTCCTGCAGAAGCAATTGGACACCGCTTGTGGACATTTCCCAATGATCTGCAAAGAAAAACTGATGGAGATGTACAGCAGTGCGGAGTTTGAAGGATTAACTTCTGCCCATCACTGCTGAGGATGCTGACAGAGAACAATCTTAAGAGCACTTTTTCGGAGACCCTTAAGCTAATGCAAATAGCCATCACAACCCCGATGACATCTGCAGAGTCAGAAAGGTGTTTCAGTACGCTGAAGAGGATCAGGACATGGGCAACATGGCGCCTCCCAGTGGGTGCACCAACTAATTGTAAGCTATGAGAAAACTTTAATTTTTGATGTGTTATTAGATTTTGCCAGAATATGTATTTATAAAAGTAAATACTTGATTTTTACTAATTAAAAGCCAAATTAGTGACACACTGTCTCTTTAAGTCTTCTGAGCCACAACTCTAAATTTGCTTGAAGTCTGGACTTTAACATTTAAATATGCTTTTTACTTTTCTCACCTGGCCTATCAGCTTAAGTGGACCACCAGTTCAGTTCTCCTTTTTGATGAACTGAAAAGTCCTCCATCAGATGTCAAAGTTCTCTAACAAACCTATGAGGACTTCACAGAACAAATGGATTTACACTTGCACAGAATTTTGTGTAGGTATCTGGTTAAAAGGGATTAAATACAAATCTATACCATGCCTTTCAGGTTTTTCATTTGTGAGACATTTTGAAAACTCTGCATCCCTTTCTGCTTCACAATTATGAGCTACATTGATTGGTCTATAACAGGGGTGTTCAAAGCCAGCCCTCCAGAACTACTACGCTGCACTTTTTAGTTGCATGCCTCCTCCAACACATCTGAATCCAATATCTGAACTCCATCATCAGCATGTCTTTCAGCTTTGCAGAGGCCTGGTAACAAGCCATTAATTTGATTTGGAGTGTTGGAGAATACACGTGTCTAAAAGTTGCACAATATTCTCAATAAAATACACTGGAAATAAGTTTAAGGGTCCCACAAAATTATACAACCCATTGTTCAATCAGTACAGCTATCGTGGTGTTTTTGTATATTTTAAATATTATATAAGTAGAATCTATGTATTTTCCCTCTGAATGAAGATGTAATACTAAAAGCGACCAGAGGGAAGCAGTCATCTCCAAGCTAAATCTTAACTGCAGTCATTGTGGTGCTGCATCTGGTGTCATGAACTGGAGTGGAGATGAACCCGGTATTCAATCAGACACTTAAAGTAATGCTTGACATGATTTATTTAAGATACGATGAGGATGGATCAGGCAGGTGTACAGAAAACTAGTCCAGAGCCAAGGTCAAAGCGGTAATCCAAGCAAAAAACCAAAAATGTAAACAGGGTGCAGGCAGACTCAAAAAACAGAATAGGATCAGGCAAAACACAGAATGCTGGATGGATCTTACCGCAGGGAAACAGGAGGTATGAGCAATGATGCATGTGTGAAGTTCCGGCAACAAACAGAAAACTGAGGAGGGTTTAAATAGGCAGCAGGACAGGTGAAACCAAGTGGCTCTAATTAACTAGGACAGGTGACAGTGATCAAATAAGGGGAAGTGACTGAGAGAAACACAAGCTTTAATAAAAACTAATAGAGAAGACCAGATAACTAAAACAGTAAACAAGCTAAACATGATTCCAACACAATAAAAAACTAGAAACAGAACTAACCCTTAAAGCAGGAAAGCTAACTTAACCAAAATATCAACAAGAACCAGAACAGAACATTACAGAGCCCCTCCCTCAAGGGCGGATTCCAGACGTCCTTAAATAAAAAGGGAAAAAAAAAAAAATCCAGATTAGACCGGGTGGGTGGAGGGGGTCTTTAGGACGGAGGGACAGAGTCCAAACAAAAACAACCCACAGGGCGAAAACAGAAAAACTATCAGAGAACAAGAACAAAACAAGAGTCTGGTGGGCGTCCCGGAGGACGACCCCGACGAGTCAGGAGATCCGGCGGGTGTCCCGGAGGACGACCCAGGATTTCTGGCGGTCGTCCCGGAGGACGGCCCAGGCGAGACAGGATCTCCGGTGGTCGCCCCGGCGGACGGCAAAGGCGAGACAGGACTTCAGGAGGCCGTCGGCGGACCAGGGCTTTCGGCGGCGGAGCTGAGCCCCCGGAAGCCTTCGGCGGAGCAAGACCCTCGGAGACCAACGCCTGGAGAGAAAGAAAACAGAAACAGGCGCCTGGCTACAGGCTTCGGGCTGGGCCTGGCTACAGGCTTCGGGCTGGGCCTGGCTACAGGCTGGGCCTGGCTACAGGCTTCGGGCTGGGCCTGGCTACAGGCTACGGGCGACAGTGCGTTAAAGCTACGAGGAGCCGGCACTGGAGACAGTGCGCTAAGGCTACGAGGAGCCGGCACTGGAGACAGTGCGCTAAGGCTATGAGGAGCCGGCACTGGAGACAGTGCGCTAAGGCTACGAGGAGCCGGCACTGGAGACAGTGCGCTAAGGCTACGAGGAGCCGGCACTGGAGACAGTGCGCTAAGGCTACGAGGAGCCGGCACTGGAGACAGTGCGCTAAGGCTACGAGGAGCCGGCACTGGAGACAGTGCGCTAAGGCTACGAGGAGCCGGCACTGGAGACAGTGCGCTAAGGCTACGAGGAGCCGGCACTGGAGACAGTGCGTTAAGGCTACGAGGAGCCGGCACTGGAGACAGTGCGCTAAGGCTGCGTGGAGCCGGCACTGGAGGCTGTGCTTTAAAGCTGCGTGGAGCCGGCACTGGAGGCTGTGCTTTAAAGCTGCGTGGAGCCGGCACTGGAGGCTGTGCTTTAAAGCTGCGTGGAGCCGGCACTGGAGGCTGTGCTTTAAAGCTGCGTGGAGCCGGCACTGGAGGCTGTGCTTTAAAGCTGCGTGGAGCCGGCACTGGAGGCTGTGCTTTAAAGCTGCGTGGAGCCGGCACTGGAGGCTGTGCTTTAAAGCTGCGTGGAGCCGGCACTGGAGACGTTATATCCAAACAATCTCCCGAAAATTGGCTGATCACAGGCTGCAGCTGGGGCCTGTACACCATCCTCAGGCGTCTAATACACGCCCCTGCTTCCTCCGCAGAGTAGAGCAACTCGGTCGCCCGTTGCTTTGCCGAGGGAGTCAGCTCAGCTGCAAAACGATCAAACCTTGGCTGGGGAGTGGGCCGCTGCTGGACCTGCGCAGGGCCGCGTCAACCCCTGCTGACTTGATGCAAGGCGTCGGCTTGGAAGGCTTTCTGCGAGTCTTGCTGGCGCCCACGACGGGAACCCCAGGAGCGGGCTGACATCTTGTCGGTCCGGGGTTGAGGAGCCTCATAACGGCGCGGACCGGTTCCAGGGAGGGGAATCGCCATCCTCAAGTCCTGGAACGGCGTTCTCACTGCTTTAAGGCGTGCTGTCTCCTCCAGAGCGGAAAAAAAAGTGTCTGTGACGGGTTCATGATATTTTGGCCGGAACTTAATGTCATGAACTGGAGTGGAGATGAACCCGGTATTCAATCAGACACTTAAAGTAATGCTTGACATGATTTATTTAAGATACGATGAGGATGGATCAGGCAGGTGTACAGAAAACTAGTCCAGAGCCAAGGTCAAAGCGGTAATCCAAGCAAAAAAACAAAAATGTAAACAGGGTGCAGGCAGACTCAAAAAACAGAATAGGATCAGGCAAAACACAGAATGCTGGATGGATCTTACCACATGGAAACAGGAGGCATGAGCAATGATGCATGTGTGAAGTTCCGGCAACAAACAGAAAACTGAGGAGGGTTTAAATAGGCAGCAGGACAGGTGAAACCAAGTGGCTCTAATTAACTAGGACAGGTGACAGTGATCAAATAAGGGGAAGTGACTGAGAGAAACACAAGCTTTAATAAAAACTAATAGAGAAGACCAGATAACTAAAACAGTAAACAAGCTAAACATGATTCCAACACAATAAAAAACTAGAAACAGAACTAACCCTTAAAGCAGGAAAGCTAACTTAACCAAAATATCAACAAGAACCAGAACAGAACATTACATCTGGGCTCTTCTCAGCTGCCAACAGTTTGATACATAGGAAAGAAAAACCTGAATTAAACGTGATCCCATGTTGCTTCCACCTGTGAGCAAACGTCTCAGCCTGCTGTCATCCTCATAATTAGCCTAGTGCAGGGTCCTAAGGTTATCAATA
This sequence comes from Fundulus diaphanus, assembly GCA_037039145.1. Taxonomy (NCBI): domain Eukaryota; kingdom Metazoa; phylum Chordata; class Actinopteri; order Cyprinodontiformes; family Fundulidae; genus Fundulus; species Fundulus diaphanus. The sequence goes on from CM073136.1 coordinate 22,865,199, forward strand.
GCCACAGCATGTAAGGGAGTCAGTGTGCGTGTCACAATGAGTGACCCCAAGGACAGCTGAGCCTGTTGAGGAAAGGGGGTGCTTATCTTTTTATGGAACATGCCAAAACCGCACCATCTATTAGGTCCATGTTAATGACAGATACTTCAGCAGGGGGATTCTCGAAGTAAACAACAGGCAAATTTTTCCTCTTTAATACAGAAGACCTGAAAAACAAATGGAAAATAAAGCTTTTGCACACAAAGACAATCACAAGCTTTTGCAGTGACTACATAAATGGTGACATTTTACCCGTTTAATAGCAAGTTCTTAAATTGGCTAGAGAGTTACTAAACAAGAGATCAGGCTCGGTGATATTTATCTCAAGCTGTGTTTGTTTGGAGCAGGATCCAAGTTGAGACAAGAATATTGGATGAACATAAAGAGCTAAAGGATTTATTTATATTAAAACAAAATTTACAGCACAGCACAAGGAGAGCATGGACATGGAGTAAAACAGGGAAGTATTGGACATGGTCACAGGCATAGAAGAATCCAACGAAGAACAAGGAGAAACCAAAAACTTAAAGGGGCCTAGTCACCTACTATGACCATAAAAAAACAAAGGAAATACATCTTCAGATAAAACAATATATGCCAATCGTTCGTCCTGATAGTGTTAACTCAGTCCTTTTTGAGCCTGAAAAGAACTTTGCACCGGGCGCAATCGGCAGACATAAACACTGTTACGCCATCTGTGGAACTATCAGAAAGCAAGGTGGCAATAATTGACACAGGTACTTTGAGAAGCAGTAGACCGTCCTGCAATGCCTCGCAGCAAAAGTGACAGATATGGTTAGGGTTACTTAACCTCTTTCCTCTGCTGGGCGTTACTGACTTGCATGACTGCATTGCTTCTCTTTTACTCATTGCGCACATGCGCAACATCGTACTTCCAGTCAGATGGTCTTTCTATGGTAAATATACACAAAAGTGCTTTATTTACTAACAAACAGAGCACAAGATTAAATATAATAAGCCAACAGGGCACGATAATTTTATCAGAAAACCTTTGTGTGCAGTTCGAGAGAGCTACTGCTATAGATATTCGTAGAATCATAGTATGTAACTACTGTCCTTTAAACACTGTGGAGATGTGATGAGCTACATAGAAACTAAGAGCAGCTGGGGGAAAAAATCAAAGAACGGAACAGAGGAAAGGCAACTATTAGTACAAATAGAGGGTGAACTGAGATAGAGAGAAGCTACCAAACTGAAGAGAGACCATCTAACAGAAATAATTCCAAATGCACAAAGAACAAATTACAACTAAGAAACTAAACACAAGGGAAATAACAAATATGGAAACACCTTACAAACAGGTTCAATTCTCTATTATTATTACTAACAAGGCAAAACCTAAGGAACGTGACAATGAAGTGATCCAAAAGAAAAACAAAACCCAAACATATTAGGATTGTGACCACTTAATGACAAGGTGATGAAACAAAAGTCAAACTTCATACACTGCAATCAAAAGTTTTCATAATCGTTGAACTTTTCTTTTCTTTTTTACCAGAAACTGCAACTTATTTTATTGGGAAGTATTTAAAAGCCAACACACAGCAGTGCACAGTTTTGAAGTGGAAGTAAAATTATGTGTTTTTATTTGTTTCCTAATTTTGACAGCATGTTACTGCCACCACCATGTTTCAATGTGGTAATGGTACAACGTTTCATTTATATGTAGCATTTTTCATGAAGGCCAACTTTCACATGTCTATTGTGTTGTTCTTTTGTATATAAAAACCCCAAACCTGCTATTAATTTGTCCACAACTTTGTCCCTGACCTGTTTTGTGTGTTCCTAGGTCTTAATGATGCTGTTTGTTCATTAATATTTTTTTAAAAACAACAACTGAGGGCTTCACAGAACAGCTGGATTTATACAGAGACAAAATTACATCCAGACAGACTCTTTCTGCTAATGAAGTGACTCATAAAGGCATTTGGTTGCACTATAATTCATTTAAAGGCATCAGACTAAGAGAGGCTGAGCGGAAATACAAGTAACATATTCCAGAATATTCCATACATGCCACAATTATTAGTCGATCGGATAAGATCCCACAAAAAACATGTTGAAGATTGTGTTTGTAATGTGACAAAATGTGAAAAAGTTCAAATGAAAATACTTCTGCAAGAAATTAAAAAAAAAAAGTTGCAACAGTGCGTTGCAACATTCCTCAGCACATTGAGAAGCACATTCAGATTTTTAAGGTCTCAGATTAAAGTTCTTGAGCCCAAAGCTTCTTCACAAAGTCAGGGGGTCATGTCACCACAAGAGGAGCATCACAGCCACTCCCCACACCATGAATTATATTTAGAGCTCAACAACACGTCAGCCAAGTCTGCATCCTCACTGGACTCCTCAGCTGCCACTCAGTTCAAAAGAAACACCTCTTGAGAAGAAGGTTTTGAGACTTTACTACAGACTGGGAAGATCTCCTCTTTCAGGTTTAGCTGTGGTGCCTTTTTAAAATGAGATTTTGGTAAAAATCAAAATGAGAAGGAGAATACCAGGAGGTTATACAGTGTTCAGTGAAAACCACCTGGGAGAAGATTATCTTGGAGCTCTGGTTTCCTCTAGCATGGCCCCTCTGTGAGGTGAAGCAGCTCAGTCACTTGTAGGCTGAGAGAAATGAACATTAACAGGTAGGTCTTTCTTTAAGTAGACAGCTACCTTGGATAGAAACGTGTCATACTTCAGAGATCTGCATTATACACGAAAACATAAAATTTACAATTACTAAAGTGACCATAGTCTAGATTAAACAGCTTGGTTGGGTGTTTGTTAAAGCTGTTTCCTAACTTCTGCCACATAGTGTGCATTTTAAACAGATACTCAAATTTCCATGTGTTTCCTGATATGTCTACTTTTGAATGACAAGTGCGGCTATTTTTAAAATAGTTTGTGTGGCTTGTTGGGCACGGTGTCACAAGATCTGCGGCTAGGCCAGCATTCTCACCGAGACTTGGGCTTCAGGGCTTTCACTCACACAGTAAGCTTGTCCAGGATGTTCCTACCAGCAGGCATAAGCTATACCACATCGAAGAAAACAAATGTTGACTTCATGATAGATCGGTATCTTAATTTGCATGTCTGTGAATGGATTTTCTGATGCACAACAGTTTTTAGCTTGAGCAGGAATCTGCAGACTATGTGACCAGCATAAACAAATGCTGTCTTTTTACTCATAAATAAGTCAGGCCCGAGTTAAGAATGATAACTTTTAAAAATCTGCTAATTATTACAGGGCTTTAATCAACATTTCAGACATGTGTTCTTCATGAAAAAGAAAGCATTAGTAATCAGAGGAGCAGAGTTCTAGTGACGATTCACGATATTTTACCAGCAAAGTATGAATAATAAAATCTATATCCATGCAGATAGAGGAAAGAGACTATTCAGAATTTTTCAGTATGACGGCTAATGATTTTACATAACTGTCTGGTCAGCTGCATGTTAGCTTAACATGCTGGGGATATATATTTTAGTACATGTGGTACACTCACTGCACAGCAATCCTCTCTCAGACTTTCAGTTAAAGTGTGTTTAAACTACGACATCAACATTTTTGCATAGAAATGTTTGTTTGTTGTGAACTGCATAGGTCCTTTCCTCTGTGTGTTCTGGATACAGAACCAGGGCTGCTTAAAGGGATTACATCCCCATGTTGTTTGGTGATCTGGGAGGCATCCAACAGCAGGATATGAAAATGCAAAATCAAAAGCTGTGATTTTTTTTAGCAATAAAACTATAACATCTGATTCTCCAAACCTTACATAAAATTGATAGACAGATTATTTTCAGTAACCTTGCATTATAAAATTCTAGTAGAGAAGTACCTCCTTACAATAATTAATTCTAGATTTCTTCCTGCTTTGTTTTGATTTTACAATAGATCTTGCAGTGGAAACACAGGATGACGAAAAACTAACCCAGTAACCTTCCCCGATTCCTGTAATAGCTTTCTGTAGTGAAAACTAACCTTTTAAAGAGCTTTTAGCTTTAAACACTTAATCCTTAGCAAAAATAGCAAGTTTTCCTAAGCAGGCTTGAGGTACGGAAGCGTAATGCTGCCACTGGAGAAAATAATTTTTTTGCTACTTATCTTGTATAGACATGATAATTATCTTGTAAAAACGTGATAATTATCTTGTATAAACATGATAATTATCTTGTAAAAACGTGATATTATCTTGTATAAACGTGATAATTATCTTGTGAAAACGTGATAATTATCTTGTAAAAATGGGATAATTATCTTGTATAAACATGATAAAAAACGTGATAACTTATCCAGATGGTGGCGGTAGTATGCTTTTAGTCTGACTCATTTAAGACGAAGAAGAAGCATGTGCGTCATCTACTCAGGAACTAAAATGGCAAATTTACGGGAATGAATGAAGTTTTACTTTATGCTCGCTAGTATCCACCTTATTTTCAACGGAAATACGGAGACAGTGAGTGACGGTTTTCCGTGCGAGACTTCCAATGCGTCACTTCCTGTCACTGGCGAGTCAGCTGGACAGCGACTCATGCAGCTACTTTGTACCAAATTACTCGTCGTTATGATTTCATGGAAGGCCGGGATCGTTTGTCCGGTTAGAGGCTGTCATGATAATGGGTGTAAAAGAGAGGTTTATGTGGAGCAGAAGTGTTTTAATCATCGACCGCGTACAAGAGCTGTGGATACCAGGCGCCCTACTTTCTTCACCCCCAGCCGAAGAATGAGATATCCCTCCGCCTGTGGTTAAAAGTTGTAAATTTGAAGAAACCACCGAAACAATGGTATGTTTGTTCTTTTAATTTTGTGGACAAAAGACCGATAGAAGACCACACGATGCCAGAAAAGTGGCTGGGCTACGAAGTTACATTAAAATCTCCGTGGAGACGTCAAGAGGACAGTAGATAGGGGTAAGCTAAGAGATGTTTACAGTGTTTACCTTTGTGTCGCTCTTGATAAAACATATGCTTTCACATTAAGACAGCTGTCTTTTAGCTTTGTTCTGTCTGTCAATTATTATCTGAATATTTTTCATCCCTGCTGGTAGGTTTTAGGGGTTCCGTTTGTAAAGTTATACAATGAAAGATTTACAGCAAAATGTTTAGCCTGTCATATGACATAAAAGGCAGGGTTCATTATTCATATTTTTGTTATTCATAAATCTATAAATAAGTCACAGTTCCAAGTTTAATATTTAAATAACAAGCTTAATATTTAGCTCCAAAGTAAACGTCTAGTTTGTAAACTAAACATTTAAAGTACTTCTTGATTTTGAGATCATACAAGTTGCTAAATGTTAGAAAGTTCACATATTATTATGACCTGAGGGGAAAAAAAATTAAAATTCGATGAAAAAGTGGATTTTTAAGGCTTTTTAGCTCAAGGCTCATAAAAAATGTTGCATGACCAATGACGTAATATGTGGATAGGCATTGATCTGTTGACATGGTAACAAGATGCTTCCTGGTTGCAAACTCGCTTTCTCAAAGACAAATAGACGGATTAAACATGGCTAAAAAAATGTGTGGCTTATGGTTGGTCAAATACCAACAAGGATAATGTCTCTTTACACACATTTCCGAACCCAAAAAGTCCAGGTGTTGTGCGAATTCAGCTCCCCTGTGAAAATCTGTTCCCCTCTGAGTCGGGAGCGCTGCAGCCAGAGAGGCGGGGTTTCACGGCGCTTCTGATCGGTTTCTCGGTAAAACAACTCATATAATCATGTCAAGATTGTAACATTCAGTTTAATCGGCAGCTGTTGTTTACAAAATTGTAAAATAAAAATAAATAAACGCTGTCTTCAGGCAGCTCATCGTGCTTTTCAAGATAAACAAAAGTCTGATCTTTTGTTCATTGATGCTGTTTAAGGTCATTCAAGTTTGGGTAATATTCTGTCAAAACACCACCTCTTCCTTTCTGTGAAGGTAAGCACACCATTCTAATTCATAACAGTCTAATCTTGAATGGCAAGTTGGATAAGTACATCAGGAAGTTAAGTACAAAAATATGGACGGTTTATAGTTGTCACTATAAACTATCCGTATTTTATATAAATATGATGACACCAAGTACTGTAATGTAAATTAAAAAATAACTGTTCCTTTAACTTTGTTAAAAGGTGCAGTTTGCTGTGGCCAAAGGTCTGACTGGATTGTCCTGAACAGATGAGCAGCGCCATCCCCAAAAAGCTGAATGATGGATGTTTCCTGCACCACAAGAATTAAACGGCCTACAAATATGCCATAAGTGAAATGTACTACATTTAATGTAAACAAATTGCATTAATTCAATAAATGAAATACTGTTATCCTTTTGCCTGTTTATGTACATAAGATACACTTTAGTTCTTTACATGTGCTTAGGACAACATCAACTTGATCAAAATATGAATAAATGCAAATTACATTAGCAAGTGAAATAGATTGCAAACTTTAATAATACACATTTTAGTTGGACACAATGTATGTATATGTAAAAATTTAAATAGTCTAAAACTAAGGATATACAATACTTGAAAAGTTATTAAAAATGAAAAGTAATTCCAAAATGTAAAACCTCAAGGTGCTACACAAAGAAATATTTAAAAGCAGAGATCCAAAACACATTCTTCTGTATTATAATTCCACTGATTTACAGTAGAATATAACTAATCAGGATCTTTTTGACATGTAATCTTCCCTGCTCAATCAACATCCTCATGGATGATCTACTCCTGCATGTTCTAAGGGGCTGCACAGACTTGAAAGATTTTGTCCATTTTATTTACCAACTTGATAGTTACAGTCTGGGAGCTTATTGTCAAAACTCTGAGCCTCCTGATAACTCTTTCCACATGTATGTGGACATTTGCAATCCTTGTGGCAGTTACATCCTCATCAGACAACTGCCCTCCTTTTATGGGTGAATGCTGGTAGAACAAGGTTAAATCTCCTCTCAAACAGCAGATCTCCAATGGTAAAGCCTCTGTCTGCTGTCACTTCATCACCAAAACGAAGATACTCCAGGAAGCCAGTGTTTTCCCAGCCACATGGGAAAACTTCTTCTTCTCTTCTCCTAGGTGTGATCCTTCGCTGCCTGTAGTATCAGCATCTTTCTGCATAGGTGACTCTGATTATGGAGCGGTCCAGTCAGCCTGCTGCATCACAGCGGCGGTCATCTGTCAAACACAAGACCACAATCAGTTTAGCAAACAGCATAAAACATATCAAGACTACTTAAAACCACGTTAACACCAAGCTTATAGAGCACCACCTGCATCATTACTCATACACATTCAAATATTCATATCCCACATTCCTTCTAATTTTTACAAACAGCCTGTGCTAGTACCTGGGATACCATTTGTAAGGTTACACAGTCAAGATATAACAGCAATAGTTTGGGTTCTATAAGAGGAAAAAATGGGTTTTAATTTTTAAAGTCATCATGTTATACATTTGTAAATGTCACCGTTCCAAACTAAATATTTAATTACACAGCTAAATGTTTAGATTGTAAACTATATATTAAGATGCAAACCAAGCATTTAATTTTCAAATTAAATATTGAACTCCAAATTAAATGTTTAGTTTACAAACTAGACATTTACTTTGGAGCTAAATATTAAGCTTGTTATTTAAATATTAAACTTGGAACTGTGACTTATTTATAGATTTATGAATAACAAAAATATGAATAATGAACCCTGCCTTTTATGTCATATGACAAACATTTTGCTGTAAATCTTTCATTGTATAACTTTACAAACGGAACCCCAAAAACCTACCAGCAGGGATGAAAAATATTCAGATAATAATTGACAGACAGAACAAAGATAAAAGACGGCTGTCTTAATGTGAAAGCATATGTTTTATCAAGAGCGACACAAAGGTAAAAACTGTAAACATCTCTTAGCTTACCTGTATCTGCTGTCCTCTTGACGTCTCCACGGAGATTTTAATGTAACTTTGTAGCCCAGCCACTTTTCTGGCATCGTGTGGTCTTCTATCAGTCTTTTGTCCATGAAATTAAAAGAACAAACATACCATTGTTTTGGTGGTTTCTTCAAATTTACAACTTTTAACCACAGGCGGAGGGATATCTCATTCTTCGGCTGGGGGTGAAGAAATTAGGGGCATGACTCGCTGTCCAGCTAACTCGCCAGTGACAGGAAGTGACGCATCGGAAGTCTCGCACGGAAAACCGTCACTCACTGTCTCCGTATTTCCGTTGAAAATAAGGTGGATACTAGCGAGCATAAAGTAAAACTTCATCCATTCCCGTAAATTTGCCATTTTAGTTCCCGAGTAGATGACGCACATGCTTCTTCTTTGTCTTAAATGAGTCAGACTAAAAGCATATTATTAGCGCCACCATCTGGATAAGTTATCACGTTTTTACAAGATAATTATCCCGTTTTTACAAGATAATTATCACGTTTTTACAAGATAATTATCCCGTTTTTATAAGATAATTATCATGTTTATACAAGATAATTATCACGTTTTTACAAGATAATTCTCATGTTTATACAAAATAATTATCACGTTTTTACAAGATAATTATCATGTTTATACAAGATAAGTAGCAAAAAAATTATTATCTCCAGTGGCAGCATTACACTTCTGTAGTATCTTGATGGTGTTTAATAAAAAGTAAATTTTTCATTTCAGGGACCTTTTCCTGCAACCATTCCTAAGACCCCCTCACCCCTCCCCTCCCCTTCCTGTTTCCTTAATCAGTTTAAAATACTTTATTAATCCCACTGGTTAATTAAAACCAGTGCTGCTGTAAAATCTTAGATAAACTCAGTCATTAGAGGTTATTATTCAGGTGTCAACATGGTTATACATCATCTGAATTACAGTTAATTCAGATGATTACAGGTAAAGACAGTTAAAGTTATTTTAGCTACAATCTCTTCTTAAACTTTATTACATAGCTTCACTGATGGCAAAATTTTTAAAGAAATAATTATTAATGTGGGATTGTGAGAAGCTCAGTGTCAGTGGACAGCCACAAAAGATTTTAATCTTTAAAACAGCTATTGATGTACTTGCACATGGTTTACTTTGTTTATCCTCACTGGGTAGAGTAAAAATGACAGTTTCATATAAAGTGACTGACAGCATAATTCTGGTGAAGTATTTGTACCATGGGACAGACCTTGTTCAACTTCAATCATTGTGTCACAGAATAAGTAGTGTTCAGAAGTTTATACTAATACAGATGTAAGTCTTGCAGGGTACCTCAGACTGTTAACTAAAGAAAACTATCCACAATGGGTCTTGAATACATCCACGCCTTTACTTGGTGCTAATCAAAGACAATCACATGTGAATTCGGTCTAATTCGGTCTCCAGTTTATAATGTTACACTTCAGTAAAACAAGGGTTTATTGGGTTGTAGCTAGCTTTAATAACCCACAATGGCCTAAATCACTGAAAATTTGTTTAACTCATAGGCTAGTTCCGTTTTACTGAGCAGTAATTTTTCCCAAGTGTAAATTAACATTCCTAATTTCTTATAGGGTTGTCTCCTGGTTTTGTTGAATATTCCCCCATGGCGGACTGGAACTTGCTGGGGAAGCTGCTGGAGAGTGCCCAAGAACACTCCACTGTGGTTGGAAAGGTCTGGCTGACAGTGTTGTTTATCTTCCGCATCCTGGTGCTCGGAGCAGCCGCTGAGAAAGTTTGGGGAGATGAGCAGTCCGGCTTCACATGTGACACCAAGCAACCCGGTTGTCAAAATGTCTGCTATGACAAGACCTTCCCTATATCTCACATTCGCTTCTGGGTGATGCAGATCATCTTTGTCTCTACGCCTACTCTTGTTTATCTAGGACACATCCTACACCTGGTCCGCATGGAGGAAAAGGACAAGGAGAAACTCAAGGACCTTACCATTAAGAATGAAAAACAGCAAGTAATTAGCAATAAGCCCAAAAAGGCCTCAGTTAAAGACAACCAGGGCCATGTGCGTCTGCAAGGTGCTCTGCTGCGAACGTATGTCTTCAACATCATCTTCAAGACTCTTTTTGAAGTGGCATTTATTGTAGCTCAGTACTTTTTGTATGGATTTGAGCTCAAGCCGATGTACACCTGTGACCGCTGGCCCTGCCCTAACATGGTGAACTGCTACATCTCTCGGCCCACAGAAAAAACGGTCTTCATCTTATTCATGCTAGCAGTAGCTTCTCTGTCCCTGCTGCTCAATCTGGTAGAAATGTATCATTTAGGTTTCAAACAGTGCCACCAGGGTCTTCGCTACAGACGATCAAAGGCAGAAAGGGAAGCTGCCAAGGCTCTAATTGAGGGGGTCATACCTTTTGCTCCAAATTACACCTACTTTACAGGTCACTCTACAGTGCCCGAACCTTTCCCTGCAGACTCAAAGTACAACATAGCAGAGCCAAACACCGCTTACAGCCCCTACAACAGCAAGGTGGTTTACAAGCAGAACAGAGACAACATGGCTGTAGAGAAAAAAGGCAGATCAGAGGGAGATGATTTAGAGAAGACGAAAACATCCAGTCCTGTAACTGAGACTCCTGTTGAAAATCAGCGTAGAAACAGTCAGTCCAGCAAACACAGCAACAACAAGGGCAGGTTGGATGACCTGACAATCTAAGAACTTCATGTTTATATCCAAGGGTCAGGGAACATAGGAAAAAGCCATTATGGCATGTCTTAATACATGCATTTTGTCATCACCCTTTTTAAAAATTTTGAGGCTCACACAAACCAGGTGGCCTGAGGATATCCTTCGTGGGCCTAACCCTTTAGTGTTAGAGATACCAGAAACAATGGTCCCAATAGTCTTTGCAAAAAAGTCTTGACTTTTTCACATTCACATAATAAAACTTCAACTCATTTTATGCTCATTTTAAGGGGTAGACCAATAATTTGTACAAAATTGTGAAAGCATCAGAAAAATCAGTATCTAACGAGGCTTAGTTTGAACACTGTAAGGTGAACCTTCTCCTATAGTCTCCAAACCTCTTATATGTTTTCTTCTAGGATTGCATTACATTTAGATCAGACCATTTTCCATTCAACTTTAACAATTTAGCAATTTAACAAGGTAGCCCAGTATAATGATGCTGCCAACACCCTGTTTCACTGGGGGCGTGGTATGCTTGCTTAGAGAGAGGTCTAGTTTGAGTTTTCAACCACGTAGTGTTTGCCCATTGGCCAAAAATTTCTATTTTGGTCTCACCTGACACTGCTCTTTATGACAACTCTGCAAGTTTAGGTGGACAACCATTTCTTGATTGGTTTACAGTGGTGCTAAAGGATTTTATGTGTTCAGATGATGGATTCATCAGTGATTCTTGAGACATTCAAAACCTGCATTATTGTTTTATGATCAAATCATTTTTTAAACTTCACTACAGCTTTATCGCTGATTTGTCTAGTGAACTATTTATTCACTAAGAAACATCGGACCTTCACAAATCTGCTATATTTATATTGATGTGTTAGATGATTAAATTAAACATAGTTCTGAAGTTGTGAATGCAGTAATGTGGGTTTACTACAAGTACTTTGTGTTGGTATATCAGATAATATCCCATTAAAATATATAAAGGTTTGTTGCTGTAACACGTCAAATGTGAAAAAGCTCAATTTGCATTTCTGCATTTGTAAAAGAATGCGAAATTAGACATGTTATCTTCACTGTCAGTGAGAAAGTTGCAGCATGTCTAACATTTTACATCTCAGTGATTGCCTTTTTAAAATGTTTGCTTACTTTTTTGTTATTAATAGTATTGTGCATTTGCAAATTTCGATGCAGACACACGCAAGTGTGTTCCTGCTGCTTTTTACAGATATCCTTAAATGAACTATGAGACACACATTTCTGTTTTTTGCATAAGTTGCATTTTGGGAGACAAAATTTGTTGCAGAAAAAGAAAATTGCTACCTTTTTTACTGCTAGCATCTTACGCTTTGATCAATCAGTTTGATCAGATGGATTAGCATTGTATCACAGAAATAAAAAAAAGTCAGTAGTGTTTAATGATGTGAATAGATTTTTACTTATGATGACTTGTATCTAACTTTAGACTCTGATTAAGTGGATTGGCAGCACACAGTTGTCCATGCTTTCAAAGAACATTGTTTTTCTAATAGATAGCATCTTTAATGAGGGGCTTAAAAATGTTCTTGATTTACTTTTATGTAATAGAACAAATGACCGATGTATTACAGAGCCGCTCACATGTAGCCTTTCATGCTTAGCTCCTGCTCCAGGCCAGTTGATATCTGTCAGATGCAAATGTAAACTGCAGACATCCAAATGTATAATTCATCGTCCAGATCAAAAAATATTTTTGCTGAGTTAGAGCCCAAATTCAAGCTGATGCTCATATTACCTTCTTTTAACAGGTTTCCTAGTTGAGAGCTGTGTTTTTATCAGCTGTATTTTTGAGTCATTCTCAGATGCATTGAGAATCAGTATATTGTTTTTTAACTGTTTAATTTGCACTGTGGTGGCATGATGAATGTATAAAATGTTATTGCTAAAGATTTGCCTGATATGTTTACATTGCTTACTGGTTTCAAGCAATGTAAACTGGTAAGTGAAGACTGAGTGATTTGACTTCAAAGTACTTGCGGCAACATAATTCAATTACAATTACAATGTTATTACATTGTAACATTTCTAAGAAGCATTCATTTACAGATTTAATAGCTTGAGAAGATTTTGAAGCACCACCACTCAGTCTACTCTGAATAATAACTTCTCTAAAATGGAAGAGTTTCAATTGGCACCTCATCCATTGTCTAGTTATACCTAACATGGTGCCAGTGAACTTTATGTTCACTTAGACATTTTGTTTTCTTTAAAATCAAACTCTTGTTTAAAAAAAAGTATTTTTTGAAAATGCATGCAGATATGTCTTACAAAACAACATTAAATACCTCTGAACCAGCCATTTATATTATTTTATGGCATCTTTATTGTATTTGCTCTGCACTTGGATAATTATGCTAATGATAACTAAGAAAACAAATGGTTGCAAAGGTTGTTATGGATCTTTTAATCAGTCTTTACAACCTGAAAAGTGTGAAGGCTACTTTCTGATTGTTTTACAATTTATGTTCTAAAGAAGTGTGCTTAAAAGACTGAGTGCAGATGTTTGTTGTTGATTTTTTTCCAATCCTAACAGGGTCATCATTATACATATAATACAGTGTAGACTAGTGGCATTTTAAATCCCACTACCACACACTGTAATTCAATAGGTGAATAAAGTTATGTCATCATTAAATATACCATCTAATTAGCTGTTTGACGTGAACACTTTTCCTATCCTATTGAATGGTCAGGTATCATACATTCAAAAGACAGTTAATCCATTTCTTTGCGCAAAATTGTTTCTTTCGGATACTGTCACAAATTCAATCTCAAAGAGCTGTGAGACTGTCAGATTTTCTTTCAGGAAAAGTCAGGGAAAAGGAGCCGGAAGCTTGATTTGCCATATTGAATGATGGAGAGTGAGCAGAGTTATGCTGGTAGTTACGCCACGGTTCGGTCTTTTTGGTCTCCCCCCCGCTTGTCACTAAATGTTGAGGGAGGCTTTGTGGAGCCCAGTGGAGCTGAGCATTTTCAATTTGAGCTGCTGGCTCAAGGTACTGACTCCATATAATATATATATACATAACTTGATATATTTTATATGTTTTACTTACCGCTCCACTGACATTGCCAGAATCCCTGCTGAGGTCTGAAAAAGCTGAACTCCACCAGCCGAATGTGCCTTGCACTCATAGTACATAGTGCTTTCTGAACAGGTTAAATGTGATTGACTTATGAGTAAGTCATCTGTGGTGAATCTTATGGCTCTTTTGTGCTTGTGTGAATCTTCCTGTGCGTGAGTGGATCTTGTCCTGTCTGTCTGTGGATCTTCTGTGCTTGTGTGAATCGTCCTGTGCATGTGTGAATCTTGGGTTTGTGTGTATCTTGTCCTGTGTGTGTGTGTGTGTGTGTGTGTGTGTGTGTGTGTGTGTGTGTGTGTGTGTGTGTGTGTGTGTGTGTGTGTGTCCTCTGATTGCAGGTTGTACCTGGCAGGTGAAGCAGACATGAGAAATGGGGAAGGTCTTGTCGTAGCAGACGTTTTGACAGCCAGGTTGCATGGTGTCACAGGTGAAGCTATGCTGCTCATCGTCCCACTCTCTCACTGCGGCCAATCCGAGCACCGAGACCGGGAAGATCAGGAGAACTGTGAGCCAGATCTTCCCCACATTGGTGGAGTTTTTCTGGGCAGTGACCAGCAGGTCCTTCAACAAGCTGTTCTCCGTAATGACTTAGAAAAATGTCGTCAGATTAATCTGCAAAGCCAGAGGAGAAACCTGTGAGGAGGTGAGAACAGGGGTTTTAACTTTGGTAGAAAAAAGAAGCCTTTAGATCAGAACAATACAACTATGTAAAAATGACACCATTGTACAAAATGTCAAACTTTACTCTCCTCCTTTTACTTCAAGGTTTAAATTACAATCACTTACGGTGATCACTGTCACCTTCATTTCTCTCATGTTAGTTGATGGCCACAGATAAAAAAGATGTCTTATCACCAACTACCATCGTTTCACAAGGGTTGCCCTCTGTCTCCCTGACTCCTCCATTTTTAAATGGAGAAAACAATACTATCACAGGTGTTTAGATAGGTAGGCGTGGCTCTACAGTTCTTTGCAAGAGTATTTGCAACCTATAAATCTGTTCACATTTAATTAGTATATCACAAACTTAAAATATATTTTATTGAGGCTTTATATGATAAACCAACACAATGCTTTCATACAGTCAAAGGAAACTGATACATGAAGATGAAAAACACTCCTGGCAGTTCAGGGAGAAAGTTGTTGGAAAGTATAATACTGGATTAGGATATAAAGCAATATCCCAAGGTTTGAACCATTTGGAGAGTTCTGTTCAGCGCATCGTCTGTAAATGCAGGAAGTAGGACACAACTGTGAACCTACCACACGACCGTCCACCTAAACTTACCATGGAGCATTAACCAGAAGAGCGGCCAAAGGAGACACATTTGGAGTTGCAATATGACAAAATGTGAAAAGGCTGTGTGAAGTTGAAACTATCTCCATCTGTTCTGTTGTTGTTGTTGTGATTTATTGACTGGAAATGTGTTCATTCTGAAAAACTACAAACTACAGATTTCATACTGGTGATATCAGAACAGAAGTTCAAAAGTATTCACATCCATTACTCAAGTAGAAACATAGATACTGGTGTTTAAAAATACTTCTGTAGAAGTATTAGTATCGATTCAAACCTTTTACTCAAGTAGAAGTATAAAAGTACAGGATGTAAAACTACTTAAAGTATTAAAGTAGAAGTATCCCCCACCCCTTCTACATTTTGTTCTTCTTAAATCTTTGTTGGGGCACTTGGCAAACAACTTGGTGCAGTACTGCCTCCAACTACAATCAAAATCACTCAGTTCGGGCAACGCTATTTATCTGAAATTTTTGTAGTTGTAGTTTTTTTTATTGACAAGCCAGCACGAAAACAAGCTGAAATAAAATAGAAGTAATGAGACTATTTTCCAAAATGTAACGAGTAGAAGTAAAAAGTAGGCTAAAAAATAATTACCCACTAAAGTATAAATAACCAAAATTTCTTCATAAGTAAGATAACATTAAAAAAAAGTATTTTTTTTACTTAGTTACTTGACACCTCTGTATAAGCATGTAGGGGCCACATGTTTAAATGTGGGAATGGAGACATGACAACTATTCTCCCGCGGAGCTATCTGACAAAACCACCATAATGGGAAATTTTCATGTTTTATGTTTGTGAAATATATTGAAAACTTTCGGATTAGTGCACCCACTTTCTACTACTTTTGGGTCACTAAAATCAAGGAGCTGACTGTTGATTAACAAGGACAGAAGAAAAGTTAGAAAGTCTTGCCCTTAGTAGTGGTGGTAAGTAAGATATTTGGTCTAGATTGATTTTCAAGTCACAACACCTTCAGATGATGACCAGTGAAAAACGTTTTGTTTAGAGAAGCAGGAATACACAATGTAATTTAACTGTAAAAAAGAGAAGATGCACTATTTATTTAATCTAGATTTGTATTTATTTTTGTGGGTTTTTAAAAGTGTTTATTTTCTTAAAATATTAATTTCCCTTTATGTATTTCTAAATGCCCTGGTCTGTTTGTTCTTCACACAAACTAATTGGCGTGTCAGAGAAGACAAGCTGCCGCTGCAGGCAGTAAACCAGGAATACAAACAGTGGCGTAAAGCAAGGCAAAACAATGAAAAAGGCGATATACTTCAGGTATTAAAAAAGTGAAAAAAGGAAAAAGCCACATTTGCTTAAAACTTATGGAACTTGTATACTTGTATGTTGATTCATTTTAAAATATTTGGTTGTGCAAAATTAGAAAAGGGCAGAAAAAGATCATCAATTTTGGGACTTAAAATGCATAAATCCAGAGTAAAATGTACTTTAAATTTTAATACAATCATTGGAAGTCACGCAATAATTGAGTACTTTTATACTTTCAATTTTATTTGTTTTTCTTGTTTTGTTTTGTGAACTGAAGTGTTTTCAGTTAAGCTAGTGATTGTAGTGCAAAGTTTACAATAATCTGGCCAACAGTGGCTTGCAAAGTAATTTTCCAAATGTTGTACATGTAAAAACAGAATGATGAGCAAACGCATGTGAACAAATTGTGAATCTGACTCCCTACAGGACACCTGCAGACGGTGATGCTGGACTGAGGCCAATAGCGTTGGTTGATTTGTTAATTTGGATTTCAATGTCTTCATTAAGCAAATAATGGGGGGGGGGGGGGGGGGAACTTACCTTTTAGTATTTATGTTCTTCACAGTGTTAAAGCCATCGAGGCTCTTTGCCTAAAGTAAAAAAACAAACAGCTGATAGCCGGTTTGCCGTTCTCCACACAGAGGAAAGAAACAGTTTACCAGCATACTTGTCGATTCTTCATCCTGCCAAACAGATGGATTAATATCAGATACTTTCTGACGTTGATATTAAAACGGAGAACAATGTTCTGCCAAAAATTCTGTTCAAAACCGTCACTGTGCAAAAACGAGACTCATCCCTTGTAACTCGTTTAGTATATTGTGCAGGTTAGACCAGTTGGAGTTATACTAACTCTTGAAGTGAAAAACAATTTTTTGGCAAGCAGTCAACAATGTGCTGAAGACAGATCTACATCATATTCACTTTTCTTATTAATGCTGCAAGGAAAAACATAAAGTTAAGGTACGTATAAGATCACGATCAAAACTAAGTAAAGCAGAATAAAACAACACGGAAGGAAACTGAAAGTGTTCCATGGAGGAGAGCCTGCTTCTTTTCTGTTTTTACCCATCAACCTAAACACCCTCAAAACAGTGCTGTGTCTGGGTGTAATTTCTCTAGATTATGTGCTTTACTTAGTGGATCGATACAAGGGAAGAATTAAATTGACACAGATTGATTAGATCACTGCTGTCTTTCTTTGACAATACAAATATTTGAGTGAGAAATAGGTTCTAATATGAGAATATGTTTTCATGTTAGTCACCACATTGTTAAAGGGCAGGAGGTTTAGGGCTGTTCTCCAGCTGAAAGGCCCTCTGCCCCGGTCTCAAGTCCTTGGACGACTCTTGATGGTTATATCGCCTTGATTCTGTCCTTTTCTCCTCTCAGGTAATTCTTTTCCATCCTCTCCTGCTTTCTTTTGTGTTCTACCTTTCTCTCACATATCTTTTCTTCTTCTCTGTCCTTTCTTCGGTGAGCCCCCCATGCCCGTTCTCAATTGATGTCCTTCCCTCATTCCTTCTTGTGCCACACCTGTCTTCCGTTCTTCCCTGCAGTCTCAGGTTTTTTGAGATTGCAGATCTAAAGTCTGCCCGTTGCTGAAATAACTGCCATAAATTTTTCAAAAACATATTTAATATTTCACTATTCAATTTATTTATATGGCAGCAATTCACCACACACGTCATCTCAAAGTCAATTATATTGAATTATCGTCTGAGCAGAACGCTTTTAATCTAAGGACAACTCTGACTGTGAGTCGGGAGAAGTCTGGATCTTTTGCATGAAACTGGTAGGAACTCTGCATATGATGCCAGTTCAAGTCAGACCGCGTCACTTAAAACGTTCAGCCTCACTTTTAGTTGCTGTGCAAATCTACCATCTACGTAGCTTTGTTCTTCCACATAAAGAAATCTTAAAGACCTTAGAGACACGACTTATTAAATCACTGCTCTTTATTCTCATACATTTAGGTGACAATTAAACCAATCCAAATAAATCAAACATCCAAGCGTCACGTGTAGAGCAAGACAAGAGTTCAATCAAGAGGTTTCCAGAGCCGTGCATTGGCTTTTCCCTTCTCTGTAAAGAGGACAGCAACATTTATGGGCTTTAAAAAAGGATAATTTTTGCATAAATTAATGTTTGATATGAATACTCTGTCAAAGAAAACATTCTATAAATCAAAGCGCTTATATAAAAAAAGACTTCAATATATTTTTAATAAAGAGAAACTGACAGAGCAAAGCATGCACAAACTCACAATCCATGCACATCCTGTTTCCTAATAAGATGCTGTTTGCATTTCAGAGCAATTTTATGACATTAAAAGATGTCCAGAATCCACCATGACTGCAGGGAAACGGTTACTAATAACGTAAAACCATGCCCAAATATAGCTTTCATAACATTCAAATAATCAACTCTGCTGCTGATGCTCATTACTGTTTGATGATATTCACCACTGAGAAGTCCATAATTTATTATTAAACTTTTAGTGTTAGGGCGTGATAGAATCTCAAACATCAATGATGCATTTTGACTATTGCACATATAAACCATGGTTTATTTATTATTATTTTTCTCCCAAGATAAATGGTTATTTTAAAATCAATTGGTAAACTTACTTCAGCAGTAAAAGTAACAATACACAGGAGGTTGGTCCTTCAGTCCTGATCAGTCAACGGCAAATAAAATGTAAATATTCAGCAAGTGGCAAAATGATTGAAAACAGCAAGCACAAAAATTAGAGCTTAATTTAGGAGGCACCTAAAAACGAACTAAAAGCTAAGCTCTGGGGAGAAAAAGCATATACTGTAAAGCTTTATATTCCTTAATTTGGCCCCCAGAAGACGAGACGACAAGGCCCTGCTGCAGTGGTCCTGACCCTTTTTTTCTATTTATTTATTTATTTATTTTTAAGGAGTCCCCCGCCTACAAGATCTGGCTGAGATACAGGCACATCTACAGCTTGTAAATCTATAACAACATGTGCAAATCGCTCACAGACAGAATAGATACGAAGAGAAAAACAGCGAAAACAAAACACTGCAAATTCTGGCTCCCGGTAGCAAAGCAGTTCGCAGACGCCTTGCTAATCTTGTAACTATGCTACACATGCTCTATATGTAAATGCTGTAGACGACACAAGTAATATAGACTTCTGTTCATATACCGTTTGTGTCTCAGGTTGAAAAATATCCCTTTTAACCTTGTTTATGTTTACGCAAATCACCCTGAGATATGATGAAACAAAATATCCTTATTCAACAGTCCTGGAGCTCACTGGGGCCACAGAAGCCTCACAGATACACCAGAGCGACACAGAGGAGGATAAAGTTACAATGACATGTAGCTAAAACGTCATCAAGTTGAATAGTGAAGTCCACAGACGGCACACAGGAGGATGCAGCAGGTTTATCCGCACATATCTTGGTTTTCAGGCACATGTTTGACCTACTAAAGAAATCTGTGATCTAAATTCACTGGTGGTGCTGGTCAAGCATGAGCCTGGGTTAAAAAAAAAAATGTTAACCTGGACTGCTGCTGGACAAGCAAAGCAGTGGAATGCGTTGTGGCACATTAGCGCCCTCTGCTGCATGTTATTGCCAGGGCCAGCTTTTAGCAAGGACTTACCAGGGCAGAAGTCTGTGAGCCCCGTGGTTTTGAGGTCCGTTTTATTTAATTTATTTAATGAAAGGATGATTTGCGATATCACTGAAGTTATTTTCCCCCAGTAAAGTTTACTTCAATCATTTAATTGTGGCTTTTTTTAAGTGTGGAGCTTACAGACAATGAAAACCCAAAATGCTCAGCGTTAATCAGGTTCAGTAAATAGTTTGGTCTATATACTGGAGCTCCTTAAGCATGAGTTGAGCGTTGCCAGGAGGAAATCAGCCTGTGGCGCTGCTGAAGTAAGACCGTTCTGATGTTTCTGAACCAGAAGCAAGATCAGAACGGTCCACCTGTGAGTGGCGGCTCTTTAAAGCTCTCAGTCCAGGCAACGGCTAGTTAACCTCCCCCAATTTCTCAAATGGACTTAACCCTTAGATCTGTTTCCACAATACTATTTCCCTCCACCTAACTTTCCATCAATATGCATATACGACATATGCACCAACAGCACTCTGAACAGCCAGCTTCTTTTGGCAATGTCCCAGTGAAGTCACTATTCCCTCATAGTTATATAGATCACAATATTGCCATAAAATCTATAACCAATTTCCTTTTTACATTTTGTCTTACATAACATAATTTTTTTGGAGAAACAGTTTAAGGTTTTTATCAGGTGTGAACCACAATCATCAAAAACAGAAATATTGCATGCTCTATATTGCTCCGTGTGAAATTAATCGCTAATTTTGAAATAATATTCCAATTGATTGAGACATACCTGTATAAGAGTGGGGAAATTTTAAACCAATACGTCCAAGCCCAGACCCCTGTGGTGTGTTTCAACTCGTTTGATTTGTGCAGAACAGCCATACACAACTGTCTGAAAACGAAGACGTCACCAACCTAACTCTCGTTTGTTGCTGGGGTTCCTTTTGCTGCGGTTCAGTCTCCATACAGGCCAGGCATAATCACATTAACATTTCAGGCTGACATTTTCAGAAATGCCTTTATGAGGAGCTTATCTTCTTTTTTGCCAAAATACATATACAAAGACTGTTTTGAAAACTGTGAAGTTGATTTGGACCTAGCTTTCTACTGTAATTTGCATGTGCAAGGAAAAACCTAATATGGGTAGGACACCACTACTTGCTTCAGCCCAGGGGCTCCCAGACTCCTAAATCTAGCCCTGGTTATTGCAAATATTTTCACTAAAGTTAATTCACTTTATTTTCTGCTCTCAAAATGTATCATTTTTCAGTCAGATTAACTCTGATCAGTTTATGGCTTCCAGGAACAACAATAAAATGTGTCCTCTATCCGATATACTACTGATCTATTCAACTAATAACTAAGCTGGTGTTTCTTACATTAAGCTTAGGTTTTGAGCATAACGAACCAGTCAAAGGACAGACTATCATACACAGCAGTTTCATTGCAAGAAGTGAATACTAATCTGAATCATAATATACATCAAAACATTCAGAAGCAGATTCTAAGTCTATTGATTTTTATAGACATGTGTCATACAGTATGTTATATCATAGTTTCTTAAATCTGACTTGAAATCTATTGAAAGTGCAGCTGCGTTAGTGAGTAAGGATGGAAATGCATAATGAGATGTGAGGAACAACCCTCAGCCTACTGTAAGTCTGTATTGTGAGTTACAATTAATTATTCATTAACAGGATGAATGTGTTGGTCAGTGAACCTACTCTAGTATCTTGAAGACTCCCTTATTTTGGATCATCGACGATATGAACACAGAATTTAAACCCATTTTAGCGTCAAAATCCTCTCCCCAATCTGACTGGAGAAAGGAAATTAAACCTGCGGTTTGTGTCAGAGGCATTAACAATTCCCTTGTGTGTCTTTTTACTTCTTGGCCTTCAGCTTGAGCTGGGCGACCCTGGCCTGTCCTAGTTTTGCGTGAATGTGTACGTGCCGCTCGAAGAAGCTGACGATGGTGGGCTCGTTGAGCAGCGAGGCCAGGACCTGCTCAAAGGAAAACGACCAATCTGCATCTGACTGCTCCGTCGCCCCCTCCTGGCTGTTGTTAGAACTGGAGGCGTCTGAGGTCTCTGACTTGCTGGAGGCCTCTTTGGTTGAAGACGCCTCTGCAGAAGCGGTTGTACTGACAGGCTTCGTGGCCTCAGGGGGCGGGCTGCTTGGCTCCTGCAGCCTCCGCCCAACCTCCTCCATCCTGAGGAGGAGGCTGGTCACGTGGGCAACGGCCCGGTATAGCGTCTCCTCCTCGGGATCACCGTGAAAGATATTGTAGAGGGTCTTGGAGAACTGGATGAACTGAGCCTAAGATGGTAAATGAAGGCAAAGTTTAACTAGGGTCATATGTAATGGAAAAAAATAAACAGATGATTAGTTGAATTGCCTGATTAATTCTCGGTAGGTCCTTGATCGTTTCCTCCTTCTTGAGTATTTCATTTTGCCATTGTTTCAGATAGGCCTGAAGGTCAACCTTTCCCCTGCCTGTTGTTGGACAGGAAAAATTTAACCAGATGAAAACATAAAAATACAGCAACTGTCTTCAGGCCATCAGGGTGCCTAAATATTAGTCATGTTCTAATTTTTAGACATAAATTTACAGAGTCCTATGGACCCGTTTTAAAACACAACAGATCCCTATAAACCTCTGGCAGGTTTTTCTACCTGAGTGAGAGAGAGCACACAAGGAAAAAAAGGAAGAAGGACACAAGGAAAGGAAAGCAAGGAAGGAGGGGCACATGGGCAAAACGTTGGACATGCAGAGAAAGGAAGGACACAAGAAGGAAATGTAGGGAGGCAATGACAAAAAAAGGAAGGCAACAAGCGAGGAGGGAAGGACACAAGTATAAAATGAAGGACAGAAGTAAGGAAAGGAGGACGCAAGAAAGGGAGGAATGAAAAAATGAAGGAAATGTGGAAAAAGGGATGGACACAATGAAGTAAGGACACAAATATGGAAGGAATGACAGGAGGGAGAAAGGATACAAGGAGGTAACAAAGAAAGGAGAAGGGGTCAAGGAAACAAGGAAGGACACAATGAAGGAGGGGAGGAAAACAGAAAATGAAAAAGGAAGGAAAGAATTAATGAGTAAAGTGAGGCTGGATAAAAGAAGGAAAGGATGGACACAAAAAGGAAGGGTTGAAGGAAGGTCAAAACTTTTAGATAATGAAATAGGGAACAGAGTTCTTTCTCCATTCTCTGTTTCCATAGTTAACCAAAGCTAAAACTCTGGCATCACAATTCAGACTTTTCCAGACTGCATAAGAACCCAGAGGACAGAGCTGCAAATTCAGAAGTAATCTTACCTCTTTCAGGACTTTTCCTGATGACGCCATCTTCTGGAAGATCAAAGGCTGGAAAACAAAAAAGGTGGCATGTTAAACTGAACCGAGGCGCACTTTCAGAAAAGTCTGGGACTGAATCATGGCAAATTGTAGTCAGAAAAAGGGGGAAATTGGAGTTTTAGGGAAAGGAATAAAGAGTAGAGGCTAACCAGAGAGTCTAGTCAAGTGAGAGGAGTCCTCAGTCACTGGAAGAAATTGCTGAACTCTTTCTTCCTTTAAGTGCAAAGGACTACCTGTGAAAGCTAAAAGAGACGATCTGTGAGAGCAATGAAAGGAGACGAGACACAGAGGAGGGAAAGCGTCCATGCAGGCAGAAGAGACAACACTTTAAATTTGAACAGAACATGAGTTAAGTGGACAGAATCTAATCCTCCTTTTGTGAGCTCAAAGAAAGACGTTTCAGACATGATGAATTTCATAAAACAGGTAAACAGTGTAAGTCCTTTATAAAAACTATTCAATTTCATCCCTACTGACCGCCAGAGGCGGTGCTTAAAGCACTGAATGATCACTCTTGCGCATGCACAGGTCGAGAATCTTATACCAACATGGTCACAGGTGACCCCCGGTGACACCGGAAGCCCATATAATCACGTGACAACGACAGCTCAGTCCCTTTTCATCTTCTCGCATGCAGGTTGTGCAGGTGGTAAGTCACTGATTGTTGCTTGTCGCTGGTAGCCTCGAGACTACGGTCAGGGCTGCGAGGATTATCTCGACCCTCCAGAGGCTGCGCAATTTATTCTTGTTACAACTCTTTCTTCGATTGGTATGTTATTTTTACTTTATTCAACGGGAAGCGGGACGCGTTCGCTCCCTGCGTCGACTTCCTATTGCCGGTTTGCGACCCCGACCAACATGTTGCTTGCCGTTTGGTTTTTGGCTGGCGCATATTTTGTTATTCACTCCCGCTTTCGGGCGTGCGTTTCTTATTTACTCTACATCCGTTTTTGCGGCTTTCCTTTATCTTGGCAATTGCAGCCGTGTTGGCTTACATATACTGATTGAGCTTGCGTCTCGTTACCGAGCAGCCGTTTTCGGGCTTGCCTCCTTCGTTTACCGAGCAGCCGTTTTCAAGCTTGCCTCCTTCGTTTACCGGGCAGCCGTTTTCGCGCTTGCCTCCTTCATTTACCGGACAGCCGTTTTCGAGCCTGCCTCCTTCATTTACCGGGCAGCCATTCTCAAGCTTGCCTATATTAGTTAATTGCGGCCGTTTTCGGGCTCGCCTTTCTCATTGTGAGCAGCCGTGTTCGGCTTCCCTCACAGTGCTCTTTGCAGCCTTTCCGCTGCTGGGGAACCCCTGGTGGCGTGTTCTGCTCGGCCGGGTTTCCTGGCCTATTTGCTCGTCTGCTAGTGTCAAGAGTAGCGTTTTCAGCTCGACCTGACCTAGTCCTGCAAGCACATGATGTTGGACGTGCCGTGCTGCAGAGCTTGTTTGGCCCCTCTCCAGTTAGAGGATGGGCATGACCTCTGTCCCTCTTGTTTGGGACCGGATCACCTGAGGGAGGCCTTGACTGAAGCTGCCTGACCTAATTGTTCTGTTCTTCCCTTGTTCCTGCGTAATGCTCACTTAGCTGACTGTCAGGGCACCGGCCAGCCTAGGAAGCGTATGGTTCCTGAGGCTGCTGGGCCCCCCCCGGAAGAGGACCAAGAGAAGTCCCACGGATTCCGAGGGCTTATCTGGGCAGGTGGCTCATCTTACTTCTGAGTTGAAGGAGATGAAAGCGCTGCTGGAGTCCCTTAGGGACAGACATGGTGCGGGCTTGGTTGAAGAGCCTGACCCAGTGCAGAGCATGGGTTCAGGACTCTCTGCCTTGGAGGACGATGCCATTTCCCTAGCAGCATCGGGTACTGATTTTCAAGATCAGTTTGACTCCGGCTCGCATCTGTCGGATGCTGGTTCGCATATCTCTTCCGATTCTCGGTCGGAGGAGGACGATTCTATAGTAGGCGCGTTAAAAACTGCTTTTGCCCGGTTGCAGCTGGATGCTCCGCAGAACCAACCTGTGACTTCCAGTGCGTTCTTTCGACGTCCTCCTGCTAGGTCGTCCTTTATGGTTCCCCCATCTGCCGAATATGTTAAGGAGGTTCATGCCTGTTGGGCAGACACTAAGGTCTTCTCACGGCCGACCTCTGACGGCAGGGTTCTGGCGGCCATGCAAGATGCACCCAAGTTTGGCTTGGGCCATATGCCTTCTGTTGAGCCCGCAATAGCATCCCTCATTGTGGCACCAGATGAGGCTTTGAGAGCTAACGCCAGGTGTCCTCGTCCTCAGTGCCGGGTGACTGATGACCTGCTGTGTAGGGCCTATGACGCGGGGTCTCGTTTGGGGCGGCTTGGTAACTCATTGTCTCATTTGTTACTGGGTCTCTCAGCATCCTTGGAAGGCTTTGCAATTGATGCGCCCACTCGGGGGCTGTTGGACGCATCGCTTCATGCCTTTGCCCTTTTGTCAAGGGAAATCGGCCGTGTCCTGTCTACCCTGGTTCAGGCACGCCGCCAAGTGTGGCTGGCTCAGTCTCCCTTGACTGAAGCCTGTAGACGGACCCTGATGAGCCTTCCAGTGGTTCCTGGGGAGTTGTTTGGCTCTGCTGCGCTTGCAGCCTTGGAGCGGTCGGCCCAGGCTTCCCGTACCAAGCAGCAGTTGGCTGGCCTTCATCGCAGACCATCGCGGCATCCTGATGCGGGTGCCTCGGCATCTCTTTCACGCAGTTATGTTGCTCGGACTACACCCCCCATGGGGCCGCCGTGTCCTGCTGCGGCACCTACTGCAGCGCCTTCTGCAGGACCTGCTCGGGTCGCTTCCCGACCCGGACAGTTTCCTCGGCGGCCCTCCCGCCCTCTTCAGGGCAGGGGGTCTCGGAAATGACATCACCGAGCTGGCGGTGGGACACTTTACCCCGGACCAGCTCAGTTGTTGGGCCGCTCTCGTTCCCGATCCGTGGGTGGTGTCTACAATTACCCAGGGTTATGCGCTACAGTTCCGCCGCCGCCCCCCAGTTCCTGGTCGAGTCAGGATGACGGTGATTCACGGCCTGGAATTGGCTCAGACTCTGAGCCAAGAGATAGGTACCTTGCTGGCCAAGGGTGCTATATTGCCTGTCGACCCCCTGCAGGATCCAGGGGGCTTTTACTCAAAATACTTTTTAGTCCCGAAAAAGACTGGCGCACTCCGCCCAATTTTGGACCTGAGAGGTCTGAATGTTTTCTTGCAGGCTATCCCCTTCCACATGTTGAGCGTCAGGGATGTGCTTCAGGCAATCTCCCCAGGCGACTGGTTCACCTTGGTCGACTTGAAGGACGCATACTTTCATGTACCGATTGCACCGCGTCATCAGCAGTTCCTCCGCTTTGCGTTTCAGGGCAAGCATTTTCAGTTCAGGGTCTGTCCGTTCGGTCTCTCCCTGTCCCCACTTGTGTTCACGCGGTGCGTAGCTGCGGCCCTGTGTCCTCTGCAGGCCAAGGGGTTGAAGATCCTGCCCTACTTGGACGACTGGCTCATCTGTGCACCCACAGAAGCTCAGGCCGCTGCAGACACACGCACGCTGCTCGATCATATAGACCTGTTGGGTCTTCATGTGAACTGGCAGAAGAGCAACTTGGTTCCGTCTCAGGTGGTCACGTTTCTCGGCATCACGATGGACTTCTTAACCATGACTGCTCGACCATCGCCTCAGCATGTCGAGGCCATTCTGCAGATGCTGCCCGCTTTTCTGCCCGGCCATGCACCCCCCTTTATTCTCTATCTCCGTCTATTGGGCATGCTGACTGCTGCTGCTGCGGTAATACCCCTGGGGCTGCTGTCCGTGCGACCACTGCAAATGTGGCTCAACAGCCGGAGGCTGGACCCTTCTCTTACGCTGCACCGTCGCAAGAGGCTGCGGGTGTCCTCTTATTGCCTCGCGTCACTGGCTCAGTGGGGGGATGCAGCATTTATGACCCAGGGGTTCCACTGGGCTCTCTGCTGTCTCGACGGGAGGTTGTCTCTACCGACGCATCCAAAACAGGGCGGGGGGCGTTGTGGCAGCGGCAGATTGCCCGGGGGACATGGTCTCCGCAGGAAAAGCATCAGCACATCAACGTCCTGGAGCTGGAGGCTGTGCGGCGGGCGTTGCAACACTTCCTCCCAGGCCTGCGCCACAGGCATGTCCTGGTGCGGTCGGACAATACTTCAGTGGTGTTTCATATCAACCATCAGGGGTCGATAGCCCTGCTGAGGCTGACCCAGAAGCTCTTGATTTGGGCGGCCCCTCTTTTCACCAGCCTCAGAGCAGCCCACATTCCAGGGGTCCAGAATGGGATGAGTGGGGAAACGGTAGGCCGTAACAAAGATATTTCTTTGTTTCTGAGAGGCGCCCGTCGCTTGTGCCCTCCCACGCGCCCTCCCACGCGCCCCGTTGTGCCCGTGTGGGACCTCTCTTTTGTCCTCGCTGCCCTGCGATCTCCTCCGTTTGAACCATTGGCGGAGGCGAGCCTTGAGTGCGTGTCGAAAAAGACAGCATTTCTCCTCGCCAAGGCTTCAGCAAAACGGGTGGGTAAGCTCCATGCGTTGTCTGTTCACGAGTCCTGTTGCCGCTGGAACCCGGCTGGTTCTGGCGTCACACTCTGGCCTGATGCTGCTTTTCTTCCTAAAGTGGCCTCTACTGCGAGCCATGCTGTGCCCCTCCAGCTTGCTCGCCTTGATGCAGGTGGGGCCGACGAGCCTCTCTGTCCTGTTCGGGCACTGGAGGCATATGTCAGACTCACAGCTTCCCTCCGGCAGTCTAATAGTCTGTTTGTTTGCTATGCTGGGCCCCGCAAGGGGCAGGCCCTTTCTAAACAGCGTCTTGCACGTTGGATTGTGGACGTGGTAGAACAGGCTTACGTTCTACAGGGCCGCCAACCCCCTGCTGGTGTACGGTGCCATTCCACCAGGAGCATTAGTGTGTCATGGGCCGCCATGACGGGGGTCGCTCTGGAGGCTATATGTGCAGCAGCCTCTTGGTCATCCCTGAATACCTTTGCAAGGTTTTACAGGGTTAACTTGGCTGACTTTCACCCAATGGAGGCGATCCTGACCCAGCAAGCACCATCATCTCAGTGAGGTGGGCATGTTTTTGGGTTTTTCATTGTGTGCGTGATTCCTCAGGACTCTGTTGGTAATCGTTATCCAGTGCTTTAAGCACCGCCTCTGGCGGTCAGTAGGGATGAAATAGAACGAAAGTTACGACTGTAACTACGGTTCTATGAATCCCGGATGACCGCCAGAGAGCTTGGTCCCTCGGAATCATCGTGTTGTTCGCGAGAAGATTAAGGGACTGAACTGTCGTCACGTGATTATATGGGCTTCCAGTGTCACCGGGGGTCACACGTGACCATGTTGGTATAAGATTCTCGACCTGTGCATGCGCAAGAGTGATCATTCAGTGCTTTAAACACCGCCTCTGGCGGTCATCCGGGATTCATAGAACCGTAGTTACAGTCGTAACTTTCGTTTTAAATAAAACTGGTATCTCTCATTTGATGCATTTCAGAGAGAGATTAAATGCATTTTTTAAACTGATGAAAAAAATGGTACATTTAAATTGATTTGTACTTTATGCCTTTTATTTTTCTACTGCATTTTTTTTTAAAAGGTTAATTATTTTTCCTGATTTCCCTGAGAGTTTTTACACATTCTCCTGTGAAATACTAGAATCCTTTAGGTTGGACACATGGAAGTAAACTCTCCTCTTTAATGTTTTCCACTAAGTCTCCATGTTCTTATTAAGGTATCAGGCATTCCCCCCCTTCATAATATTTTGTTTACTTGTGTATGGGACAAACACAAAAAATTGAGGGGACCAAACACCTTTTCCTCATCATTGTAAGTAAAATTAAAATAAAAACCGTGACAATGGGAAAAAAAGGGTGCAATTTGGTTTTAATTAAGAAAAATCTGTCTGTATCACACTACTTCTGCCCTACAAGCCCCACTCATGACCACATGTGGGTGCAAGCATGCGTGTTGCTTTCATACATTGATTAAACAATTATCCTGACAAGCCAAGCAATGTCCTTTCATCTGCTTGATGGCTTGATGCAGCATAAGCAGCAAAGCCCGAGGTCTGCACTTTAATTTGACATACACCCCCCCCCCCCCTCCTGTGTCAATCTTTTTTCAATTTACACACATTTGACCGTGTAATCCAAAGAGCTCCAAGCTCCAGAATCAATCTCTATCCTCCATCCTTTCCTTTTTTAATCAGACGCTTTGGGGATGGGGAATGCAGGGCAGTGGTAATTTCTGCAGTGCTTCGAAGTTTGAGGGAATTAAATGTTTAGTTCCCCCTGTAAACGATCTAACTAAACCTTTGCTGCCCTTTGTGACTGATAAGTGCGCCCAGCTGCTGTACCTTTTGTTAGGACCGACAGATTCTCTGCTCAAACAGCACATGATTTGATTTCCTGGATCAATGAAGTGTCTGGAGATGAACCTTATGCTTCCGAAGAGGAAGCGGATGACGAAACGCTGCTCGGTGCCTGATTTAGACCCAACCGGTAAAATAACAGGGCTCGTCGTCGCACCCTGACGTGAACCGTCCTTGGAGCGGAAGCGCCGTGCCCTCACCATGAGACATAATATAGGCTGTGCAGCTTGACGTTCATTGGCCTGGCACAAACGGTGACTCAGGGCTTGTCTGCTGCTAAGCTGTCAGTTGTAATCTGAGCAGCCCGTTCGCCGCGCGGGTCCTGTTTTTAGTCGAGCCATCCCACAGCAAGAAAGCCCTGGCTGCTCCTGACACCCGTCGTTGCCATGGCAAGTTCCTTCATTCAGCGTGGGCTATTCTTACCCCCAGCCTCCGAGCAGGCGGTGACACATCATGGAGATAAGAGCCCCACATTCAAGGACAGCATCTTGCCCCGGGCTAAGCGCTCTCTACATATCCTGACTTACACGTGGGATTTTAAAAATGACAACTCCTATGTTTTCAATCCCTTTAAAAATCACGGCTGGTTTAGGACAGCCAGACTTTGGGTTTTACTTGTTCCACGACTGATTCCTAGACGGGTGCACGGATGCTGTAAAGTGAACGTGTTAGAAAATACATTAATCTAGGAAACTAAAAGAAAATCACTGAGAAGATGGTCTTTACACTGCGGGGATCTAACTTTACAGACATGGCTATAAAATAAATGGGTAAATATAGTAAATAAGACAAACCAGTAAGAAACACAGGGCTTTAAGAAACCATTTGTGTTGCATGAAACCCCATACTATGGATTTTATTTTAATTTTAAGTGATAGCCCAACACAAAACACAAAAGGATGCATTGTTTTCAAATTCCTTATAAATAAAAGTCTAACATCTGGTAAAAGTTTGACGCCTAGGTTTGTAGCAGCTTCACACATCTACAATATTCATATTTTTCCCCGTTCTTCATTGCAAAAATTGTTTAGGCTAACTCAGACTGAAGAGCATCGGTTTAAAGCAACTTTCCAAAGATTCGCAACTAGATTAAGGTTTGGACTTTTGCTGGACAAGAACATGATTTGATCTACACAAGCTCCTTTGTTGCTCTGCCTGAATGTTCAGGGTGGTTGTCCTGCAGGAAGGTGAACCTTCACCCCAGTCTCACATCTTTTCTTCCATGACTGCCTTCTATTTAACCCCAGCCATCTTCCCATCAAATTTGAAAAGTTTACCTATCCCTCATGTGCAGAGTTTGTTTTCCAGCACTTACAATGTTTTACACGTGATCTTGTTAGCCGGAAAGACCAAAAGGGTTTCGTCTAACTAAAGCACCTTTTTCAACATGTTTGCTGTGGCCTCGAAATGGCTTGTACAAAACTGTGTGGGACTTCTTAAAACTTTCATTCAACAATTGCTTCCTTCTCATCACTTTTCTATAAGGTATTTACTATAAAGTCCAGGTTTATAGAATCTACAACTAATAGTTGTTCCATCAAAAGACTCTCCAGACTAGGATGTGATTCTCTGCAGCTCCTCCAGAGCTCGACTGTTTCTCTAGTTAAGTTTAGAGCAGTTTTCCACGAGATGTTCAAAGCTTTGGCTGTTCTTCTTAACCTAACCCTGTTTCAAACATATCCCCTACTTCTTCCCTGAGTGGCCTGCTGTTCCTTGGTCCTCATGATGCTGTTTGTTAAATGATGTTCTCTAACAAACCTCTGAGGCCTTCCCAGAACTGCTGGATTCATACCAATAACACATTATACATCAGTGGACTGTCAAATTATACAGATTTTTAATCAGTAAAACTTTTTCGAAAATCATGCATTATTGTCTATACACGTCACAGGGATTTGCTACTTGCTACGTGTTAATCTATCATAAATTCCCATTAAAATATATTGAAGTTCGCAGTCGGAACATAAGATGCAAGGTACTGTATTGTGTTGTTTACAAAGCCAAAGGGCATTAAATATTAAAAATGGAATATTGGCCTCTGCTGTGGTTCATTACTAACCTGGTGGCAGGTGGAGCTTGAAGAGAAATTTCAGCTTATTGGTGAAAGATCCGCCATATAAGGTATCTGTGGAAATAACATAATTTATAGCACCACACCAATTTTATTTATAAAGCACTTTAAACACCAACAGGACCAAAGTGCTGTACACAATCATAAAATACAAATGACCACTCATAAAACAATAAGCAAAATGGTATATAAAATTAGTAATAAAATAAAGTGCAGTAAAACAAAGTCAACCTCTCAGATTGTGTCAAAAACCAAGAAAAAGAGATGGGTCTTAAGAAGGGATTTAAAATCAGAAAGTGAAGAGGTCTGTCTAAAGCCCAAGGGAAGGTCATTCCACAGCTTGGGAGCTGCTACAGAATAAGCACGATCCCCTCTTTGCCTACGCTTCGTCTTCGGCACCCTCAGTAACAACTGGTCAGCTGATCTAAGGGAACGGGAGGGTGTGTAGGGATGTAGCAATTCAGAAAGGTAAGGTGGGGCAATGCCATTAAGAGCTTTAACAGCAAATAAAAAGGATTTTAAAATTAATCCCAAAATATACTGGCATCCAATGTAGCGAGGCTAAAACAGGGGAAATATGCTAAAATTTTCTTGTACCTGTTAAAAGACGTACAGCAGCATTTTGTACCCTCTGAAGCTGGGAAATGCACGAAATCACTGGCTCCCTTATAAAGTGCATTACAGTAATCTAGCCGAGTGGTTACAAAGGCATGGATTACTGCTTCAAAATGCAGATTAGAAAGAATAGGCTTTACTTTCGCAAGCTGCCTCAAGTAGAAAACTACGGATAACAAGTCCAGTTGCCTTGTTTTTTACTTTTTTTTGGAATCAAGTAGAAAAGAGCTGGATTTTAAGCACAAGTAGTTGAAAGGGGAGAAGACGCACTGGATGGTAGGAGAAATCTGGCAAACATACCAAGAGCACAGCAGAATTCCTTAAAGTTGATGAGACCGTCCTGGTTCTCGTCGATGAGGCGGAAGACCCAAAGGGAGAGGGTGCTCTTGGCGGCGCAGAACCCCCAGGGCTCAAGCAGGGAAAACAGCTCGCTGAACTGCTGGAACCCCAGCTGGTACTGCTCCAGGTAGGCCAGACTAGGATCATGGTGGAGCAGAGCTGGACTCTTCATCGTCCAGTAGCAGCTAAGGAAATGCTGCCTCTGAAAAGAAGCGCGATCTGACAATTATTCTACGAATTTATTTCTACGGAAGGAGGGTGCTGTGCAACGCTGTCGACTCACTTTGAACAAGTTATAAAGCTCGTCAAGCTGCGAGGCGGTAAATCGGACCTCTTGGGACACCACCCGGATCTGAAAACCAATATTAAACAGATAATCTACGCTATGGCAACAACACGAGGATATTAATTACTGTGATCTCACTCACAACGTTTTGTTTGGTTGTATCCTCTAGTGTCTGGATGACATAAAGCTTGTTTCTCCTCCGTGAACTCTCGACTTCCTCTGATCGGAAATGTCCATATTTCTACCGAAGGGCAAGCTGGAGTCATCAAGCAGGAACCAGACATTGCTGATTAAAACTGAAACGGGTAAATCTTACAGTACCTCGTAGGCTTCTCGGATCAGCTCGCTGATATCCACACTGACGTGAGATGCTTTGTCGTTGTTGCTCACTGAGGCCTGCGTCACTGTTGGAGGCAACGGACTGTCTTTGTTGGTCACACTATCAAAGAACCTGAAGGAACACCATCAGAAACGGGCAAACCATGATTCATAGAGCAATGTCGCTTGAAAAGCGGTAATCCTGCTGGTTTCGTGTGTATGCAGACCTGTTGAGGATGGTCACCGCTTCTGCGTCGTCACTGCAGGCAATGAGAGCCTCCATGTTGTAGTCCAGCACAGCCAGGCCGAGCTGCACAATGGCTTTTATGCCGTCGTAGAAGAAACAGTCCACCACGTTGACGGCGCTCTCGATGGGCAGGACGCTGATGAAAAGAGTGAGGAACCAGGACAAGGACACGGACGAGAAGAAACTCAGATCCGTCATGTGCTCCACCAGCTGTGGGAGGTTCTCTCTGATCAGGTCCTCAAACACAGCCTGGTCAACCAGAGCTCCTGAAAAAGAAGCATCGCAACACGTCAGTGGACCACTAAGTGTCAAGCAAGAAATGTAAAGGTCAGAATCCACTGCTTGCGGCTTCACCAATAATTCGGCGGTTAAAATAGTCTGGCAGCATCCTCTCACAGACCGCGACCAGCAGCCAGAAAGCCTCCTCCTCCTTCGCATACAGCAGCAGGACTGAGGTGAGAATGTTCATGGCCTACACGGGGCAAAGAGCACACGGATTCAGAGAAACCTTTCAGGGTGCTGTACGACGCCCTCTGAGCTGCAGGACCAGCAGGATTAGGCTTGGCAGCGACTCTGGAAACTGATTTCTATTTTTCACATCATCAAGTGCAAGGTTCCCATGACAACAAGACCTTTGCAGGACTATGATTGTGCAACATAACTAGAGTAGAAAACTAGAGTTATCTATAACTTAACCACTGAAGTTCAAAGTAAAAATAAATAACAAAAACAAAAGATTATTGTCATTTTCTAGTGGCATCTTAAAGTTAATATTAGGTCTGGACAATTAATCACATTTGCAATATAATCACAATTTTAAAAAAAACACAATTTCCCAACCGCAGAGGTCTGCAGTTTTTGTTTACATAACAATTAATGGATCAGACGCGTCCTTTAGGTGTCCGCAATATGTTTACAGTGGGTTTGCCTCCATAAGGAAGGGAAGAGAGTTGCAGCAGTGAGATAATGTAATTATATTACGTGTTTTAGAGTTTATATAGTCAGACTGTTTTACCAGAAACTTTCAGGAATCTCATCATAGCATTAAGTAGTGGTCAATCAGTTTACTGGACTGGTTTGTTGGTTGCACTTTATGTTCAACAAGGATTGATGTCCAACTCAACAAGATATTCTCTTAAATAAGAATATTCTGATTAATAAAAAGCAGTTACATTTCTTTTTTTTAAATAGTCCTTGTTTACAAACATGTTCATCTACAAGGCAATTTTGTTGCTTGTGATTAATGCAGAGAAAAGTCAAAATTAAATCTTAATTATGGTTGAAATAAATCTCAAATTAGATTTTTGGCACACACAAAAAAAACAATCACACTACCCTAGTTAATATCCAAAACATTTCTCTATTCAATCAGTAAAACTTTCTTCAGATGTACTACTTTGTCATCTATAAACATTCAGTTTTTCTATTCATTTCACTGTTTTGTTTTAAATTGTTTTTTTTTTATTTAAGTAAACTGCTTATATTTTGGATGTGAGAGAAAAACACTCTGTATTGGCAGGTCAAAGCATTAAAAACAAAGATCGAAAACTAGCCACTGAATTCTGATCAGTGCATCTGCAGTGGTAGGTTAAGAGGACCGAGGAAAACTCCCGACAACCTGGAGTGATGTCATCAACCTGACTATACAGAAAGCAATAAAAAAAACTAATTCCAGCCATTATTTTTGCCGCAAAAAGCTTACTTTCTAACCTAGCTTTAGTGTTTATACTGATTGGTCTCTATAAACAGTGAAGGCAGAAGTTACTCCAACAGGAAGTTTGCCCTCCTGCTCCTCGTACACGTTTGCGTAATTATCTCACGTTCCCATCTCATCAACTTCATTTTCCGCACAGATAAAACAATCAAGGAGTCTATTTCAGACATTAAATCGTGAGCTTGTAGACCAAGTACCTGACAGTATCCAATTTTTGGGTTCCTGTAGGCATAGGCAGTAAGGACTCTGCGCAGAGCTGAGATGCCCGTGTCGCTCTGAAACGCCGGGTGCTCGGGGAGAGAGCGGTGCAAGTCCCTTTCGATCTCATCTGTCGCCAGAGTGCTGGTGCCCAGAGACTGTTCCACCAGCTCGGTGTAATAGCCGGGGTTGGTGGCCATCTCGTTTACAGCTCCTGCAGAGTCGAACCCACAGTGAGCCCGAACACAAACGCAGCAGGGGTTTCACACCAAGGGACAGCATTTCGGACATCGTCAACTCAAAGTTGACGTGTGTACCTGAAAAGAGCATCCAGAGCTCTCCCCTCAGGGATTCGGGAACGCCTCGAACAATCAAGTCTCGTGTCTTCCTGGTGAAAAACATACTAGTCCCGCGTCCGTATTCAGAGAAATGGATGTTCCAAGACTGCTCCTTCATCTTCTCTTTCAGCTGTTAAACACACAGATCACACGCAGCACATCCAACCTTAGAGCATTTCCACATAAATCTTCTCATCTACTTAAAATGTCCGTCATTATCTTTCAAGCATGAGCATTACATACAGTTTAGGCTCAGAAGCTTAGACACACACTCATTATGGGCATGGACGTGGGTGAGTATGTGAGAGCTTCTGATTAACTATTAGAACAGGTCGTTGTTTCACAGATTTCTGTAAGAAATTATTTTAACATTCATACTGATGATAGGTGTATGTAAACTTCTGATCAGAACAGTATGTTACGGAAAAGCTTTAGTAGACTGCAATAACTGTAGGGCACCAAACTCAATTTAACATAATTGAGTGGCTTTACACTCCACTTTTTTTCTGCTTACCATTTTGGGATCAAGGTTTTCAACATCTTGAGGATGAAAAACAGTCATGAGGGCCTCAGTGCTTACAGCCTTGCTTGTGTTTTTCTGTCCCACCATGAGTGTCACGTCCTCTGGGTTGTCCTCAAAGTGATTTATGAGCGACTGACATTCGCCTCGTATGCCCTTGGTGTTAAAGACATGCCGTATGTCAGTTTGCTGTCAGAAACCGGCGACAGCAAGGTGAAAACAGCCCAAGTAAAACACGCAGTCATATTACCTCTGATGAAGCCGAGTGCTGTGGGCTGGCACTAATCCCACACCTGCTGCGGATTGTGTTTGCAAGCCGCTGGTAGTCGCGCACCTCGGAGAAACGCAGCGCTCTCTTGCCGCGCACGCATACCGTCAAAGCCCGACTACTGGGATCGGGCCTCTCAACATTAACGACCTGCCGGAAGGCAATATTGGCCATCAGGACAGTCAGTGTACAGGTTTCTGAGCGGCGTTACAACTGATTCAGAGATGCCTCTTTACCTCTCGCATTGGAATGATGATGTGGCACTGGCTGCCATCCTGACTGGCAAAGCAAAGGTAGTTCTCGGAAAGGCAGATCTTGCCAAGAGTGTTAAAGTGACTGAATGGCACCCACAGGAAGCTCTCGTGCACTTCTAATAAGTTTTCCTCCTTGGGAAGCCGGAAAAACGACCGGAATTGGTCACTCTTTGCGTGAGCTTCAAGGCCTCTGTGGGAAAAACGTGGAACAGAAGATACATCATATGAAACACATCACACTACTTCAGGCTATACAATTCCCAAGTTTCATTTTGCTGCACAGACAGTACCTCTTGGTAACTTGTAGGGGGTCGGAGAGAGCTGGCTCGCCCTGGAATGCCTCTTTATCGAAGAGACGCTTGATGGAGTAGTTGGCGAGCTGCTCCATGATGACAAACGTCTCATTGAGATGCAGCAGCATGGAGAAGTAGTGGTCCTCCCCATGAGCCAAAACGTGGATGCTCTCAGTCAGGATCACGTTAGACGTCTTCTGAAGCCTCCAGATCTCATCCCAGGAGATGATCAGTTTCACTGCAGAGTCAGCACAAAACTCCCACTTAAAAGCAATGGGGTACCGCGAGCGAGCTATTTTTAGAAACGTTAAACTTTAAAGTGAATGTATTCTTATTTTTACAGCTTTAGATTTAGGTGTAAAGTAATCTCTTAATTTTAGCGGCAAGTTTGCTCCAGTTAACGTTTTGAAGCTAAAAATTAGAGTTATGAGAAGGAGGCATTTTTTGTTTGATTAACTCTATAAATATGGCAGGCATAATTTAGGAATTATTTGGAGCTTAACAAGTGGCTCCTGACACTAATATCTAATGTCATATTCAATAAATTAAAATATATGTTCCAATACTGCTTGTCAGATTAAATTTAAGTTTAAATTTAACATAAATGTAATTTAATTAGGCCCACACTTCTGTATTAAAATTGTTTTAATTGGTCTGATGCAATATTCCGATCTTAAATGTCATGTTTTCATTAGTTGTATGCAAATCTATGCTAGAAAACATTATGTCAAGACGAGGAAAGCAATAGAAATGTGGTCTGAGAGCAATAGCTTGGAGACCACAAGCTGCCACCCTACAGGGATTGCTGAGTGCTCTGTGGTGATCCTCGTACTACCCCACAGTATCGGATGAATATATTGAAACATTAAAAATCTGGTAGCCTTCAGGTGGTCGCTGCGATTTCTGCTCAACTTCTGACCAGCATCGTTACTTGGATATTCACAGCACCAGCATTTCCTATTTTCAAAACAGCTGTCGCAAAAAAATAACTTACATTAGGGAGCCCGGTAGCGATTTTGTTTCATTTTTTTCCCACTTAATCATTCTGTGTTTTACTCATGAGAGTTTACCTGCACTACAGTAATGGAGTTGTCAATACGTTATTACGAGCTCACCTCATGCCATATCACTCAAACTCAGTCATCAATTCAATTAAATATTCAATTCAAGCTGATGTTACAGTTGCAGTGGGTGAAAGGAAAGTCAAAATTCTCTAACATCTCCTTCATTTGGCTTAGACACTAAAAAAATATAAACTTATATTTAACTGATCGCTATCAGTTAAAAAAAAATCACTTTTTACCTGATAAACTTAAAAAAAACACGCACAGTTGCCTTATTCCCTGGCTTTTTATTTCCTGCTCCAGCCATTTAAAGAAGAAAGAGAAGAGATTTGTCCTAGCCCGGTCATGAACAGTATTTTCCTTATTACTCCGCTTTAGGCTGTTGTTTCCTTTATATCCAAGATTCCAATTTTTCCACAATGCCAACGTGTTTTCAGGAGAGAAAGTGTTTTCAGAAATCAGGAGAAAACTGTCCTCCCCATCTGTCTTTGATCTTGTCGAGTTCACCCACGCTTCCTGCATAGATGATCTTTGTAGCAAAAGAGCTAACTATATCCTACTACGGTGATACTAACAATTGGCCCTACATCCAATGGACATATTATTTTTTGTCTAGAAAATTGTCTACATGATGATTACAGTGAGAGATTTAAAGCTGGTGCTGTTAGGGTCTTCCTGTGTATGACTTTTGCTTAATAGAAAACTGTGGTGAAAATTATTTAAAATTACACTTGGAAAAACTAACTGAAGGACTAATTATTACTTATTTGTTTCATACTTGCTCTGAACTATGATCATATAAGGTCTTTAAGAAACATGAAACTGCTAACTGATTTTGAAACAAAACGTTTTAGTTTCTCTGTGACCCACAATTCAGTATTACCCATTGTCCTCAGACCTTTTCAGCTGTACTCTGTGAGTCAGCTGTAATAGCTTTCACAATTCTGGAAGCAGCCATCACCATGAGCCATTTTCTTTTAAAAAAGGTACAAAAACGCCCAGTTGATCGCGGTTAGCACTAACAACACTCTTCGTAACATTAAAACAACAATTTCATGGCAGAAGATTGAACACCAACATTACTCACCCTCAGCTCCCAGGAGGTATGAGTAGAAGCAGAGGAAATTTGTGCTGAGGTAGAGCCAGCCCTGGCAGGGCACTTTGCCTTTCCAGTAACTGCACGAGTAATATGTGATCAGCTTTTCCTGGGCGGGCAGCTCGAACCACTTCTCAAACCTCAAAAGGGACTCTCTGAATTTATCTGGATCATCCTCCAGCACCATGGAGCTCTTCCCTTCTTCAGCAATAAGGCCCTAAGAGCAAAAAAATATTGACTGGTACAATGACTTGCCGAGGTATTAATACCAATCAAACTTTTTCAGATTTGGTTACAACCACCAGATCCAAAGTATTTTATTGGTATTTAATGTGATAGAACAACAACCAGAGCACAAATAAGTAAAAGGAAAATGTTATGATTTTCAAAATCTTTTGCAAATAAAATTCTGATGAAGCATGATGAAGATGAAGGAACACCCTAGATAGGTCAGGGGTCGTGTTGTTTAAAGCAGAGTTAAGTTAAAGAACACTAAGATTTGAACATCTCAAAGAGCTCTACTGAATCGATCACCTGAAAATGGAAAGAACATGGCATAACTTAAAACCTACGAACAAATGGCCATCTACCCTAAACTCACAGGCTACTTCTAAGAACGTGGCTACACAGCAAATTTTCATAACCGGTTAAGAAAAAATGTGCGTCAAACGCAAGAGGACGCCGCACGACTGATAAGGTTGTAGCAGGTGTGACGTAAACTGTTACTCACGTCTTCTATAAGTCTGACCTTTACAAGTAACTGGTAAGAGAAAATGTAAAATAAAAAATAAATAAAACTCAGTTTGTCACAAGCCATGTAGGGACACAGCAGACATAAGGTGCTCTGATCACACAAGCCCAAAACTGAACTTATTGGACAACATTTAAGACGGAAAATGAACACCGTCCTCCTGACAGTGAGACACGATGGTGGCAGCATGATGCAGTGAAGATGCTTTTCTTCAAAAGGGACAGAAACTGGCCAGTTTGAGAGAAAATGGCCCCCCGACAGGGCAGTCTTCACGGAAAACTGAAGCCGCAAAAGACCTGTTACTGCCATTGGAGGTTCAACCTCCAGCAGGACAACAATCCCAAACGTTCAATCAGAAGAACAATGATACGGTTTAGATCAAAACATATTCATGTGTTTGAACAACCCACACAAAGTTCAGACCTAAAACCATCTGAGAATCTGTGGTGAGATTTACAAAAAACCTGATTATCTTAAACCAGAAGAAGAAATGGCAAAAGGTTGTCTCTCTAGATGTGGAAAAGACATTTGTATGTAAGCGTTGACTCCCCCAAAAGTTGTAACTCCAGTGAAATATGGCTCTAATGTACTGACTCCTCCAGGCTTATATATAAATGCACACACCACTTTTCAGATTATTATTCCTAAAATTATTTGAAATATTTGAAAACAGTGCCTCATTTTCCTTCTACTTCACAACAATGCACTACCGTGTGATTATCACATAGAATCCCAATAAAATACATTAAAGTTTGTGATTGTAAAGTAACAAAATGTAAAAAAAAAAAAAAGAATATAAACAAACAAACAAAAAAAATCAAGGGGTATTTTATTCATCACCGTAAGACACTTGACACTTTTATATAGCTGGTTTCTGGTTTTCAGCAGCTTCTTACTCTAATCTTTCCCTGTACGAAGCTGGTGATGTCTTCAGTGGAGTCAAAAACAGAGAGGGTCCTCATGATGTTCTGCTGCAACCATTCCCAGTGCTGACCGATCTCTTCTTTGGTGACCCCTGGCTCAGCAACAGCAAAAAGAAGTCATTTTATAAAACAAAACAAAAGCATATATATTTCTAAAAGTTGCCTTTGATAATTGACCACCTTTTTTTTATAGCTAAATTAAGTTAGCTGGCAAAGTATTCATATTTTTAATGTAATAATGTAAGTGACTTTCCTGGGTATCAATACAGTTTCAAAATAATTTTACTTAACTATTGGTTGACAATATCCTAAAAGTAGCAGAATCAGGGTAAAAACGCGGTCACATACCACATGCTATGGACCAGTAGACTTGCGAGTCTGGTGTGTGGTGTAATATGCGGTAAGGAGCAACTCTGGATGTTGAGTCCAGCACAGTATCCAGAGTTCCCACAAGCAGGCCTGTAAAATACAGCACATGAACAACCAGTATGTCACACTAGCTCTGCAGCCAACCGAGACTCTGAAAAGCAGCGAAGTTTCAGATTTATGCCAACCATGACAAGAATGTCATAAAGTCCTCATTTTATGAACATCTAAAATAACTTTGCATCAACTTGAACAATAATACAGGATGAATAATTCAAACAGTACAGCATTCATTAACATTAGGCGGTTGGTTACTGATTTTATAATTTTTTTTCACTTGGATCATAGTATGGCTTTAAAAACAATGTCTGGCAGCAGAAATTCATAATGTTCCCAGTCACTGCCAGCACTAAATTTAGCTAAATCTGTTACCTTTACACCCTCTCACTGTCGAGCCCTCCATGAATTATTAAGAAGGCTGCGCTGAAAGCGCTATCTAACAGACTGCAACAGTATTAGACCAGCCTGCCTCCTGTCTGCTCCATATGGGCTAAAAATGAGCTGCCAAGTAGTAAAGCATTTGGCATATCCATCTCAAGTGACACCATTCAATACTTATTTCTGCAAAACAAGACTAGAAAAGATGCTTCTGATATAAAAACTAGCCCCCTGACTCACATCGTTAAATACATTACCTCTACTGTCCTTATATACCCTACATAGCATATTTAGATCCAGTCCTGGAAACCACTTACCTTACAGGTAAAAGCCAGTAAATTAGAATATTTTGAAAAACTTGATTTATTTCAGTAATTGCATTCAAAAGGTGTAACTTGTACATTATATTTATTTATTGCACACAGACTGATGCATTCAAATGTTTATTTCATTTAATTTTGATGATTTGAAGTGGCAACAAATGAAAATCCAAAATTCCGTGTGTCACAAAATTAGAATATTACTTAAGGCTAATACAAAAAAGGGATTTTTTAGAAATGTTGGCCAACTGAAAAGTATGAAAATGAAAAATATGAGCATGTACAATACTCAATACTTGGTTGGAGCTCCTTTTGCCTCAATTACTGCATTAATGCGGCGTGGCATGGAGTCGATGAGTTTCTGGCACTGCTCAGGTGTTATGAGAGCCCAGGTTGCTCTGATAGTGGCCTTCAACTCTTCTGCGTTGTTGGGTCTGGCATTCTGCATCTTCCTTTTCACAATACCCCACAGATTTTCTATGGGGCTAAGGTCAGGGGAGTTGGCTGGCCAATTTAGAACAGAAATACCATGGTCCGTAAACCAGGCACGGGTAGATTTTGCGCTGTGTGCAGGCGCCAAGTCCTGTTGGAACCTGAAATCTCCATCTCCATAGAGCAGGTCAGCAGCAGGAAGCATCAAGTGCTCTAAAACTTGCTGGTAGACGGCTGCGTTGACCCTGGATCTTAGGAAACAGAGTGGACCGACACCAGCAGATGACATGGCACCCCAATCCATCACTGATGGTGGAAACTTTACACTAGACTTCAGGCAACGTGGATCCTGTGCCTCTCCTGTCTTCCTCCAAACTCTGGGACCTCGATTTCCAAAGGAAATGCAAAATTTGCTTTCGTCAGAAAACATGACTTTGGACCACTCAGCAGCAGTCCAGCTCTTTTTTTCCTTAGCCCAGGTGAGACGCTTTTCGCGCTGTTTCTTGGTCAACAGTGGCTTGACACGAGGTATGCGGCAGTTGAAACCCATGTCTTTCAAGCGTCTCTTGGTGGTGGATCTTGAAGCACTGACTCCAGCAGCTGTCCACTCCTTGTGAATCTCCCCCACATTTTTGAATGTTTTTTTTTTTTCCACAATCTTGACTAGGGCGCGGTGATCCCTATCGCTTGTACACTTTTTCTGACCACAGTTTTTCCTTCCCTTTGCCTCTCTATTAATGTGTTTGGACACAGAGCTCTGAGAACAGCCAGCCTCTTCAGCAATAACCTTTTGTGTCTTTCCCTCCTTGTGCAATGTGTCGATGGTCGCCTTTTGGACAGCTGTCAAATCTGAAGTCTTCCCCAAGTTTGTGTAGGCTTCAGAACTGGACTGAGAGACAATTTAAAGCCCTTTGCAGGTGTTTTGAGTTAATCAGCTGGTTAGTTTGTGGCACCAGGTGTCTTCAAAATTGAACCCTTACACAATATTCTAATTTTGTGACACACGGAATTTTGGATTTTCATTTGTTACCACTTCAAATCATCAAAATTAAATGAAATAAACCTTTGAATGCATCAGTCTGTGTGCAATGAATAAATATAATGTACAAGTTACACCTTTTGAATGCAATTACTGAAATAAATCAAGTTTTTCAAAATATTCTAATTTACTGGCTTTTACCTGTACAGCAATCACTCTCTGGTAAGTGGTTAGAAAGTGTGACTAACAATAGGTCTGATTATTATCAGGTTTCACACGTGGGCTTTAAAAGTGAGCGATTATGGGCGCGCATGTGGCGCAGCTGGTAGCGCGACCCATATACAAAGGCCTTAGTCCTCGACGCGGTCGACCCGGGTTCGAATCCGACCCGTGGTCCTTTGCCGAATGTCTCTCCCTCTTCTACCCCCTTCCTGTCAGCTTACTTTCGGAAACAGCGAGCCACTAGAGCTGCAAAAAAAAAATAAAATAAAAAAAGTGAGCGATTATGCTTCCCATTAAACATTTAGGATAGGTTTATGGGCTACACAAAACATGTTCATTATATTTTTGCACAAAATCATTCTGGGATAATTAGATTTCCCCTCCTCAGTTTACCTTTTTGTTTGAGCTCCTTTCAGAATGAGCTGTTTTAAGGCTCTGTCACTTTTATGCAAATAAGGTAGCAGGCCCCGCCCCCCAAACTCAATTATTACACTCGCATGTGAAAGTGGCTGCAAACAGACTCAACAACAGCACATCTTTGATCCTGAGTCAGAAGCTGAAGAAGAGGCACAACAAGCGAAGATGCAGCAACAGTTTCAACAAGTAGCCTCTTCCTACAGGGATGCCTAAGAGAGAGAGCCAGACCTACGTTGAAAGCCACGTTTCTGCAGTATTAGACTATCTTGTTTTATGTTCTCAGCTGCCTTGAAACATTTGTCAGTGAGTGTTATGCTTTTATGAAGTGTTGCTTTGTGTAAGATAC
This sequence comes from Fundulus diaphanus, assembly GCA_037039145.1. NCBI lineage: Eukaryota > Metazoa > Chordata > Actinopteri > Cyprinodontiformes > Fundulidae > Fundulus > Fundulus diaphanus. Next base: position 22,909,697 of record CM073136.1, read on the forward strand.
TTCTAGGAGGCATTTTGGTTGTTTTAAATCGGAAGAATCTGAGAGAAAAAAGATGCGGTTAGCATCTGCGGTTAGCATTTTGCTAACCGTTAAGATGTCTGTGAAAAAAGATGCTAATAGTGCTAGCATCCCTATGGGATTTTCTATCCCACAGGGATGCTAGCACTGTGTCATAGGGATGCTAGCACTATTAGCATCTTTTTTCACAGACCTCCTATGCTAACCGTTAAGAGGTCTGTGTCTTTTCAGCTGCAGTTAAGTGTAAGGGAACTATATGCACATTTTTGGCATGCATTAATGCAAATGTTAGGTCGTTATTCCAATAACAATAACAACTTCAATGTAAAATGTGATAAAGTCATGTGTTAAATTTTGTATGTTAGTAAAGGGGTTAACAAACGTGCAAATCTGTTTCTCTTCCAATTTGAATTTTGCACTGGTTGGATTAGGTTGGGCTCGGCTGGGGTTTCTAGGTGAGAAGCAGCGCCCACTGATTGTGACGTAATAACCAGGAGGTTTTTGAAACGGCTCGTTTTCTAGACGCCAACAAAAACATTTACTTATTCCCAAAAAACAGTTGGATGTCTTTTTTGTTTTTTAGTGCTTGAACTGTTTCTAGAAGCAGTAGATACCCAAATGGAACTACCAAAACGTGCAGAGGTGCTGGCCTAGTGGTTAGAGAGCTGGGCATTTGCAACTTGGAGGGGCCCCAAAGGTCAGCGGTTTGAAACTCAGTTTGGGTCCTTTGAGCAAGACCCTTGACCAAAGAGTGCCCCCTTTGTGCTGCTCAGTGTTGGTAGCACACTGCTCCCTAAGGGATGGGTTAAATGCAGAGAGATTTTCCCTCAATTGGGATTATATTTTTTTCAAAAGTGCATTTTGCATAATAGGTCACCTTTAAATAAATATACACTGAACACAATCCAGATTTATGATCTCAAAAAAACAAAAACAAGGATTTGGACGATTTACAGAAACTACGCTGTACAATTAAAATGGCAATCAGAATGCTTTCAGCAAGAGCAGAGTTATAATCCTTTAAAGCCTAGATTTTACAGTTCATCTACACATATTTAAGCTTCAAACATGTCTTAAGTTGCCCTTTATAAAGAAAGCATTCCTAAAAGTTAATGCGTGGTGATCTCCTATAATGATGGTCGGTAGAGGGTATCATTATTATATATGTCACATATGCATGTTTTAGTCTCAAACTTCCGATATGTTAATAAGCAAAGCAATTTATAACCCTAACAAAAATAAGGACAAGGAACATACAGCTTTAGACTTGTAGCATCAATAACATGGTTCACTGAAGGTTTTGTGGTGCAGCTCCTTCTGATAACTCACAGTATGTTTACAGCCTCTGCAGTGACTCTTCAAAGTGTCCACAACCCCATTAAAATGTCAAAAGAAGACGACCACGATACGTAATTTAAGAGGTTTTGCCACAAATAATGTGAGATATTCCTTGCTCGATTCAACTGGAACACAAACATGGGAGAAGGAGGGGAAAAGATTCAAGACTATGAGGATCCGATCCCACATCTTCACTCAATATTTAATCAATCTGCCTCGTTAAAATTCCTCAAACCAGTCAGATTATGAGAACATCTCCCAAAGCACTCTACAGGAGACCTCTCAGATTCAGTCGTTTCCGTACTTTGGTTAGGCCATTCCTACACATTTTTTTTCCTCTCTTGTGAAGGCAAGGCAAATTTATTTGTATAGCACATTTCGGTACAAGAACAACGCAAAGTGCTTTACATGATTAAAACATTGGAAAATAAAAACAGAATAAAAGTTAAAAAAAAAATACCAGTGTGAATAAAATGTGGGAAAATTTAAACAAAATAAAACATAGCAAAATGGAAAATAATAGCAAATTTAATGATTTTAAAAACAGTTGGTTTACAAACTTGAACTAATGATGTTTAAATTAACAGTTTGACTAGTACAGACAAAGGCAATCCTAAACAAATGTGTTTTTAATCTTGATTTAAAGGAACTCAGGCTTTCAGCACTTTTACAGTTTTCTGGAAGTTTGTTCCAGATATGTGGCGCATAGGAACTAAATGCTGCTTCTCCATGTTTGGTTCTGGTTCTGGGTATGCAGAGTAGGCTGGAGCCAGAAGACCTGAGTGGTCTGTAGGGTTGATACACTGATAACAAGTCTGTGATGTATTTAGGTGCTAAGCCATTCAGGGATTTATAGACTAACAGAAGTATTTTAAAGTCTATTCTCTGTGATACAGGGAGCCAGTGTAAGGACTTTAGAACTGGGATGATGTCTCTACTTTCTTAGGCAGACCTGTAAAAACACCATTGCAGTAATCAATTCTATTAAATATAAACGCATGGATTAGTTTTTCCTGATCCTGCTGAGATATTAGTCCTTTAATCCTGGAAATGTTCTTCAGGTGATAGAAGGCAGACTTTGTAATTGAACTGACCGGTATTTAAAACTGTTCATTTTACCCACCTTGTGAAAAAGAACATTTTATTATTATTTTATTCCCAATTTTATTATGGTTTTATTTGATTTATTTTTTATCAAACTTAGTTTCCTTTATTGTTTTATCCTTTATCTACCTGTGATGTGATGGTCATGAAGCACTTTGGTCAGCTGAGGTTGTTATAAATGTGCTATAAATAATAACCTTACTTACAGATACTTTTGTACAGTAAGATCATTTTGATCCTTTTTAACCTTTCTGCCAACTCGCTTAAACTAAAGGACACAAATGAGAAAAACTCAGGAGGATCTGAATAGGACAGCTGAACTTTATTTCATTAGATTCACTATAATTGATGGGAGGCGTGAATTCAATAAGACAAGGTGCTAAAATTAAACCCAAAGTGGCTTTAACAAAGTAATAATTGTGAACATAAGAAACCAGGTTATTTTTAGTATACACGTTTCTGCTCTGATTAATACTAGAGGTGCACCGATCCAGTTTTTTCTGACCCAATCCGATACCGGGGGCAAAGCGTATCGGCCGATACCCGATATTGATCTGATACTACTGTTGAATGAATAAACCGTATACATGTGAGTGAAGTTATCAGGCTTGAAAGAAACGTTGTTAAACGAACGTTCTGCATGTTTTTTACCAAGGTCCTATTGGAGGTGCTTATTTTAATTTGTCGTGTTGAATTTACCAACTTTATCACCACCCTCGCAACTTACGCATTGAAGATGCTGCATGTTACAGTCGGACTTGTTGGCGTATCAAGTTTGAAACGTTTCCAAATAGCAGACTTGGCTCGGTCCGGCACTCGCCCCATGTTGCTCTGTGTTTGCTTATCGCTAGCTACTGTGCGTGCTCTGCGTAACCGCCGTTCCTAACAGAGAATAGAAGTGACTAGATCGGCGTACTTGCATTTGCTGTGTATGATATTAATAAAAAAAGATATTACTGGATCAGAATGCTGGATCGGCATCAATCATCCGATATCCGATCCAGCTAATTAGTTGATATCAGAGCTGATATCTGATCCAGGTACTGGATGGATCCATCTCTCATTAAAACATGTGTTTCTCACCTAAAATTTACTAGATAAATGTTATATTATACAAAAAAATATATTTTTTAAACAATCAAGTAAGGTTTCATTTTTTTACTAGATCACAAAACTTTCTATCTTAATATGGGTGTCTACACTTTTGAAAGCCGGTGTAAATAAAACACAATTATAGAGGTAAAACAACTTTATATCTCCCTCACTACATGACCACAGATCCTTCCAGCCACTGAGTCATGGTGTCCATAAATAATATTTCGATATACAATTATTATTGTTTTATTGTATTTTTTACTTGTTGTATTTTTCAACTGCTTTTCTGTAGAGCACTTAAAAATTGTGTGTATGGTGCCTTATGTTTATCAAATAAAAAAAAAAAACAATATCGAAAAGCTTTTGCATGCAGAAACTCTCAACAAGTTGTTTATCAAGATAATATAACAATAAAGTCTATGGAAACGTTATTTTATTTTATTATGAGTTGAAGTTCTTAACCTATCGAAGCAGCTTTTCGAAACAACCTTGGAAATAATGCAGATTTATATGAAAAACAACAAAGCTGCTGCAGGTCCAGTCTGGGGAAACAAGGATTTCTTGTCCCTTGTCCATTGCTTTACTTTCTTAGTCAAGCCAAATTTAGAGGGTGACAACTCAAATCAGCGTCAAAAGGTGGCTGATGCATTTACTGTCCAGGGAGCAGAGCTTGACATTGCTGCGAGGTAACTACATTGTAACAATTGTTTTACTTATTTTCTTTTTTTCTGGGGGGGGGGGGGGGGGTGTAATACTCTAAAAGTCTTTGGTGTAGTGTATCAGTTTCTTTCAAACCTGAATGGCTTCATATTTCATTACTTGGTAAATTGCCACCTTTGACAGATACTGACCAGACTTTTATGTAAAATTCATTATAGTCAGTGTTTTTTTTTTTTTTTTGCCATTTTGTTCTGTATTGTTATTTTTCCAAGACAAGATCCAAGCTCACAAAAGACCAAGCTTCGGCATCCACATGCCTCTGGTGATGGATGTCAGGCATTAGGTAGACTGGAATGGCCAGATTTCATTATCAAAAATCTTCAGCTAACATTTTGAGTTAAGTTGTTATAGAAACCATTACGTAAAGGTCACCAGGCTCCTTTAAGTCGATTTTCAAATCCTAACGAGGTTCACTGCAGAACTGAGGCAACTATCACAGAAAATGACCGCCAGCCAGACAGCAGATGATGAGACCAATCAAACCAGTGCATACATCCACCACGCATCCAGCAGCCTGTACCGTCATCTAAATAAACACAAGATACCAACACTAAAATATGAGAAAAGAAAAAGGGGAGAGCTGAAGTAGTTAAGACTGCATGCAGCGCTGCTGAACTGGAAAAAGATAACCAAGTAAGGAGATCCTAGCAGAATAAAGCATTTGCTTATTTTACAAGTGGTAAACACATGTATTTGAAAATACCAGTTGGAAAAATTCAAATTGGAAGAGAAAAACAGATTTGCACGTTTGTTAAAGTTTATTATCTACGTTTGGTTCAGCTTCGCCACCCGCAAAAGCATCTATCAGGGCTGCACGATATTAGGAAACCACACAATATGAAACAATATTGGTGAATGTTGTGATAATGGTATGCCGTGTAATAAATAAACAAGTAATTAAAAAGTGTTTGTGTCATTCTGCTCTGGGCTTACAGCAAACATTGACCTCAGACAACAAATAATCCATCCAGGATCTGGAAAAAGAACTTAACATTCATTATTTCCAGGTTTTAGCGCTACGGTTGCTGCTGTTTTTGGCATTGAAAACAACACCTCTTTACCTTCAAAACCTTTTCACACAGCATTAAGCAACGAATATCACCAACATTATTGTCAGCATTGCAGCAATAAAAGCCACATTCTCCATAATCCTCCATTTCTCTTCAGTCATTACAAAGCCTGCGACACTCCTCGTGATTCTTGCGAATCTTGGCCGGCACTATGTGCTGGGGTTTTCTTAATCCTTAGTTGTCTATTTTACTGGGGTCATGCATATAAAAACGTAAACTCAAACTCTGCAAAGATTTGCTACACGAAATTGGGACTTTTTACAGATCGCTTCCATTTGCCGTCTCAGTGGTGAGTAAATGAAGTGTTGAGAGAGAAATAATCATTTTAAAAAGTTAAGAAATTATTTGAAAAACACATGAAACAGCAGCATTAAGGCCACTTAAACCACTTCTGAAAAAGAAATTAAAGGAACACTTTTTAATCAGAGTATAATATCAAGTAATATCAGGTAAACTTGAGGAATATGGATCGGGTTAGTTCAGTAGTAGAGGGGAAGTTAATGAAATTAACAACAGGGGCAACAACGAGACAAGTCCAAAAACAGGAATGAGTTTGCTGGTGGTGACCACAGATAGTCTTTTCCCTCCTCATTTTTCACCGATTGCTTTTCAGTAGTTTTGCATTTAACCACGGTTGGCGTCACTACTGGTACCATGAGGCGATACCCAGCAAAGGCAGTCCCACTCCATCAGGGCGGTGCATCAATACGTGGCATTGTCAGAAGTTTTGCTGGGTCTCCCAGCACAGTCTCAAGAGCATGGAGGAGGTTTCAGGACTCAGGAGACAGGCAGTTACTCTAGGGCAGAGGTCACGGATTAGCGGGCCACGGTCCGGATCCGGACCCAGCTGCTACCTAATCCTGACCCAACCTCATTTAAAACATTTATATATTACTGCATGTTGTCCAACGACAGCGTCTAACTCAGGGGTTAAAGTTCTCCGTCGCTGCGACGGATTTCCGTCATTTGGAAATTGAGCGCAAAAAGTCCCGTTTAGACTTTTTATTGAAGGTTATAATCTGAAGCTGCTCTCAACCAATCAAACCTGGCAGAGCCGGGACATTAGCCAATCAGAATGAGAGCAGGGCGGGTCTTTCCAAAGCAGACATTGCCAGTGTGAGGTTTATCGGTGTTCATCATTTTAACCTTTGGGAGAGCATTTTAAACTGGCCACAGATGGTATGAATGAAAGTAGCGGTGGTCAAAGGTTTTCTTTGGATTTATGCGAACCAGCAGGTCAGAAAGTTCAGCAGCTGACAACAACTTCCCTCGGTAAGCGTCAATCTGCTCCGGCAGTTAATTAATGAATTATTTCCACCTGTGGCCATGTCGTCTGTCAGCGTTTATTCCCTCGCTGATAAACGCGGCGACCAACCAGGGATCTCCTCGTGATTCGCTGTTATGTTTTATTTAAAACACAAAGAAGAGTAACGCGCTAGCTCAGGCTAATTTAGCATGACCCTTGAAGAACAAGAGTCGGAATGTGAAACAATGTGCCTCATTTGACTGGGTTCGATTCGGAAAAAGTAAAAAAAAAAAAAAAAAACCTGCGCTGTTCTGAAGCAAAGAAGGCAGAGCTGTATCTGCTGTCGGTATGCAGCAGTGATCACCTGATGAGCTGCTGCGCTCCAGGACACTAAATAAAATGACAAGGATTTTGATGCTTACAGATTGTTAAGAAAACTACGGTACATCAAAAAGATAAAATAAATAAACTGCAGCTACAACATGGACTGGAGAACGGGTTCTAACTGGGTGAGGCCAGAGAAAGGCGATTCTCAGAGAGTTTTTTTATGAAGTTAAAGTGGAGCGCGGACACAGGGTTCATCCTGGACAGGTCTCCAGTCACTGGGCTAAAATATAACCATTTTATTAAACTTCAAAAAAGTTAAATCATGCCTTTTTATAAACTGTAATGATTAATTGGTGAACAATTACGGGCAAAGCAGAGACTGATTATTGTCATGTGCAATCTGTGTCAAATTAAAATGTATTATGTCATGATAGTGTTGGTGATGTGTCCTGCATTTCCAAGGCTGTGTTTGGCCTTGTATGATCATAAAATTGGTTTATATTGAATGTGACAGGGAGCCAGTGGAGTTGATGTACAGGTGTGAAGTAGATGATGTAATGATGCAAGCTGCTTGAGGGTTTCTGGAGGACAGAGAGGAAAGGGAGCTGGGATTGTAAAGTGGACTGTGGACCAGTTTGTCAACAGTGTGAAGGAAGAACTTGATGCTGCAGAGATGAAAGTAACCCAGATGATGATGTGGATGTGGAAAGTGATGGAGAGGCTGTCCAGGATGACGCAAAGGCTCTAAAGCTGAAAGGTGGCAGAGATACAGGAATTTTCAATGGATATTTTAAAAGTATCAGATTTAGTTGACTTTGCACACTAAGCAAGTGAGCCAACTAATGCGGCATGATGTCCACGGCCCGGGAATATATGGGCTTGCGAGAAAATGTTTTCAGTCAAACATTATTTTTGCTTCAACCCCTGTGTAGTAACGGATTGTAATAAAAAGTGTCCGGACCTTTACTGGTTGTTGATTTTCTTTATTCGGACCCCGCTGATTTTTAATTAGTGACCCCTGCTCTAGGGGAACTGGACAGTGCCGCCGGAGGTCCTAAACCCATCAGCAGGACCAGTATCTGCAGGGTCTGGAGAAACTATGGTGGTTATGCTGCCTTGCTCATCGTGACAAGTTTGGTGGTGGGTCAGTGTTGGTCCAGGAAGGCATATGCATGGAGGGACTCACAGACCTGTGCAGGACAAACTATGGCATCCAGGCTACCATTAGTTATCAAGATGAAATCCTCAGACACATTGTTAGACCCTCACTGGTGCAGTGGGCCCTGGGTTCCTCCTGGTGCATGATAAGGCACATGATTATACATATTACTCATTTCATATCAGTATGGATATCCAGCATGATTTCCCCCCCAACTGAGATCCAAGTTGTTTTCAAAATGTTCCTTTAATTAGTTTTAGCGGTGTACAATATACTGTACATTTATACAAGTGCAAACTTACAAACAGTGTAATCATAAAATGTATTATTTGGATATGAAAACAGTGAGACTCCGTTAAACAGGCTGAATTTACTACTGACCTGCAAAGCATAAATGCCTCTCACTTTGAATACATCAGCCAAAATTATTGCAATGCAAACAACACTACACCATCATTGTGATATTTTTGCATAGATAGATGGATTTAATATGTCGTATGGTACTCATTCACTACAATGTAGAATCACCTCTATTTGTGCCTCTTGTAATGTCACTGACCAAAATACAGCATAGAATCAGCTATTTATTTTGTGCAGCACTTGAGGAATTGTACTGTGAACCCTTGCAGTGTGCATTGCAGTGATATCAGTGTACATTCATTCGTTGAAAATAGATATATAAATTAAAAAATAATTAAAACTAATCAAAGTGACAGCGTCTTTAAAACGTGACGCGACACCTTTTATCATTTGAACTTCGGAAACCTACAAATAAAAGTAAAATTGTGAGGAAAACGTTAAGAAATGAAAGCGGCCCATGTAATCGATGAACAAACACTAAATCTTAAAGAAAAACAACAAAAAAAAAGCTTTCCGATGATTGTGGTGTTTCCAGGTGTTTGGTGCATCTACGGACACTTGACTCCTACCTGTTGCAAAGAGACTGTTTGTTTTCCTGGGAGGTTCTCGCTCCCGCACCCTGAACGCCACACAGCGCGTTAGCCAAGCAGCGATAATGGTGACTTAACCCGTAACTAACTAGTGTTGAAATATGATTGGCTAAGCGGAAAGGGCAGCTCCTGTAAACATGCGAGAAATCAAAACCCGAGCCGCTAACGTTACCTGTCAGCCCGCCACCTCCGTCTCCGTACCCCCGTCTCCTTTGCAGCACAAAATACTCATTATCCTTCTCGGTGACCCACAGTTTGAAGGCGTTTTTCAGCAGAATTTCTTCAGGTTTGAGCCACATGTTTCCAACGTGACGGAGTTCTCATGTAAATCCACCTGACATGTCACGGTCTCCCGTCAAAAAAGCCCCTACGAGGAGAACCGGAGACATTTGTTTGTGTCCGAATCCCTCCCTTTGCTTCCCACGTCGACAAGAAATGTTGGCAAGCACGCAATGCATCATGGGATTGTAGTTTATGCAGAGGACGTCGTCTTACTTGAAAATGGGAGCTAGACATCCTATACGTAGACGCCTCGTTGAGCGGGTTCTGCCCACTGAGCTATATAATACACTGGAGTGCTAATCACCGTCTGTTTGAACGAGTCGCTTTGAAGCCACCAGCCGCCATATTGGTACTCCCTATTTCCCCCCAGTAACTAGGGAATATGTGCACTACAGCATCGAATAACGAGGATTTTCTCATGTTCAGGGGGGGCTTAAGACTTTTAAAATGTCAAATGCCATATACTTTTATGTTATGTTCTAAAAATATCAAGTACTGAGAAAGTCATGTGCTGAAATATTTTGCATTTTATTCATTTAAATAATATGTTTAACATTTATAAATATATAAATAACAATGTACAAAAACATATATTTACATATGTGTATACATATATATACATATATACATATACACAAACTTATATATACATATATATATATATTTAATATGAATAACATGTAAAATATTTCAGCACCTAATTTCCTAGTAGTTAATAGTGTTAGTACATCCACTGACTGTAGAATTACCTGTGAAATATTTTCACTCAGCCAGAAAACTGCTTGTTGTTGCAACCAAATCCTATGGGATTCTGTGAGAGTAGGGAGTAGCAAGATGGCGGCCAGTGACTTCAGTTTTTCGGCAAAATCAGCACTCCAGTGTATTATATAGCTCAGTGGTTCTGCCCCACGCCCATAGACATATGGTTCTGCCTATGCTGCGGATGCGTCAGAGCGTCCGCCATGTTGAATGTGGCAAATCTGCAGTTAGTCTGAGACACAGTATCAGAGGGAGTTTAATCTCAGAACATACTTTATATTCGTAATATTTTTATTTTTGTAATATTACGAATTTATTTCCGTATCCCTTTGACTTCATTCTCCTGACTTTATACTCGTAAAGAATAAAAATAATTAAAATTATCTAACCTGGCCCTATTACTCCAGGACTGAAATAGTTCTGCAAACTGTGACTATTCTGGAGATGTTCCCCTTAATTCTCATAATATGACGTTTTTCTCATAATATTACCACTCTTGTCTTTTTTTAACTTTATTGTCCTAGGACTTTTTTTCTCATATTAGTAACTTTCTCTTTAATACTCCCCCAAAACGTCTGTTCCTAATCTGTGACTATACCAGAATTTAAAAGGTTCACATGACAGGGTTTTATGAAATAATGAAGACCACAATGTTTAGATTTAACCAATTGATTTCCCTGTGGGATTATTTAAGTATATCTGATTCTGATATGTATGTATATATATATATATATATATATATATATATATATATATATATATATATATATACACACACATATATAAAACGGTTGGTACATTTCCATGCAGCACAGGAATGAGGCATCTTCTCTGATCGACGTTCACTACAACAGAACTTAACTTCTTTCTGCCACATACAATATGGCGGTGACGTTGACGTACGAACCCGCGCCCAACGAGGCGTCTACGTATATGATGTCTATGGGTATATCCATAGCCGGAGCAAGGCTGCTGGGGCCCTTAAAGCTGTCATCATTTTACCACGGCTCAACTAATCCCTCCTTTACATCTCGAAAGTTTAACATTTTACTTGTTCATGTAACATAACCATAATTATAGAAATATTTCAAGGAATATCACCCAGATGTGTGTTGTCATTGCCCACCCTCAACCCCACCAACAAATATACAGTACAAAAACAGCAAGTATAGATTCCCACTAAAGGATTTTACAAAATACATTTTAAAGAGCCCACTTAAGAGGCAAAACAAAACGACTAATCCATTTTGTGTGTATTTTGATTGATGGCCTCACAAAATGCACAAGAATTGAGATTATCAGATGGGATAATTTATATTATTGTAGATGAGTCACTATTGACTGATTTTGGCATAAATTCTGAAGAATTTGAGTTGCTGCCGTGGAAAATGGTGAAGAACACCACGACAAGTCTGTGTATATTCCCTGTTTTTTTCCATCTTTTTGGTTGTAGGTGATTTTTGTGCAATATTTTACTCGTGTCACTTTACATCATAATGTGATTTGCATTCGATCGAATGAGATTTTACTTACTCCTCTCCCCCTATGGTTAACTGAAATGATAGCGAGAACACAGGCTGTACTGCAGGCGAGAAAGTTTTTTGGCCGTTAGCAGGTAATGCAGCAGTTCTGCGGAAAAATTGGATTTACAAATTCCTCTTAACATAAAACATCAGCTGTTTTAATATCAATTTGACACTAAATGATTGCTGAAGATTATCAAAAGTTAAATCTAGCCAGTCCATTCTGCAATGGTCCTCTTTCCTACAATCTAAGCAGTGTGCAAAACCTTTTTTCTGCACTCCAACTGGCATAAAGATCTGAATAAAAAGTGAGAGATAACTATTACTAGAACAGTTATTAAGAGGATTTATATTAAAAAAAGAAGTGTTTATATAATTATAATTGTGCTGCTTCATTGACTTGATCATGATAATTATCTTGGTTGAAGAAAAGCGCATCCTAATAAAACATGTATGTTGTTGTGAAATCCTGCTGGCAGAGATGTGTTACAACAAATCAAGAAAGATTTAGATTAATGGTAATTTACACCACTTAGCATTAGTGACTCTCAGCCGATTCTAAATATAGTAAATGACACTGAGGTTAAGGCACGGTGCAAAACAAATTCTGAAACACAGAGGGACTCGGTCCAAACTGCTGCCTCTGACACGTAAATACAATGCACAAAGCAGTGAAGGTTGTTCCTCCAGCCCAAGGGATTTGTTCGCTAAATCTCATTTCCTCATTTTTGTTCTTGGGAGTCATAATGCCATCCCCTCCTGGCACTACAAATTGCATTAATAATTTTGTAGTTTCTAATCAGACATAAAACGTCCCTTGAGGCATAAGCTGAAACTTAATATTTCAAGATATAACTAGAGTCTAAAGCACATTATAGTGCAAAACATCTGTAAACGTAAGTGTATTTTTTTCAGTTGCAGTATTGAAATAATCATCAAGGTGCATTTTAAATATTTGAAAAAAAATTCCCTATTAACACTAGATCCTTTATAACAGGATCTGTTGCATCATGATATCATGTTTTCATATAATCTTTTCATACAAGCGAACAGCAGGCTAATAAAACAGATTAAATCAAATCATATGAATATAAGATTTATTTGCTTTAAAACAGAAAATTTGTTGCATTACAAACGGTGTTCAGTATAGTAAGAACAAAATTTGCAGACTACAAGCCCATAATTTAACTATTCCTGGTCTATACAAATGTTATAACAATATAAAATAAAGATTTAAAAAATATTCCTCCTATCCACAATCAACTGTTCGATTGCAAGCACTTCTTTTATTTACAAGACTTTTCATGTCAAATGTATTGAACGTTCAGCTTTAGATAACATACCTCTACTCATGGATAGAAACTGTCCGAAACAAATTTTTTGCTACAGATAAACTCACATTTCAGACATTAAAAATCATATTATTTTATTATAACTAGTTTTTTTTTATATTTAACAAAAAATATATTTTTTTTGGCGGGGGGGGGGGATCAAATGTTATTATTAATATTTTAATATTAGATTTCTGACTCTGGCAAGGTTAGTGTTTGCTGGTAGTCATTTATTACTACTATGATTAAAATTATTACTTTTGATCATGTTTATATTTACTTGTAATATTGTATTAATACATTTGTTCCATCTGTTCAAATTCACTTTTCTGATTACAGCATGTCTATTTTATTTTGATGAATAAATATTCGTCCTTTTCGGCCCCCAATGCAGTCTATGTTTAAACTTTTGGTCCTTCATGTGATTAATTTTGACATACCTACATTTTGTTATATCAATTATTTAAACACAAGCCACATTATTATTATTATCATTATTTATTTATCTTTTGCAGATGATAAAATTGTCTGTACTTTTACTCCTTCTGCAGCACAGGCGATGGGAGAATACTGCAGTCATTACAAAGAGCATTAAGGGGTCTAAAACTAGTTTTAAATGCCCAGAAAAACAAAGTTTAGGATTTTATCAAATGGTTGCTGACAAAACTTTGATAATGTAATTTTTTACATCTGATGGGATACTGATTGAAAAGGTGTTATATTTATGGGTTGATGAAAATATTGGATTTATTGACTACTAGCTCCCACAGAGCTAGTAGTCACTATTTGCACATGCTTTTAAGCACCATGATCATGAAATGGTCTACAAAAAGTTATTAAATTAAAAACATGCAAAGCTATTAATAAGTTTAAGAGTATCAAAAATGCAGTGATAGAAAAATGCATCATCACTTTTTTTGAGAAGGTACTGTGTTTGAAAAGCCTCGTCACTGAATGAAAAACTCATGTTTAAAAAAATACCTTAAAGGACAAATTAGGAAATTAAGTTTTACTAGTTATACTGTTTTCTTGGTTATTTTTATTTTTTACAACTGATGTTTCCTTTTTCATTGACAAATTCTGGTTGTTTATTATATGTTACATCTACTTGCCATAAAAATTCTGAAGCGAAGTTCCATTATATGTTATCCCACTTGCCATACTAGGCACAGCGGTCCTGGATGACGTCACTTTAACAGCGCAGTTTACCGCGGATTTTTTAAAATAGCCGTCTCCTGTTTACACCGTTCAACTTGTAGCCGAGCTAGAATAAGCATTTTAAAGCGAATATACAAACACGTAAATTTCTATCTACTATTTTTTCTTCATTTTTTTAGGAACATGATGACGCCATCAAAAAAGCACCAAAACTGCTTGCAACGCTCAGCTGGCCATCGGTTACCGGAGTAAGTGAAAACTCCCTGACCTAGAATAGTTCTCTCGGAAATAAATGTCAAGTAGTTTGCGGTAAAGTATCAATTCCAAGACACCCGTGCATTCTGCAATACTTCATCAGCTGCCGTGAATCATTTTAGTTGTGTGAAACACATCGAGGTAAACAAGCTAGCATGCGCTAACGGTGATGGAGAGCAGCTCGTCTTGCTCTTCGATGCTGGCTCATCCTCCTCAGGACTCTTTCCTTCAGAGGACGTTGGAGCGATTATCGTCCACTCACAGCCTGAAACTACCGGCCGAGGAGGCGCTTCCTGTCGCCGTGGTCGCCCTTCAGAGGTACCTGTCGGAGCCGACTGACGGCCAGCGTCAGGAGCAGCAGCTCGACAGCTACAGCTTCGACGTGACGATCACAGACGGAGTGTGGCGAGCCAAGTGCCTCCTTCACCCCAGTCTGAACCACCTGGTGCACAGAAACGCCCTGAGGACCGGGACGGACGTCCGCGTCAGCCGGTGCTCCTTTGTGTACAACGAGAGGCGGCTGGGCCATGGTTATATTTGCATTGAGGAGCTCGGGTGCATCGATGAGGGGTCTTCTGTCCTGCCCCGCGTTGACGTCAGCTCCCTGCCGCTGCTGGTGAGACACGGCATGGAGAGGAGCGTGGCGCTGCAGAGCGACGTCCCCCTTCAGGCGAGCCGGAAACACTACCTGTCTCTGTGGAACAACGACGATCCGGAGGGAGACATGTGGGCCTCAGGGTGTGCTTCACCAGACCAGGTCCTGGACGGTGAGATCCTGCCTTCCTCTGTTGGGGTGTTGTTACAGAGCCTTAACCCCTGTAGGCCAGCCACAGCAGCTCTTATGGGGAAATAAAGAATTAAGCAGGGCCTTTGAATATGAAGGTAATAAAAAAAAGGGGGCTAGTGCATTTTAAGGAAATGCAAACTGTATTTTTTTTTTTCAAATTTTCGTTAAATGCAGAGTATGACATTGAATGACATTTGGGTTTTGTTGATAGAATTTCACCAGCTTTGTCAATATGTTTATTTCAGTGTCCAGGGTTACTCATCTTGTTACTCTAGAGTCGTCCTTTAGAGGCTTATGGAAACCGCTCCCTCTCCTGGTGAAGATAATCCATAAAGCCAGGTTAAGGTACTATGGGAAATTCGGGCTCAGCATTGATTACCCCTACCAGGTGAGTTTACCTTTGTTGTATTACTTTTTTTTTAAAATGCATTTGACAGATGATGCACAGTGATACCACATCCTGCCGCACACTGTAATCGCCGTAAAAGTTTTTAACCCGACACGTTGTGATTTTTTTCAGGCTTACTTTGAAGTCGCCGACCAGAGCGGCACGATGTCGCTTGTGCTTTGGAACGAGCTCTGTCCCGAGTATTACCAGAGGATGAACGTTGGCACGGTGCTGTACCTGCGAAACTACACCTTGAAGCAGAGTTATTCCAACCGATCCCGCCCACAAATGGACCACCACCGGATGAAAAGCTTCACCTCTGTGGGTATGGACTCAGCGGAGTTGCAGATTAGCTACGTGTTAGTGAGATTTTTGAATTGTTACTCCAAAAAATTGTTACCCAATATGGCAGAACACATGCACAAAGTGTTTATATGCAAAGTCCTAAACCTGATAGGTTTAATACTGGGCCAGTGTTGCCAGATTTCCTGAGACAAACAAGCAACCAGCACTATCAAAACAAGCACATCTAATCCTAATCTAATCCTCTAATCCTGATCTTTCTGTACACACCAACATCAATAATTTCTTTATATTTTTTGCGTGCTGTTTATTTTATGAACGCGGCGAGGCGGAGGGATGTTTCTGCCAGCTCTGTGCCTGTCGCTTATTTTAGAGCCCAAATAAGCGACTTCACTTTCAGAAACAAGCCCATAAAAACCGCAACCCGCGACTCACGGAATTTACAAGCGACTTTGAGCTTCTTTTTTTCCAATGTTGCTTATAATAAGCAGACTTGGCAACACTGTACTGGGCCCTGGTATGTCTTTCTAGCAATAATTCTGTCATCATTTCTATTTAGCATGTGAGTTTATATCTTAGATTTCACTTTTGTTTTACCTCCAAGAAATCTGTCTGAACGCCCGTAACCCGGCTGCGGTCATCACTGTGGTCTCACAGAAGAGTGTCCTTCCACAGTGGGGGCTGCCAGAGGTGTCCTACCAGTTCACCAGCAGGTGATCAACGCTAGCCACTGTTCCAATAAATAATAGAATTTACAGCGCCTGTGTGTATGTTTTCATGTGATAATCTTGCACTTTTGGTTTAAAAGCTGTTCCTTGGTGTTCATGAGTCTTTCAGGTCGGAGCTGGAGAAACTTCCCAACGGTTTAGCTTGTGACGTCATCGGTTTGGTAACATTCGTCGGCCGGGTCGAAAGAGTCAGGAGTAAAGGGACCAAAGGTAAAAGGGGTTTGCAATTTGTTGATAGCGTGATCTTTTTTTTTTTTTTTTTTTTTTTTTAAGCTTCTGGATTTTACTTGATACTTTCTCACCTTTTAGCTCCAGAAAAATACTGGACATATCGATGGATCCACGCGGTGGATGGAACATCTGACCGTCCTTACATCCTGGAGCTTTATTCCTCGTCGCAACCTGAAATATTCAATCAAATCTGTCCAAGTAGGTCGTCGCCTCAAACTGAGCCTTGCATAACAATTATGCAATTATTGGGGGGGGGGGTGTATATGCTTCTCAAATAAAGATTTGATCATTCTGGCATGCATTTGTGTTAAGTCCCATTTACTCATGATACTCCCTAAATAAAACACATTGTAACTTCCATTAAGTCAATAATTATCTGTAGATGCGAATGGTGGTGAACAAATGGCATCATTAAGAATAAGGAGCACGGCGGACAGGGCAGTGAGAAAGGAGGAGAGAAGTTTAAAGCAAACTAACTAATAATTACAGAGACACGGCTGCCCACTGAACTGACAGACGGGGCAAGGAAAGCGTTGATCGGAGAGGCAGCCACGTGGCTCGACTGTTAGTCTCGTGCTCTCCACTGGTCTGGCCTTCATGGAAGAGAGGCGAGAAGAGAGGTGAAGGAAAAAGCCATGTAGATGACAGGGCTAAAGGCTGTGCTCTGGGTGGAGGAGACTAAAATGAGATGCTTTCGCCTGCATGGAAAATATTTCGCTGCAAAATTCTAATACTGCACAAAACCCCTGAACACGCAGTGAAGCACGGCGGTGGCACCACCATGCTGTGGGAATGCTTTTCTCCAGTGGGACCTGGAAGCTACATGGCAGTCCTTGAAGGAGGCTGGTTTGGGACTGCAATAGACCGTTCTAAGCACATTAATGGGTCCATGAGATAGATGGGGCCCAGATCTAAATCCAACTGAGAGTCCGTGGCCACACCTAAAGACCTTTAAAAAGTCTGACGGTTTTTTATAGGGTTCTTTAAGACTACTCAGGTGCTTGGAGACTGAGAGCTTCTAGCTCTGTGACCCATGGAGCGTCCTGCTGGAGCGGTGAGGCGGTCTAACATTAAACATCTCTTGGACAAACAGCCTTCATTGCACAAGAGTTTTACGTGAAATAAAGCTAACGCTACCTGGGTAGACAAACACTAACTTAATGTTCATTTCAGCCCGTCTTTGGACAGGCGTTGTGAAGTAGCTCAGGGTGTAAACGTTGAAGAGCGTTTCTTGTCCCAATACGTACCAACGCTTCGACTAAATAAGAACCGTATTTATCTATATACAGTATGTGTGCTTCTTGTCACCTCCGTTTTTCTCTCCCCTTTCGTCTGTAACAGTGACCTACATCGTTTGCACCCAGATGAGGGTTTGTCAGGTGGAAGGGTCCCTGCCGTACCTCACGAGCAGCTGTGAAACTCAGGTCTTCATCACGGGTCAGTGGATCTGCTGCGGTAGTCGCTCAGCACTGCGGTCGGGGAATGCTAACGGGGCTAAAGTGTGCGGTTGTCTGGGTCTGCAACAGGATACCACAAGGGCCAGCCATATGTGAGCGACCCCGCAGTGAAGAGCTTCATTCAGTGGACCAAGACTCTGAAGGACAACACCATCCTCCAGAAAACCGCCGTCGGCGGCCATTACTGCTACCCTCCTCCCCCACGCAGACCGGCCTGGTCAGCGGCCGACACATCCGGTGATTTGTTTCTCTGTGGGATTTCAAAGACTTTAACAGATACTGTGAGTGTTGTTGTTTTACTTCATACCTTTCCCTCAACGCTTAAGGTCAAATTCCATTGGTTTCGGCATCCGACCTGAAGAGGGAGCTAGAGAGCCTGCAGTATAGGGAACATAAAAAGCTGGCGATCCAGGGACAGATCACAGCAGTGCGCTACACAAAGCGAGAGGGCAGAGAGGTAACAGGTTTTCCTTTCAATAACTGTGTAGCAATGATGGCAAACTAAACTAAAATGGGTTTGCTGATTTGTTTTAGTTTATTTTTCAGGTTACCGCAGAGCCCCAGCATGGTGACACACACGCTGATCCCGTAGCGGCTCAGCCAGCAGCAGAAGACTGTCTAATGTCTCCCTCTACGGACGGGAGCCACGCTAAGACAAGGAAAAGAAGAGTTCCGCTAAGGTTTGATTTTGTTTGTTTCTTCTGAATTTTTACGCATGTGCACAGAGTAATCAACCAATAATGGTACATTTAATTGAACGTGTTCTAGTAAAGCCACACCTGCCTCCCCAAATCGTGGCAGCACCCCAGCTAAAAGGTAATTAAGCTCTACCTACACGCATGCACGTATCAGTGGAAGGTTTCACCCATTCCTAGCTTATATGTCTGCGTGCTCCCAGGAGGCTGGGATACAGAAACCCAGAGGAAAGAGAAGAGGAGGAGGAGCAGGAGAACTCTGTATATGAAGAGGTCCAGCATGAGCAGCAGGAATGTCAGGGTGAGTTAGTGGTGCTTAAGTTTCGCTGCTCTGTGTGTGTGTGTGTGTGTGTGTGTGTGTGTGTGTGTGTGTGTGTGTGTGTGTGTGTGCGTGCGCGTGCGCGTGCCACTGTAACGCCTGTGTCTCCCACCAGGCTCCACTGCTCCGTCCTGGCAGAGCAGCGGCTGGTCAACGCAGCGAGAGCAAATCTCCGAGCGTTTGAGTGATGGCGGTCTGCACCGGGACAGCCTCTCTCGCAGGTTCACCTTCGACGAGAAGAGCGCTCTCCTGCAGTGGAGCAACCTTCAGCCAACCCGGTGGGCGCCAGGGACGGCTGCCGACACACTCCCACCCGTTGCCTGCCCCGGACACTATCGGCTGACGATACTTGGTAAAGCAGAGCTGTCTGTGGTGCAGATCAGCTTTCTTCCGGCATTTCACCACCTGTGTGACTCACTTAAAAATTTAGGCTACCGTTTTTAACTCGGATGTGGTGAAAATGCAAAATACTTTACAAACGCATCTGCGGTGCCTTTTAAAAGTATTCGCCCACTAAACCATTATACCTGAATACTTTTGCAAGGTGCTGTAACTGGCCTTTGTGTTTATATTGTTACATTTAGGTCAGTGAGTCATACTGAGGGAGTAAACCCGTTGACACAGTCAGTGGTCTGTGTGACCTTAGAAAACTGGCAGAATTCATGCAGCTATTGAGCTTAAGGTGGATCTGCTCCTCTTCATGTGTGCTTTTCTTTCTGCTCCATTTTCAACAAGGCTCTGCATCGCGTCAGCTTCTGGAACAGAAAACATTTGTCTGCTGTTTTCTGCATATTTCCAGCCTATAATCAGAGTTCTGATTATAAATATTCTGATTTTTTTTTTGTTTTTGTTTTTACAACTTCCTGTTAGGTATTAACAAGCAGATAGCTGTCGATGCAGCGTTTCTTCCTGTGGTGCGCTCCGACGACCCCCGGGCTGTCGGCCTTTCTCAGGATCCCCATGACAACTCCATGCTCTCCTGCCTTTCATCGGGTTTCCTCTGCCCCCTCGGCAGCACAGCCAGAGAGAGAGAAGTAACGCTCCATGAGTCAGGTAGCTACAGGAGAAATAAATCCCTCCTCAGATGGGGGGCTGCTAACCCAACTGAGCATTTAGTCAAGTATCTCCAGGCCAACAGAGAGCTTTGATTTCAATTTTTGGTTCTTGCAGAGGAGATCTTGGCAACCGCCCAGGAGCTGGAGGACACGCATGTGGTGTGCTTTTTGGATCTGTGTCAGCTGGGTGGAGATAAAGTGGAGATCCTCGTCAACAAGGTGTACAGGGTGACCGATGTTACGCTCGACTAGAAAAAGGACATTTTCTTCTCATCGTCGTCAATCGTGGACATTTATTTTTGATAGAAAACAGGCCACAATGATAAACAGATTAATATAATTTGTGTTTTTTTATTATTAAAATACTAAAACACAGAAAATTGTCTTTTATTTCAAGTAGAAAGCAGCTGGATCAACATGAAATGGCGCAACTGAATTGGGAAATCAATGAGAATCAAACGTCACTTGGGAGCGGAGAGCATCACCATTCACGTTTGTGGATACCCAAGCAGCAGAGGGGTTTCCACGGTGAATGTCCCGTTTAAGTTACAGCATCTCAATCCAATGTGAAGTTTGGACTTAAATAAAGCCTCTCCAAAAGGATTTTCTGCTGTTCTTTGGATCATTGCTCTGCTACTTAAAGTCACAGACCGATGGCAGTACATTCTTCCAATATCCTGATAGAGAAGCCCAGACCATCAGCTGTTTTCTCTCGTCAGTCCACAGGATGCTTGGGGAACCCCAGCAGTGGTTTTGGCCTTTGGATTCTTCTATGGCCATCTAGGCCCAGTCTCTCTTCTTTTGTTGAATTATCTAGTCTGACTTAACCTGAGGCAGGTGAGGCCTGTGTTGCTTTAGATGTTCTGGATTGTTTTGTGGCCTGGCTGAGTTGTCAATGTGGGTCGCTGGAGTCCCAAACAATAGAAATGGCTTTGTAACCCTTTTCAGACTGATCAACTGTCCAGTTCTTGAATTTCTTTAGATCGGGGCATGATGTGTTGCAGTGAAGATCTTTGAGCCTACTTCATGTTGTCAGAAAGGTTCTGTTTAGGTAATCGAGCCTTGCCAAATACACCAAAAATGACACTTCAGGACTTCTAATACTGCTTTTGATTTTTGGAGCACATCCCTGGGATATTGACACCCCATTGCAAAACATTATGAAGACGCATCTGCTGTCATCACTGCTCGTTTAACCAGTTTGGTCCAGAGACGTTACCATGGAGCCAGACAAAAACAAAAACAATCTGACTTTTGTAATGATTGCAGTACTTTCTTGTGTGGAAAAGCAGTGGTGCGGTTGTTTCCAGCGGGTCAGGCCTAAGCCATGCCCAGCTAACAGCCGTGCAGCCCAGGCGCTGGCTCTAGGCACACCGCATATCGTGCATCCTCCATAACAAGCCGTCTGTTATCTTTGCATCGAACATGAGGGTTATCCCACTCTCCATGGATTGAAAAGTCCTTAATTAAACCCAAGAGTTTCAGTTTCAAGGCTGATTACAAGTTGCCAAATATATATATTTTTTTGTAAACTGAATTTATTAATGGATTTGAAATAGTTTCTATATTTAAAGGGTTATGTTATGATAAATAGAGAAAACAGGATTTACAGCTGTGACTAAAATTCAAAGCAAAAAAAAGAAGAAAAATTACGCCTCTGAGAGTTCATAATCTGTTATAAAATTACTTTAATTTTAAAGTCATAACATATATGTAATCTATTACACATATAAAATAAACAACTATGTAGACTAAAGTTTTTTTTCCACATTCTATAATACAATATATATATATATATATGTATATATTTGTTTCTGCACTGAAACTGCAGAAATGACTATACGCCAGGGTTTTTTGTTCATGTCCTGGCGACTCTTACACACAAAAGATCTGATCCGACTGCCCACTCAGATCCGAGGTGCCAGTCAATATGTTACAAATCAGGAAAACATGTACAAGTTAATGTGATCAAACACGCATTTAAAAAAACAAAATCCCTGTGAAGAACACCAGTCAAAAGGTAATGAAGGGAAGCCAAAAACCAAGAAGGGCTGCAGCAGTCATCGTCATGGAAAAGGTGAGCGGCCAGATTATTTACACCCTTCATCAAACTGGTGAGATAGTCTCATGCATCTGAAACCGAATGATTTTGGTTCGGTACAGACCGACTTACCCTCAATCAACACAGCAAGGCAAACAAAATACTTTGTCTATTCTCTCTGACTGATGTGTTTGAATGACAACTAACCGCGTTTGCTGCCAGAAAGGCTGATATTTTTGCTAGAGCGCCATTTACTTTGTCACAACTGTTTGAAAATTTACAGGTAAGTCTTAAAATTATTGGAGTATTTTTGAAAACTTTATTCAGTAATTAAATTTAGAAAATAAAACCCATGTTTACTGTATATATAGAGACTAATATATTTAAAACTTGTATTTCTGCCAATGTGTATGATTGTGGCTTACAGCAAACTAATTGGACTTCACTGACAATTAGAATATTACATAAGAAAATTAATAAAGGATTTTTAATGGGTGTGGTGATGGCTGTAGACGCACTGACTCCCTCCACTCTGGGTCTTCACAATCATCCTTGAGGCTGCATTTATCCACCATTTTTTCCTTCCACTAAACTTTCCATTAAAATGCCTGTATACGGCACTTGTTGAGCAACCCGCTTCTTCAGCCACATCATTCACTGTCAATTCAGCAGCCTCCCCAGTGATTTTTAAACCGTAATATTTCTGTACATTGCTGTCACTTTTCCGAGAAATACTTTAGGGTTTTTATAAACTGTAAGCCAAAATCATCACAATTACCAGCAATAAAGACTTGAAATGGCCTACACTACTTTGAGAATTTAATCAATGTCACTTTTTTTGAGTGGAATTGCTGAAATAGATTTACAATTCTAATCAATGCACCTGTAACGTTAACATTTTCATAAAAACAGTGCTGGCAGGAAACAGAAACGCAGATATCTATGGCACCTTTTGAGCTGCTGGCACAGCTGGACCTTAGCGAACAGATTCATGTTTGAAACCGGGGAAAGAACGGTGATGAATGAAAATGCTCCACCCACAGAAACAAAAAAAAAACCAACAACCTTATGATGTTTACA
The DNA here is from genome assembly GCA_037039145.1 of Fundulus diaphanus. Classification (NCBI taxonomy): domain Eukaryota; kingdom Metazoa; phylum Chordata; class Actinopteri; order Cyprinodontiformes; family Fundulidae; genus Fundulus; species Fundulus diaphanus. Next base: position 22,933,116 of record CM073136.1, read on the forward strand.
CAATTGCACTTTTTTTTTCTTGTCATCTTTAAGTGTTGCTTGAATTACTGAACAACTGCAGCTGCAATCCGCTTGATAAGAAGAATTTCAGATTCTCCGTTTAATCTCTTCTCATGGTGAACCGTTGACTCTTCAGTTCAGTCTCTTTGGGAGCATCCAACCCTGTGCACTGCATTCCCACGCAAAAAAAAAAAAGTCCGCCATAATCCTACTCTTCAGAGGACGCGCCTCGAGCTTTTGAAAACAAAAACAAAATTAAAATACTGCTAAGGGAATGTCTGGACATTTCCGTTTAAAAAAATACTTCCATATAAATTACATAGTAACATCTGCTTATAATACACCTCCATATAAATCTGTTTGGAAACACTTCCAACAGTATAAATTAACATTCTTCTCTTTTTCTTTCTTTTTCTTAATCGACATTGCACATAGAAAAGTGTAAAAACGGCACTGAACGTACATGCTGAGTGTGCTACGTCTCGTCGTGCAACACGGGCAGCTCCGGCGCTGGCCGGGCCTCTTTCACCTTCATCACTAAAACTCAACGTGTGCTGACACCAAACGTTTCATAAAGTGTAGCGACAACACGTGTGTTTCAGATCCAGAGCGGGGGAGTACGGTTTAGGACTTAAAATGTTACGATCATGAAGTCACACTGTGGTACAGGCAGTTTTTGTACAGTATATTCCGCTGATTGTCTTTATAAGGTGTTTGATGGGGCTTCTTGTTTTTTTTCCTGGACAGACTGCAGCAACACACCCCGATCCACTTTCTCTAAACCGCCATCTCTGTATTACTGCAGCTCAACAAAAAACACTGACCGCAAACAATAGCTCCTGAATACGACTGCTTGTCCCCACTGTAATCCAAGCTGAATGAGAACCCGATAAGTCGTTTTCCTTCACCCTACTAACGTAGCGTCTTTCAGATGGGAGTAGCTCTACAGATTCTCAATGCGAATGTTAAACTAACCAAAGGCTGCTGTGTTTTCAGTGTGAATAAAAATTGTAAATAAAAATAATCTGACGGTTAGCTCACCTGCTTGGGGTTGGAAGTTTATCTGCCTGTAAGCCGCCACACAATGGGATGTAAACCCTCTACTCAGTTTATTTATTTGTCCTGTTAAAATATGTGTGAAAAGCCTTAAAATAAAGAATAATTTTAATGCAGTGTGATAATCGTAAACAAAAAAAATCTCACCTTTTTGAACGCTTGTTTGTAAATACTGTTTTTTGCTAAATCACCAGTACCAGAATTACCGACACCCCTGCTGTTGATAATCTTGCCGACAGGACAGCCCTTAAGTCTTCTCCTTTAACATTTCATGCAGACCCCGCAGCGTTTCGATGCGATTTAGGTCTGAAGACCAAGACCATGGGGCAAAGTTGATTTTGAACCGTTTCTCTTTTATTTGGCCACTTGTTTTGGACCGTTATTTATTACTGGAGTCTTTCAGATGTTTATTTATAATGGCCTGATATTCTTGAAGTGTTCATAACGCCATGCACTTTAACAAGGGGAGGCCCCTCACAGCTCCTCCACCATACTCAACGGTGGGCAAACAATTCTTTCCCCCTTTGACGTTATGTGTTTAACGCCTGACCCAAGTGTTTTTCAAATGTGGTTGAAAAGGAGCAAAGTGGAGAGATGTCCGGGGAAACACTCTATAGATGTTTAGATGTGGCTGGAAAGAGGGGGAAGCTGAAGCGGGTCTGAGCTTACAAAGACATCTACACGTTTTTTGACGATAAAGTGTGATGGAATCTGGGGGCTAGCCCAAAAGTGCCATATAAATTAGTCCTTGGACAACCAGAGTTTAAAGTGCAACCACAAATGTACCAGTTTAGGCCCTGGAAGCTTTTTGCTAATTCCACATGTTTACGTTTCTGCTATAAAAGTCAGACTTTTCCTTAGCATCACAATCGCTTGGCATGTGTACGGCATCTGAAGGTGCAACCCTCCTCACTGTGAGTGGTGTCAGGATGAACATGGCCACTCGTCCAGCCTAGTGGAAAGGCGATATTGCTGGGATAATTGAACGTTATGATACTAGAAGTACTGATGGATTTAATTCAAGGCTTTTTACGCATCTTTACCAGGGCAGTGTGTAGGTTTCCATTCATGCTGCAGTTGGTTGAACTGTCCTGACCAAGAACTTACAATTTTCCTGTGTGCGTGAGGTTTATATGAAACAAAGATGGGGTAAGAACAAAGACAAGCATGTACCACTGGGTATAGAGGAGCCATATCAGTCATCATCTCTGCTTGTAAAAGTAGCTTATATTTCCAATAGCCAGATTAAGTTGTTTAGCTCACAGAGTTAATGATTTCATCAAGGACTCTTACTGCTCAGAAAGTAGGGACTTACTGCAAACATAAAGGTGGCAAAATCACTATATATATGCAATCTATCCATTAGAAAAATCTCTGCATGTCTTCTCTTTTAGTAACAAGTGATGCTCTTATGAAAATATACCTTTTATATTCCAAACAGACCTGAGCTGGATTTTTAAAGCCATAATCAGGCACAACCTATCAAACCACAACATGGACGTCATTACGTTTGAAGGCACGATTCCTCCTCCCCGCCTCTCGGCTAGCTGAGAGCTGCTGCTGCAGTGGTCGCTTTCCGTTTCTGAGCTCTGTGGTCCTTCTGTGAGACCGGTGGTGGAGCCGCTACAGCACCCCTCGCTCCTTCAGTCCCAGATTGAGGCTTTAAAAATCTAGATAGACCTCCGGCTTCCAGCTGTAGCGTGTTACATCAAACCCGCCCTTTGATAAAAGTGGTAGTCGCACCGTTTGTTGTGTCCTGTAAAGCTCTGCTGTAGTGACTGGACGTGCCTAAATCATGGTTCTAGAGGGGACAGCGTGACTCACGTTTGACTCTTTCTTTGGAAATTGTCTGAATACGAGCAGTTCAACATCACGCCACAGGAGGAGCTTGAGATCATGAACAGAGCAGAAAGTTTGGTCTCAGGTAAAAAATAAATAAATATTCTACTTTTGGGTAGAAAGGGGGTACCAAAGTGCAAACACCTAAATGAGAACTTTGCTAGAAGAAAACCTCCACATGTCGACGTTAAAGTGTTTTTTTTTTTTCTTCAAACAGCTTTGATAATCCACTTGTGTTTACGGCTGTTCTACTGAGTGCAATGTGGCCTCCTGACGAAGACCCGACACCTCAGATTGTCCACGGATCTCGCAGGTGGCGTTGGGTCGGTGCAGCCTCTGCTAGTGGTGTCACTGTGACGACGTGCAGCCCGGCTCCTCCTGAATCAGAGAGCTTCACAACATGCTGCCGCCTGCAGGGCAGCGTCACAGAGGCAGATCCTCAGCGCTACGAGCAAGTCCTCAGTGCTACCGAGTCAGCATGTTCCTGAAGTCTGAAACGCTGCCTGCCTGGTTTTGGGAATGTTGGTACTGCCTTTGCTGCTGATGCTGCTGCTGCTGCTGCGGTTGCTGCTGTTGGGCCAGTGGCAGTTGCTGTGTTTGTGGCTGCTGCTGAATGTATCCCATGGTGCCTTGCTGTGGGACATTAGTGGTGTGTAGGAAAGCTGGAGCGGATCCTCCATGTACAAGTCCTTGAGTCATCTGTGGACACAAGGGAGCAGAAATGGTCTCTTTTGGGTTTTATTAGTGAAATCTAACCTTACATGGAGATGTCTCAGTAACTATAAACAGTGGCATGCAAAGGTTTAACCGACCCTCTAACTTTGTCACATTTTTGTAACGTTACAACCACAAACCTCGCTGTGTTTTTAATTGGGATTTTCTGGGAAAGAAGTAGTTCATAAAGCTGGGTAGTGGAGGGAAAAGGAAACATTAATTTCAACATTTTTACATCTAAAAATCTGAAAAAGTGCCAGAGGTAGGAATGCTTTTGCAAGGGCGAACTGTCAGAGCCCTCTAGACTTAGAGGACCTAATATGAATGAAAATAAAATCTAGTATTTATTTCAAGGCTTATGTTGAAACTAAACAGCCTATACGGCCCGTCAAATTTCTGTTCAGCTTATCCAAAACAGGGTGGCAGGGTAACAGCCAGAAACCTCTCTGCCCGGTAACAGTCCCCAGCTCCTTCTGGGGGATCCCAAAGTGTTCCCAGGCCAGAAAGGAAAGGCCTTCAAGCATGAGCTATGTCTGCACTGCAGATGTCCTCCCACTGGGACATACCTGCCTATCAGTCATCTTGATCAAATTCCTGAACCACCTCAGCTAAAAAGGCTTTTGATACGGAGGAGCCCCCCTCAGATGATAAATATTAAGTGTAGCGCTTTATCAAGTCCAACAACTCCAAAGCGCTTTACACTACAGTCAGTCACTCACACATTCACGCCCTGACGGTAGTGAGCTGTCAGGGTGACGGGACATCTTCTTATCTCCAAGTTGGAGCCCAGCCATCCTATGGGGAAAGCTCATCTCGCTTGTATCCGTGATCTTGATCTTTGATTCATGGTCCTTGTCTCATGACCATGGGTGAGCGTCGGAATGTCGACGGACCGGTAAATTGACAGCTTTGCTTTTTGACTCAGTTCTTTCTTTACTACGACAGACCGGAGAGGCGCCCGCATTGCCGTAGACGAGGCCCAGATCTGACTATCCACCTAACACTGCTTCCTTCCATCACTCCTGAACAAGGCACCTAGATACTTTAAACTCCTCCGTTTGAGGCAAAGACTGACCCCAGATCCTAAGGCAGCAAACCTCCTTTTTCAGGCTGAAAAGGTTCCTCTGGTTGCCCATGATCTGCTACTGATCCACATAAAGGAGCTGCTGTGAGCGTACCGCGGCGTTCTGTACCTGAAAGAACTGCTGGGGCTGCGGGAGCTGAACGGAGTGCTGGGAGGCCTGAGGCTGGCTGTTGTAGGCCGACTGGGCCTGGTGCGTGATGAAGGTGTTGTGTGGGATCATTATGGGGGAAGTGAAAACGGGGGAGGGCACGAGCACAGCGTTGCAGTTGACCTGTTGCATGGTGAACGAGGTGATGGGCTGCTCCAAGCTGTATCTGGAAGGGGAACAGTGAAGAGCTCAGCTGCCGTACTGCACAACTCAAACAAAACACGTGTTGTATCCTGGGTGCTTACAGAGTTTGGGAGATGCCCATGTTGCACTGGGAGGGCTGTGAAGGGACGCTGCTGGTAGGAACTAGAGTCTGCATCGGCTGTTTCAGAAGCATCCTGCAGGAGGAAGCAGTCTGTCAAGTAATGCCATGTCTGCCGCGTAAAAACAAATACGTCTTTTTTGTGTCGTGCATTTTTCGGGCCTCTCACCGTAGTTGTCCATCATGGCTGAACTGGTTATCTGTCTGTCTTTGGTTTGTCTCCTGCTGAGGCCTCGTGTTGGTCTGGGAGAACATCATAGGGTTGCTGTAGAAGGGCGTCGTCAGGCTCGTGTTTGTCTGCATCGGTAAACTCACTGACTGGGTCTGCCGGCTCCGAGCGATCCTCTGCTGAACCTACGGCACCGAGAAGGTAATGTGCAATAAGCACCTGAGAGATGCTGCACACCTATCGACGTCTCACACTAAGAACTTTTACACAGCAACTTCTCAAGTACATAAAGATAGGCTTGATTTGTTTTTCATTTCTATCCGAATGATCAACATCAATCAGATGTCCCAAATTTCAGACTTAACTAATGAAAAGCAGAAATAATGATGACTGAAGATCTGTCTATCATCCTCACTGTGATACTCTGAGAGCAGAAGCTGTGGGAATGTTGTGGGTTGCAATCAGTTTTATTTCTACTTCTCCCTGTTCCCATTTACCAACCAGACAAAGAGACTAAGATCAAATGGTAAATGGACTGAACTGGAATAGCTTGCAACATGTCTAACATCTTTACAGGCATTCTCTGCCATAGGACTTGAATAGCTACTGGAGAAAAAAAAAAAGTTTAAAATAGCCTTTACACTATGACAAACTGGCATCCTTAGCTTTCAAATCCTAGTTTCAGCACTAATTGAACATCTTAGAAATGTGCAGCCTGTGTTGTTTAACCTGTGTGGACGGTGAGGTGTTTTCTCTCAGAGAAGAGTGTGGAGATGAACTGTGAGCCCCACAGGTAGCTGGTTTCGGTTGGCCTGAGTGCTGCCTAATGACACCGGACTGGTTCTGGTTCTGGTTCTGCTGCGCTGGCCTTCCTGGGCCCTGCTGCTGCTGCTGCTGCTGCTGCGATTGGGCCTGACTGAAGTCATTATGGATAGGCTGCTGTAACAACATCTAACACGCAAACACAAAGAAGAGGAACCTATGTAAATCATTACATACTTAGAAGAGTTGGTTTTTATATATTGGCATTATACTGTGCTCCAAAAATATAATTTAAGTTTAAATTGGGTTATATAGGTCAAGAACAAAACAAGCTAGTTTATTTAATTACTTAAATCCAATTGCAAGAAATGGATTAAATAAATGAATAATGATAATAACTAAAAAGATAATTTGCCAAAAAATGTACTAAATGCACCATTAAGTGATTAAACGTGGATGTTGTTAATAAAAAAAAGAAGGTATGTGTTCAAAGAGCAATAATCAATCTGGGGTTGGGCACCCCCCCCCCCCCCTTAAGTTGCCTCGTATGTGTATATTTGCTAAGAATGAAAACACAACAAAACAGCATCACCTTATCACCTTTCAGAGGAACATGTGTAGTGAAGAAGTAAGTAACGCATCACTTTATAAGCAAAAGAGCAATTCAATCCACTGGGGGTGCTCTCCGCCATTTTGTGCCTGGCGGTGGCATTGTACGGGCAGGGAGCGGGGCCGGCCCTGCTATGTAAACAAAAGACTGGAGATCATACCATGCTCCATCTAAAAAGATACCTTTAGTTCTTCACAAAGCAATTTTCTAATTTTTTCTGTCTAAAATAATGACATTTTGCTTATTGCTCCTTTAAAAGCAGATGTGATTGTTTTTCATTGTTTACTTAATATTTAATGGTTCCTGTACAACAGGAACCGTGACAATGTAATTTAAAAGAGTCAGTGGGGCTTGTTAAACAGACATCTGATTCATGATGTGCTGCAACATAGGAACAGAAACTATAGATGCATTTATATATGTATTTATTTAGATCATGACATATATCCAATTTAATCCAAATGATTAAATATATAAAGATTTAAGAATTCCCTAATGCACTGTGACAGTTCTGGCTTTTGAAGGGACAAAAACCCTTCCCAAATCAATTGATTCAATCTGGGTTACTGTATGTTATAGCTAACCTTTGCACCTAGAGGGAGACAAACTTCATTTATTGTTGAAGATTTGGTAGCAGGCTGAATTCTCCCCACCTGCAGATCCAGCTGATTTACAAATGTTTTACTTCATTCAGGCATCTAATTAAATGTGTCTGTGCTTGCTTCATTGAAAGCTTTGAAATTTTTAATGCAGATAATCTGTCTTCCAATACAAAGTACAGTCATAACTTGGTTCCTGCAGAAAGTCATGGATTGAGCGCAATCTTTCTCTTGAGAGCAGTTGCTACCTGTAGATTAGCAAGATGGAGCTTCTCCTTAATGTCGTGCAGCTCCTGCTGCTGCGTCTTAATGTCGGCCTGCAGAATTCGCGTCCTCTCCTCCAGTTGTTCTTTCAGCTGGTTCATTACGCCGAGCTGAGGCTGCTGCAGCTGATACGCAGAAGGCTGCTGCTGCTGCTGCTGTTGCTGCTGCTGCTGCTGCTGTGGTTGCTGTTGTGATTGCTGCTGCTGTAGAGGGGACAAAAAACACGGGAACAAAAAGCAGAAAACTTGATTTACACATCGCATATTTTCAGCAAACCACTTTATGCTGGAAAATAAATTGCGTAAGAGGCAAGGTGCAATTTATGACAGACAAGCACACACAACACTTCACTCGCAGTCGCTTATTAACCTGAGATGCGTGTTCTGCTCAAGCACCCGGAGAAAATCAGCGGATGAAAAAAAAACAACACAGAGCAGGGAAAAACATGCAAGCTGAGCACAGTAAAGCCTTTCTGCTGTACTAATCTCCGAGGGCACCATGCCACTCTAAAAAGCACCCCTAAATGTGCCGATAGTTAATGATCATGAGTGAAAACATTTCAGGAACTTCACAGCTGACTCAAATCTCTTAGAAATACACAGCAAATCTGCAGTCCGACCACAAAACAAAGACACATCGCTCTGGTTTGTGATCTCCTCCTGTCCTGTTTTTTTTTTTTAAATCACAATCCTCTAACTCCGGCCAAGAGTCAGTGTAGCAGCAGATGAAGTAAACCCACATGAGGCAACAGTCATGGCAGCCAGATACTGTACACACGCAGACCAGCGTAGAGTAACAGGCAGCAGAGGAAGTCTGAACACTGACCATCGTGGAGTGCTTGCTGCAGGTTGGAGAAAGGGAGAGGCTCATTTTGGGAACTAGGTCATAGCAATTTTGTCTTTGAGCCAACTCCTACAGTGGGGGGGGGGGGGGAGCACACATTTATGATTAAGCACCGCACGGCGACATGAGGCCGTATTGTCCTTGCACAGATGCTTTCTGTGGACTGTTTTTACGGCTTTTAGGTAGAGAGGCTTTCTACGTGAAGATATAGAGTATAAACTGACCTTTGAGTCACTGGGCTGGAGTCTGGCAGGTGTCTTCTCAGCTCCAACGGAAGCCGACGGCCACGATGGCGTGCAGGCCTCTGTGTAGGAGTTTGCTGCTGCAAAGGGGACCGCTCACTTTTAGACACACAGTCCGAGCCTTTACTCAGTTAAATTCATGCTTTATGTCACTTACTTTAAGCAAAACGGTTTTATGACAATGCATAATAAGTCTCCATTAATTCTAAGTTGCCCATTAGAGAAGAAAGTCTAAACAAGTTAATGACGATGAGGAATCCAAATGTCTGTTAGGTAATTTTACGCTATATGTTAATCAAATGAAAAAAAACAACAACAAGAATTAATCCTTAATTTTGTTGCATTTTTGACATGTTTGGCCATGGCCATTTGTTGTCACTTTAATGTTTTGGCTTTCTATGATACATTCAAGGCGCGCTTTTTAAGATAGGATGACAATTCAAACGATTTCTAAAAAACTAGAATCAAGGGCACCACTTAGCATTTTTGGTTCAATCAAAATCTGGTGGGCATAAAATATAAGGAAATTTATGTTTGGTCTTTTTTTTTTCTTTGGTACAATGAAGCCTCTTGACAATAAATCTGACGCTGATGGAAACCTTGTTTATTTCCATTTAAATGGCAAGGCAGGTGCATTTGTACATTTCAGCAACAAGACTTTACATGATGAAATATAAGAAAAGATAACATTAAAAAGTACATTGCAGTGGCTTAATAAAGGAAAGAAAAGTTGGACTGGGGATTGAACCTAATGACATTTCAAATAAGTCTCTAAACAAGTTGGGTTTTAACTCCAATTTAAAAGAACTTAGGGTTCCAGACTTGTAAGAAAAATGTATTCCTCTCATGTCGATTAGATAAAATCAATAATAAATTCAAACGTGCAAGCAATTCTTGTTTTTATAAGTCATTAATGATGCTTGTTGTATAATTATTCTAGCCTGAAAGAGAACACTTCAACTCCATCAGTAAAAGTCTAAACCTACTGACAGTTGTTCCTCTGCTGTGTGTTTTATTCTTTGTTGTCAGAACCAGCCAACAACAACGCAGCTCCGCGATCAGCCTACCCAGCAAGGAGCTGGATGTGCTTTAAGGCTTTAAGGCACATCCAGCTCCACTGAAGACAGCGGACTGTCTCTTTAAAGTTACTTTTTTGAGTTATTAATTTAAATATGTAATTAAACGGAGTATAAGTTGGATCTAAGAACCCAAACTAAGGTAACAAGGTGGGAAAATTTGAAATGTTCATTCAATGTGCAACGTTTCATAAAGGCAGACAAACGCTGGAGTTTCAAACTTCTATCAAATTATTCTGATCATTATAATCTTCAGGTAGCTTTTAGATATTGACGACTTGACGGCGAGACGGCAGTAACCTTGTACAGAAGATCCTTCCTTCATTATGTGAACAGAGTGAAAATGCAAACCAGAGTAGTGACTTAAAATAAAAAATATGCTCTCCTCTTTTAAAGAGTTTCTTTTCATCAACTATAGTTTTTCTGAAGTCAAGCTAAAAGAAGCAACACATTTTATCTTTGGTTGCGTAGCAGCTCCTGATTCACAGGCCAATTTATATCTTTAACTCCACAAACCGTGAGGCATTCGCTCACTGTTTTCTATCATAGCCCACACAAACCAAGGCTGAGCAAGTAAATCATCCACACCTCGTAGTCCTGACAGAGGCAGTGTATCCATGTTTGAAGTGTGTTTTTTAGGGAAGCCTGAAGCACGGTTTGCTTTCTGTAAACAGATAATGCTATGGGAATCTCACAGCTGCTGTGTTGTCTTCATAGCTATGCAGATGGAAGTATTTAGTGCATTATATGGTTGGTGGAATAGCAGCCAGGCAGACTGAACGCATGGGGTTTGGAAAGATTTCATCTTAGAAGCATGGTCACCCACACATACAGGGAGGTGTCGTAATAATGCCATGTCTGCTTCGTTCCAGGTGCTTTACTGCTGATTGCCAAGTCTTTTAAGATTCCATGCTAAACGATCGACTGGGGGATTTTGATAAAAACTTTAAAAAAAAGGAGCTATAATTTCCATAACGAAAGAATAAAGGAAAGAATCAAAATCAAGCCTGACAAGCAACGGTTATTTAGACTAACTTTCGGTAACGCAAACACACGTTTTAGTTTTGTTTTTTTACATAAAAACCTGCCGCTGAGTAACTCAGCAGTTTAGAGAGAAAGGGATGACTCACACAAAGAGTCCGACAGGGCCGTGTGGGAGGATTTCCGAGAGCTGTGGGAGGACACTGAACGTGCACCGCTGTTTCTGTCCCTCTTGGCATCCAGGGTTGAGCAGATGTCCAAGTACAGCTCCTGAGCCTGGGAAGAAAGAGTCACGCTCAGCACAGAGGGTCCAATCTGAAGGCACAACTGCAAAACATCACATCATGCAATACTTGCAAAAGTATTCACACCTGTAGAACCTTTTTTTAAACCTTGTCACATTACAGCCACAAACATTCAGTGCAATTTATTGTGATTTTAGGTCAAGTAAGTATAAGTGCCATAGAAACCATTTCTTTCCATTGGTTTTTACAGAAAAGTTTGTTACTGAAATATTTGACCTTTGCAAAATAGTTCAAGCTAAATCGGATTCGATGGAGGGAAGCGGCGAACAGAGAGTTTCAAGTCTTTCCACAGATTCACAGCCTGACTGAGAGAACTAGATTTTGTTTCGGCCATTTCCAAGCCACTTTGCTGTAGCTCTGACTGCATGTCTAGGCCCATAGAGTCCTTCAGAAGGTGAACCTCTGTCCCAGGTTTAAGTTTTCTTCAGCTTCTAACAGGTTTTCTTCCAGGACTCCCCTGTATTTAGCTCCGACCGAACATCACTTGCGCCGCACACGGGAAAACGAGGACGTGCCCGACTGGCCGAATGACAGAGCACACCCACCCCCAGCAGGGAGCGTGCCAGCCTGTCATGAGACGCTGTTTGCGTTGTCAGACAACTAATTCTCCCACATGAGCTGTGGAGTTTCTGCAGCTCCTCCAAAATTACCAATGATTTTTTTTGACTACTCTCTACATTATTGGTTTGGATGGACAGCCATCTAGGTTTGTAGGGCGCCATTTTGTTGTGGCGGATTGAACAGTACTCTGATGCGTTCAAAGCATTTTCCAACCTAACATTTTTAAGGTGCTGCATATGCAGAGGAGCTCATAATTTACCTTCACAGAGGACGGCGCGATCTCAGGTGGCGAAAGCTCCTCCAGACCGAAAGCTCTCCTCCGTTCGGCTCGCACTTCGGCGTAACTAAACAACACGCGCATACATTTGTGTGACAGTTTTCATTTGCATTCCTGCCCATACATTTTCTAGCAATGAACAAATGTCTCGTGACACTTGAGAAAACAAAGCCACCAGGATTACCTGACAACGGTGTGAGTGCAGACAATGAACTCTGGTTTGGAGTTCCACTGGTGGTAAGTAATGTAGTAATGAGTCTGCAGCCAAATCCACTGCTGTCCCTTGGTCAGGAAGCGATAATAGCAGGATTTACCCTTCCCAAACTGCATTACTGAGGAGATGGAGAGAAAACGAAAGCGGCATTAAAGCTGTGTTCACAAGCGTATGATTTTATCAGCCAGTCTGTAAGATCTGCACATATCCGAGATGGACTGGATGCTGCAGCGATGAAGATATGTAATAAAGAGGTAGCATAAGGTTTCTTCCTTACATTGCTTGTGACACTGGGCTATTAGCTCCAAGTCATCCACATGATAGTAATCATAGCCCGAAGTTCCAAGAACCTCAAAGGGTAAATAGCCTATGATTGGTGATGCTCTGAAACATAAAAGGCGGTGATAAACATGCAAGATGACTTCTTGGGGAACTCTAAAAATGACGAGGATATCAGTTTCTCACCTGTGATCTAAAAACAGGAACTTCCACTCAAGGCTGTGTCTGGACGTGAATTCATCACAAGGATCATCCGCGTTACACAAATCCTGAAGCAGAATACAGGAACAGAGTGAGGCCTTTTTCCTTAATATTTCGCACCAGAGCATAAACTTGATGGGGGATTTTATTGGGGTTTGGCTTAAAAACATCCTGCAGATACAACTTTAACAAAACCTTTGTTCTGCAGTTTTCCAGAGACAGCATGAAGGTTATCACCCAAAAAAGGAAAGTGTGAGCTGCCCTAGCATCACACATTTGGCAACTCTGCCTCACAGTTTTGTTCTCACTAAATCACTGCGTGACCATATTTGTGCGTCAGCATCAAACAGATTGAATGTTCTGAATAACTCCAAGCAGCTGTGGCCTTGAACTGAGATATTTAGTCTGCGTAAAGGACTGAGGCGAGTTTGTAATTGGAAATACAAAGCAAGGATTTGCAATAGATTTGTCATAAGCCAAAGAATTTGAAGGGAAAACGTGAATCCGTACAGTCAAGCCGTTATTGTTGCAGTTGTTACAAATGGCCAGCAGGGCACAATAGTAAGAGATTCTGTTTATAACACTGCACAATAAATAAAATGAAACCTTCAATTAAGGGTTGCCAATATGGAAAACACACAGCATGGCTTTGTTTAAGGTTAAATGAAAATCATATCATAAATTTGCTACTTAAAATTTTCATTGATGTCAGGCACAAGACTTGCCATCCAGTCTGTCTGACTGTTTAGCAAACTGAAAATTTTAATTTTAATTTAGAAAACCGATAACAACAATAACATTTAGGTAGAGAGCACTCTTGTACAATTATAGAAAGGAATTTCTCCCCTTTCCCTTTGGAAATTTCTCCCCTTTCCCTTTGGAAAAGGGGAGAAATAAGGTTGATGTTTCTGAAAAAGAGTACAGACCAGTGATGGGGGGGTATTCCATTTTCCATTTAAACCTTTCAGATTTCCTTGTTTCACAAAATAAACATTCATTCTCTAAAATTTATATATAAGCAGTAAAACAGTAACAATAGCGTTACTTTCATATGAAAGTAAAGAAAAAGCCCTAAACTCATCAGATATTGAGTTAAAACACTACAATGTTCTAGCAAATTGTTTTTCATAAGGGATATCTGACTTGGGAAATACAACTGCAAAGTCTTTAGTAAACTCGTATCGCTTCTACAGAGGATCTTTGCAGATGAAGCAGTGTGCTGAAGCGCTATGCTAACATTAGTTTGCATTCTTTCTTATGATACAACTGATTGATGAGTTGCCTTGTACCATGTTTGTTGCGGATCCGGTTCATCGTGTGTGAGCAGAACTTATTCTGATGCTTCACAAATTAAGCACTGTGCTTTAAATCTCTTTATTCTTAACATCTGGTGTTATAGTGGTGTGCTGTGCTGTTAATGTGAGGGGGTGGTAAGTAGGTTATACCATACAGACAGGATGTTGTAGCAGCCAAAACAGTCTTTATCACTATGGTCAACAGTGTAAAGGGTAAAAAAAATACAAATTGGTTATTTACAAAATACATTTCTGATTCACACACTATATTGTTTCTTACGATATTTTTCGTTGAATTCAGTGACTTTTCTGTAACTAGGACATTACAATCTTTCATCTTTCTATTTTAGCAGAGAATCAGCATGCTCTAATTTTTCATGATCTAATACAATTACAGGACCCACTCTTTTATTCAATAGATCCAATAATGTTATGCATAAATCCTTGGATGATGTGATTGTATGGAATCAATGTGCCATACTCAACTCAAGTAGCACAAGAAATGTGCAGTCATCATATCCTCACTAAGGACCAAAAGGTGTCATGTCCTTGGCTCTTTCTTATTTTTAACATGCAGCCTATTGCTTTATTTTTTGGGGAGTTCTAAGCATAGGCAGAAGAAACGCAATCTGTAATACTACGCTACAAATCTTTGGCCTGAAACTGCTCTTACCTTCAGGAACTGTGGAGTGACTAATCGTACAGTTGCTATCAGGCAGACCTGCTCCTCCAGCGACGACTGCAGGCTTCTCGGTAACGTCAGTTCATGCCCGTTACAAGAAGATGTAGGCACTGTGTGGAACAAGTACATTTTCTTGTCAAGAGTTGTTAGAATAACACAAATCGTTTTATATCTTCTTAAAAGAAAGTTTCTTACCATTGTTATGAAACTTGAAATCTCCAACAAACTTGACATACTCGTACACAGGAGGCTCTTTGGGGTCAATGTTACCCCTGGCTAGATGACAGCAAAATTCAATATGTGCCTCACCTGCAAAATTGAGATATTTTCTAGTTTATAACTCATATTTAATGTCAATTTTAACCTCACATAAAGAGCTTTGCAGAAGTATTCATACCCTATTTGAACAATTTTACATTTTGTCATTAAGATTTTATGTGGTAGAGCAACAAAAGGTAATTCAATTCAATTCAATTTTATTTATATAGCGCCAATTCACAACACACATCATCTCAAGGCACTTTACATCAATATTTACCTGTAAAGTGGAAGGAAAAATATATGTTGTTTTCTAAATTACTTTTTACAAATAACGATCTGAAAGGTGTGGCATGCATTTGTATTCAGCGTCCTTTACTCAAATACCCCTGCAGCACTGGTAAAGTATACATTCAATTGCCTTCAGAGCCCATCAAATTAGTAAACACAGGGTGGCACATTGGCGCAGGGGCAGAAAGACGCGACTTAAGTAAGGAGGTCTCAGTCATCGATGCGGTTCTGTCGCGCTTGAGTACAAACCCTGAGACCTATGTCATTCTCTCTTCCCCTATTTCCTGTCTGCCAATCATCAAATAAAGACCACTATTGCCACAAAATAATAATAATTATAATAATAAGGAGGGCATTAATCAGAGAAACAGCCTAAGGGCCAAAGGAAACTCTGGAGGAGTGGTGAGAGAATCTGTTGCTAGGACCTTTAGTTCGATATGCTACATATCTATCCTTCATGAACGGTCAGAAGAAAGCCATTGTTAAAAGAACTCCAAAAGAGATTTTGCTTGGATTTGCGCCATGTTGTGTTGCTATTTCTGATTTCAGTAGCCGAAAGGAGACAAACTTGTCAGCCTTACGCATTTTCCATATCTGTGTTCTATATGAATAGGCGCTGTCGATGGAGGAGAATAAACAAGCAAAGACAACCGTAGATCACTTTATTTGTTGAAATGGAGGACCATTTACACTCTTTGCCCAACAAGAGGGAAAAGAAAGTAACGAAGAAAATAAAAAGAAGTATACGGGAGAAAACTAGAGTCTATATCAGCACAGCTATTATTAACAGGTGGAGTGGAAATAATTCATGAGGGAGCGGGGATTCAAAATGGATGCAGAGGTTGCAGGCTTTATACTGGACAGGTAAGTTAATTCAATATAACTGTGAAGTTTATTTTGGCGTTATGTTAGAAACAGGGCAGTGTAGTCCAGCAACTACTCTGTCCTCCCGGCAGAGACAGCTAGTTTGTTCATCTTGTCTCCCTCTCCCTGTCAAGGCATATGTGTGTGTGCGGGGTGGAGTGATATCAGCCGGTTCACGGGTCCATAGCACAGCAGCGCCATCGGGTCTCTTTAAAACTCGTGTTTATAGTGGCTTATTTTAAAGCCCAAATAAGCGACTGCACGTTCAGTAATGAGCCCAAAAATATTACGCAACTCACGGCATTTACAAGCAACTTTAGAAAAAAACAAGTGGACTTGGCAACAGTGCCATAAAGGATTTTTTTTTTTATGTTTTTATATATATATATTTCACACAATAACCGTAGCTATTAGCTATTAGCAGTAGCTAATACATGGAGGACTTGATGATATTGTCACATTTATGAAACTCCACGGCTTCCGTAGTAGTTATTACGCGCTTAAAGGGGAAAGTTTTTTGTAATTCATTTAGCGCACCGCTAGATGGTGTGCAAATATGAAAACCAAACACACTGGGGCTTTAATTATTCAGTTTTTTGTTTAAAATTTTCACTTTATAATTCTGTACTAGTTTGTGTTGGGCTTTCATGGAAATTCCCATTAAGATATTTTTTCCCATCTCAAAATGTGACAAAGCTCAAATGGTCTGAGTACTTTGGTAAGGCCCTGTAATGCTAGCTTTTTTTACACTTGCACTGCAATTTGATAAATAGCTTTTATTAAAGTCTACACTCATCATAATTCAAAAGCTAGAGCATTTGGTAATTTTTGAAGTGACGCATTATATCATTCAAGTGCTTAGATTGTATTTTAAAGGTCTACAAATTTGACATCCACAGAGAAAACCACTGCTTAAAGCACAGAAAGCTTACTTCAGATTATTTCCTTTTACTAATAGTTTAGGTTCCATACATTGAAATCAGGCTTTAATATTGTTAAAAAGCCAGACTCTTGTTCAACCAGATGGATCTCCAGCAGAGCTGATGATTGCTCCAGACATGGCTTTGAGACAGCCACTGAAGGCCTCTAATGTTGACTGGAGACACTAACGATTCACCCTCTCTCTTCCTCCGAAAAAGCCCATCAGAAACACAGGATTAAGGTCAGTGTCTTTGCCCTCCCATGCCACACTGCTTTGGATTATCGTGTTAACATAACAGTGATTTAAAGTCTTAAGTATGATACTAAGCTGATTCCTATTATTAGCAAAAAGTCTAATTATAGACAAGTTAATCAGAACCCCAATAAACCACACACCCAAAAGTGGTAATTTCCCCTATATACAAAGAGCTGAATAAGGACCTCAGGATCTCTGCTGATGTCTGGATATTAAGATATCAAGAGTCTGGTGTCTGTTTTGTATTTTAAACAAGGACCCAGTAGGTGAGAACAAAATAAAGAGCAACAGCATCCGTACTGAGTGGAGTATTCCTCTCTTGCGTTACATTTGTTTTATCTCCTGTGAATAAAAAGCCCATCTAGAGGCTTTAACCTTTGTACTTCTGCTGTGTTTCAGCATGATGACCCAGACAAGGATTGTGCAGCGAGGCCTCTCAGCAGGATACTCACTGTCAAGGAAATCAGCAGCAACGGGGTCAGTCATTAGCATGTGGGATGATAGCAGCTTATACACCTCCCCGTGTTCCCGCTCCGGGAGGAAATTCAAGATATTTTGGTCCACCATATCTGACTGGTAGTAAAAGAGACAGATGTGTGTCAGTCATTGCATGCTGACAAGACTTTAGGTTGCTCGTGTGTGTCGTCCTATCCCTTTGTATGTTTTGTCAGAGCAGCTCAGTTATGACTGACAGCTTGTTTTAAAGAAAGAAAAATCAAGAGTGAAAGTATGTGCCTATTCTCTTCTTTTCTTTCTTTCGCATCTGGGCTTCCATCACTCTGTGACCTTTGGTATTTTGGGTAATGTCATTCATGACAGGTGTGAGCATGTGCCACCATGAGACTCCGTCCAGCTGGCTAAACATTACACTAGCAAATAAAATGCAAGTTTATAACACTTGAAATATATTAGCCAACAATTATTGCACACTAAACTGTCCTTTGCAATCTCAATATGGCACACAGTGAGATTGCAAAGACAATATATTTGCAATATATTGTGCAGCCTTAATTTGCCCCCTTACAGCGTTAGTAGTTGTCTTGCTTTTTACACTTACACGTCTCCCATGATACTTTGTTTTTATAAAACACCGGTAACCTTAGTATATCCTTAGTATACAACCAAGGATTTCGCCTAAAAAGGTGAACCAACCGGGCCCTATGTGAAAAAATCCCCCCCTCCCCACAAAATCATGTTAACTGTCATTCAGCTCCTTTTCTAAAAAGCTCAGGC
The DNA here is from genome assembly GCA_037039145.1 of Fundulus diaphanus. Lineage (NCBI taxonomy): Eukaryota > Metazoa > Chordata > Actinopteri > Cyprinodontiformes > Fundulidae > Fundulus > Fundulus diaphanus. The sequence goes on from CM073136.1 coordinate 22,951,402, forward strand.
TTTACCTCTTAATGGGCAAATGAAAAACCAAAATAAAGTTTTTAAAATGGCATAATCAAAGTCCAGAGTTAAATCCAGCCAGTTAAACAGGCCATTATTGCTGAAAAAACACTCTCATGTGGCAGAGGATAAACATTTTGGCCAGAATTTCACTGCCAGCTGTTTAGGGGGAAATTACTGCTGCAAATAGTACCAGGTTGGTTTCTGTTTAGCTTTTTCCTTTAAATTAAATCATAATTTGAAATCTGGGTTTTGGATGTACTCAGGTTGTTTGATAATATATAAGTAATCTACAACTACCTATTGCCGTAAACAGAAAACAGATTGTTCTTTTGGCAGAAGGAATAAAGGCTCATCTAACATGGAAATTTGTGTAATGGATGTACAGCTGCTTATTGGCAACAGATAGCGGGTAAGAGTAACCACTCTGATTCTCCCTAAAGATGCTCTTTGTAGGAGAAGTGGATAAGATACCTGAGCGTGGTGAAAACAGAAATCTATTCAGTGACCAAAAAAAGTCTCTTCTTAAGAAAACATTTTGTTCCAGGGTCGTAAAACCTATGGAATCATGGCTTTAAGAAAAGACAGACAGTGTTTCATTGGCATGAAAGGAGGTGCCCTTATTATAACGATTTGACAGATTTGACAAAAGTGAGATCTTCAGCTACTTCTATTCACTGCTACTGAGCTTTGTGCCTCATTTTAAAGAAAACCCAGCATGACTGTGGTTGGGAGACAAACTAAGAGTTTTCTGTATTACAGTTTTCCTCTTGGTTGGTCATTCACCACATTGGTGAATTATAGAAATAAATTGACTAATTGGACCCATTTAAATCCCTGAGTTTGGTGCGAGTCTGTTAGGTCTCCAGGCTACTGCTCTAAGACAACTCCCCTCCTCGTCAAGGGATAAATCACCGTACAATCTTCTAATTTATTTTTGCGCTAGGAAGTCACAATGTTGGAGACTTGTGTCTTCTGTTATGCATCAATGGCTTTTTCTGTATGTTACCTCATCAACTTTCTTCTGCAATGAGGTGAAAAGAAGAATAATTGCTGGCTTACTGACTGCTCCAACTTACCGGTAGATGGCCAATAAGTGACGACACGCTGTCAGACACATATATAATGTTGCCATCTGTTGTCAATGCAACAAGGAAACCATCCAGGGCCTGAAAGAAGTGAAAGCATGAAGGTTATCGGATGGTCACTAACAGAAGTTTCAGATTTATGTGACATTTTCCTTTAGTCATTCTTGCTATTCATTTATCAATATAAAGATAATTTGTACACTCTTTTTCATTAGTCAGAATTCAAACCAAATCATCTGCTTAATGGACACATCCTGCCGAGCTTTACCTCTAACATGAGCTGAGTGAACTCTTCATTACTGAGGAATGAGGGTTTCCAGTCCTGCTTCACGTCACAAATTTCATTCTGAGCAGTGATGTCTGAAAACAATGGAAGGATGACTCAAAGTCAGGGATCAAGATTACAAAGTGGATGAAATGATCCACAGATGTTTGAATGAGCGACACAGGTTGTGCATTTACCTTTCTGTTTCTGTAAGAAGTCAATAGTCCTCTGCAATATGGTGGATTTGTCCATCTTGCGCGGATGGCCTTGACCCTGCAGCATGGTGCATAGCTCCTTGATGAGCACATTGAATTGGTCTCTTCTTTTCTTTTCGGATTTGTTGCGAGATGCTCTGCAGAACCAAGCAGATGAACAAAAACATAAAAATGACAGCATAAGAGAAACAAAACAGAAGTGGAAAACTACCAAATTCTGTTGGCAAACTATTACCATACCTGACATTCTTCATCCCTATTTATTTTATTGCCTTCCAAATGAACATGCTAATATTATAGTCGATTCTAATGAGTTTTATGTAAATAAAATTTGTTTAAGGACACAGGAACCTTTAAAAATAAGACATTTAATTTCAGGTTGATCAAGCTGTAAAATAAATCTCTCTTTTCTGCTCTCTTCTATTTATTTTTCTAATAAAATTTACGATTTAATACGATCCTGCAACCCTGCATGGAGAAGCAGGTATAGACAACAGATGAGTGAATGGAATATAATACAGAAGTTTATTTGAACAAAATCAATCCAAAATTCTCAAAGAGTATATACACATATAGTTTATAAATGTGCGTATATATCTGGCATTAGTTACTGTACCTAAAATCAAACAGGCAGTAACTTTTCGGAGTTAATTATAACAACTTCTGGTAGCTTCAGCTTGATTGTTTTCTTTTGTAGGTAATGTTTAACCTCTCTTCTCCATGTGTTTGTACAGCTGTGTTGATCATTTGCTTCAAAGTTTTTATTTCTTTATTATCTTGTCATCACGGTTTGGCTTTTTCAGGTGTCCAAAAGAATGTTTAACTGTTCCTTATCAGAAATATCCTTGTTTTCCTGATGGTATCTTAAGTAACTGAACTGTAAAATAACCCCCAATATAAGTTGGTTACCACCTCAGAACACAGTACTGAACCACTGAACAGAAATTCATATTGCATGAGAGCAGTTAAATTAACACACCGGTTAAGACAATGTGGGTTGGACTTGGCCCTAGAAACAGGGATAATGAGAGAAAACTGACTAAGAGAAACTAAGAGATGAAACAGTAAACTTGTAGGCAGGTTAAGGTACCTTTTTGCCTTGTCCTTCTCATCTTCATCCATTAAGTCCTCCACGCAGCTGTTGGTACTGCAAGCACAAGGACAGACAAGTAAAAGGTTATTTCAGGCTAATATCGTGGTACATTTGACTTTTTTGTTGCCAAAAATCAACAGCGACTCAGCCTTTTTAACTTTAAGCTGTCGATGAAGCAGAAGCATAAACTTTACCCAGAAATTATTTTACTATTTTCCTAAGTGGCATGTGTAAGTATGCTTCTATCATGTTCAATGTGTCAAAGAGCCTTGTGATAATTAACTTGGCTCTTAAAAAGTTAAACATGTGAGAAAAGGCTCATTCATTCAGATCAGGGTCAGAGACAAATCTCCACAGTTTCTGCCATAACTCTGTTAGTATAATCTGGTAACAAAGTTCAAGCTGCTGGCGATCTTACGTTTGAATCAGGTCACTGTGCTAGATGGGGAAAAAAACAGCTCAACGTTTAAGGAGACATACAGCAAGCCTACAAACTTTATGGCATCCCTGGTTCAGATCCCTAAAAGGCTTTGATAAGGTAATCTTTTATTGCAACAACGTAATGTCACAAAGAAAAATGTGGGACAATTTATTTGAGTACTTTTATTCAGAGGGAATAATTTCCTAGTTAGCAAATAATCCCTTTTAACAAAATCAGCAGCATCCATAACAGTATTTTAAAAGTACCCTTTTAAGTTGACCATTGGAACTTTTAATAAGTAATATATTTGTTTCTCTTTCCAAGAGGAACCAATTAGGACATAACATCTAAAATCAGTGAGGTGGGGTAGTGGGCTACCTTAACAGACATAAACATGGAGCTGTAGTTGGACTTTAGAAAGGACAGGGGAGACTGTAGCTCCTTTCAGATCCTTTTTTCGATCTGTTACCTACCATATGTCTATATTATCTACATGTGTTCATTTCCCATCTCAGTCAACTGAAAGGTACCAACACTAAACGTGGGCTGGTGTTGACCCATCTATATTCTGCCCCTGCTCCACCTCAGGATGTAGGAAAAACCCACAACCAATATGCACTGTAAGTAGTAATACGTGATTGTGGGAAAACTGTTGACCAAAGCAAAGAACAGAGAAATCGTCCCACCCTCCATTTTTTTTTTTGTGAAGCATATCGATCAGCAGTATCTGATGCAGATTATTACATGCTGAGGATGATGCTCATATGTAAAGAATCAAATCTATTTGGACAGCAGGCTTGTGCACAGATCATACAGAGTGAGGTTTTCCCATGGGGAAATCCTACATGTCTTATGTAGCTGAATGCTGCCCGTTAAGAGACCATGCCCATTTGGTTCTGCAACTCTAGCTGCATGATCTGAAAGCACACAAGGCCCGTGAAAGGACAAAGTGGTTAGGATTGAGCTTTTGGTAGCAAAAATGTATATATATGTTATTTCTGATGGTGGATCGGTGATGCTGTGGGCCTGTTTTTCCTACCAAGACCCTGTGAACCTTGTCAGTGTGCATAGCATCATGAACTCTTTAAAATACCAAGACATTTTTAAATACATTTTTGTCCTCTGCCTGAAAATTGAAAATGTGTTACGTTTAAGTCTGTCAACAGGACAATGATGCAAAACATATAGAAATTATTTGATTCCTTACACATAACATCACAAAACTAATCTCAAAACTCTTCTGTCATAACCATTTCAGTCCTCAGACCAAATTCCTATTACAAACCTGTAGAGGGGTCTGTATTTAACCCCAACAAACATGTAATATGTTGCGCTTCTTTTCAAGTCCTTCAAAATTCCTTATACAGATAACACCTTTACTGAGGACATGTATGTTTTAAATGATAAAATACTGCTATGTTATTTCAACAACACACTCTGATGAGCAGGCATGCAGTTGTATAAGTGGGGAATAAATGTATTTATGACCACAGACCAATGTTAGTGTGGGGTAATACTCACTCCCATTCTCTAAGGGTGGACGGACACGGGCCGCCGAAGTCTGAAAGGTTGTCCATACTCACTCCCTCTGCCAACCAGGCCCCTTTTGAAGTCTTGGAAGTCCCATCCGTCCTCAACTTGTCGCTATGTACTATTGGAAAAACCTATAAGGGACCACTAGCCCACCACCTCCTCGATTCCTCTGAAGGAATACAGAATCCTGTGAAAACAGAAAAAATGAAAACAGTGTAAACATCAGCATGCCGTATAGACTGATTAACATCGTTATACATAAAGTAAAAAACACACACAAATCCTGCAAAAGAATCTTATCCTGGGGTTTACTGTAGTCGCTTACAGTTTTAGATTATTTGTCGCTCTATCTGCCTTGAGTAAATACAGTAGGCCTGTCCAGCTAAGCTAGGTCAGGGGACACGCATCATTTTGATTTCCTCAAGAAACACTGTAGCAACATGTTGCACCACTCTTTCATCTATAGTCTGTTTTTGTTCAAGTTTTGAAAAATTGAAAGAACGTAAGTTTCTGTCAGCAGCTGTGTAGTCAGAAAGCCACACTGACCCAGTTCCAGTGGCATCTGTAAATGTCCGTGCCATATCTCTACCTTCACCCTGATAAACAGATGATGTGGAAGCCATTTGTTCCCAAGCCCTTTTTTTCCACTCTCCAGAGTGCTTGGGAAGCTGCCTACTTCCTGAACACCAAAATCACTTAAAACAAGGTACATTCACACAGATAGTCATCTACTTTAGTTTTGAATATATTTATCCTTATTCACAGTGTGAAAAAGCAGAAATGTATACACTAGTGAGAGTTTCCATACGCTGCCCACAAATGCAACATTCCCATTTGGACCCAGTTTGAGTAAGTTCAAATTATTTACGTACAGCAATTTACAACAAACGCAAACCACATAAAGAAAATAAAAATAAAATCCAATTTTTGTACAGAAATACAGTCAATTCAATACAACCACACCGACAGCTTCAAAGTCAGCACATGCAATGTAATTTGATCCTATCTATCAAACAAAGCAGTCAAGAACGGTTTACTATTAAAATTGGTCAAGACGTTTTCCAACTAAAGAAATCCAGCAGGTTACGTTATTGAGGCACTGACTTTGTAGCAATCCCTCATACTGAGCACAGCAGAAAGGAAAACTCCCCTCATGCTCAATCTTTTCATCCTTAATAAGTCTTGAAAATGTTAGCAAATAGGCCACACCTGGCCAGCAAGCTGCTCATCTGTGAATTTTTCAATCACTTTTAAGCTTCTGGGAATTGAAGCGCTACATCTAAAAAAAACATTTTCAAACTCACCAGACTTCACCCCACCCACATTTCAGTGGTTTTATTTCTAAAATCCTCTATTTTGGTGTTGTGAAAATAGACTATTAAAACTGTTCTTATAAACCACTAAACTGTGATTTTATATGAGCTCTCTTAATTATTGCTGGCATAATTTAACGTTTTGCCATAGAATCTGTGTATGTCCACCTGGGGAACGTATTTTTGAAATAAATTAGGGTTTTTGAACAGGCGGAGCTCTTGTGACCTAGAAATCTGCCAGAGGCAGGCACATCTTTTAACAACTCAGCAGAAATCAGAGTGCAGCAACCATTTTCACACGTTTTGTTTATGGCAGGCTTGAACAAACAGCAGCGAAAACCTCTAATATAAACCAAAAACCAGTTTAAAGATTGTGGTCCTGGGTAAAATCAGGAGACCAAACATTCAGAACATTTTGTTCCTTTTACTGATTCATAGACAATACTGGGCTACCAATTTGCTTTCAGTTTGATTAAAATAGTAAATTATTGTTTGGTTTGGAAATAAAATGAACAACGTATTAATTTCTTTTGGGCTATGAATATAAGTGAGTTGTTTTAATGCAGGCAGTCATCAGTGTTTGTTTTATTCTAAGTAAACAAGGAGTTGCCTCAGGCCAGATTGTAGCATAGATTGCTGGTTCAATCATTACAATACAATGAGAGCCGCTATCTCAGCAATAACAGCTTACCAGAAACACAAGAGATAGGAAAAAGAACTAATAAAAAGACTGTGTTCCAATTAGCAAGGGCTGATGAAGTTTTATTTATTTTTCCCAATAAAAAAGCAATACATTCTGACAAGGAGATAAGGATATCTAAAAACAGGAGTAATCTTTTTCTAACTTAAGTACTTTCTATGTTATCATAGACCTTTTCAACACTCCCATAGCATACATGTAGATAACATGATATGTAACTGGCCATCGATGACATCTTAAGCCAAATTGAACAGCCATAGTTGATTTTTGTGCAACCAAAGGTGAGGAGTCATGCTAGTTTGACTTGAATCCATCAACACTAGAAATGCAGTTCACTTTAAAACATTTTACTAGGGGTGGACAATAATGTAATATGAATATTAATAATATGAATATAAATCGCAATCTAACTTTATTCAATAAAGGTGATATGACATTTCCAATATTTCAATATACATTACAGTCTATGATTACAGCATTTGTCACTGATTGACGTTCTGGGTTTTATGTGATTTTATGTGTTTTATTTTTTAAAGCAAATATTTCTAAAATGTTATATTGGAGGAGTTTTATAAACATGGCAAAATAATTTGTACAGGCATCTATTGTGGGCATTCTTTGCGGTCTTTCTGGGGCTTTTATTTTGTTTATATCGATATTGTAATTATATCGTATCGACCGAAATTAAGAAATATTTCACGATATAATTTTTTTCCATATCGTCCAGCCCTACATTTTACCTACATTACTGCGAACAATCTCCTTTATATGGACCCGTCTCATTCAGTAAATAACTGATATACCAGCAATGTTTGTGACTGAAACGAACTAAGAGCTGCAGAATACATCGGCTCATCATCTCAATGTAAAGAAAATCACAAAGGAGGCCATTATATTTCAAGCACCACGCATTCATCCTCTGCATAGCTGTAGCATATCTGACAATTTGGATGGACATGTAGGTATAAAGTGATGCAGAATTTAGTAACCCAGAGCTCACAGAGAGTAGACGGGAGACAGAACACATGATTCAAAATGTTGGTGAATCACAACTGATACAATAATATTGTAATAGGAGGTTTTCCTAAAATGATGCAGCAATGACAAAAGCATAAAGACGTATTTATCTCACTTTACTAACATTCTTGGAGTCAGCTTTGGTTATATGATCATGGTAGGAACCAGTAATATTGAAGAAAACTTAAGAATGCTTTCCATAGACCTGTGACCACTAAATTGCCCAGAATTGACGCAGTAAAGCTATCAATTTGTGAAACTCAAGACATTCTTTTCTTTTTATGTTGGCAGCATGAATGCATGTGACTGTAAAGCTGTATATAAAGTGAAACCACATTTTTTTTAACTGTATAAAGGTTAAACCCTTTATACATGAGTGAACAGCAAGAAAGAAAAAAATGGTTCTTCATATACTTATTCCTTCTGAGTGTTTACAGCCTTTAACTATGAACTTGAACACACAACACCAGCTGCTGAAGTTGAAGTTCATGATCAAGACAGTACGTTAACACGCTGTACAAGGGAATGGGAAGGGAACAATTACTTATACAAGGGAATGGGAAGGGAACAATTACTTATAATTCTTCACAGGGCATTCCTAAAAGTACACTAGAAAAACTAGAACTCCTTCCAGGGAAAAAAGTCCAAGTTGTCATAACTGAGTGCAGCAGCTCTCTCTAAAGATGGTTATGGAATGTAATACGCTACTATCCATGGCCTCCTTTACAGTGTGACACAGATCGGAAATCATGAGGTCAGATTTCTCCATGTTGGTAGGTAAATAGTATTTCTCAACACATGAAAATCTCAACTGTATTGCTGCAACATCATTGGAGGAAAATGTAAATAGCATAAAATGTCATAATCCAATTTCCTCGTAAATATATGTCACTTTTTTCAGATGACTGAATTACAGTATGCTCGCTTGGATTCATAGCTTTAAAATAGCCTTTTGCAAAAGAAAACCTTCATTGGGGTATTGATTTGTCAAATTTACAATTTTACCACTATATATTTTTTTGGTACTTTTATACTTAGTCTTCTCTTACCATCTGTTTTATTCTAATATTTAATATTCACTCCACTGCTCTGTTCTACACCTGTTGGGCTGTCAATCATTATTCATCTGCTTTCTCTATTTTCACTGTGACTTTCAGGCTTGATTTCATTAACTGTGGTGGGTTTTAGCTCAGCTTGTTTCTGTCCCTACCCTCCTCTTCTGCTATCCAGAAATTGATTTTTATTAAATATTTGACCCTTGATTTGTTCCCAAACTGTCTATGCAGTCTGCTACACTGACTGTTCATCTGGTTTTTACACCTCTCCTCAGCAAATAAACCTGATAGTTTGCTGTCCTGCTTTTGAGTCATGCATCCAGCTCACATCACAAAAACCATTATATTCAGGGTGCAATGCAATATTAACACAATGTTTTTCTTCAAAGAGAAGAAGTATCCAGTTGTTGTTGGTGCAACTTTTTCTGGTGAAACTGTTATTTTGGGCTCCAGATCTTGAAGTGTGTGCTTTAAGCTAAACATTCCATGTATATGTTTGAGACTCTTATTTTGAAATAGGAAAGGAAATAATACTTAAGTCATCTTGTTGTAATGATAGCGTTGACTAGGAGACTCCTCCTTGGGCTAACCAAGAATACTCAGTTATCAAAGGATTGAAGAATCTTCAACTAAAGTAACCATTAGCCAAAACAACTCAGTTGCAAAGGCACAAATAAGACTTTACTACCTTTAAAAAAATTTCTGGCAGCATTTAGGGTAGAAAAAAGATAATTTGACATTGTATGGCACACAAGATATGCGGAGGACCGTATGTAACCGAGGACCGTATGTAACCACTGGGAGGATACAACGACTGAAGAAGCTAACGTTGGCATTTGCTTCTTAGTAGTCTCAGGTTTATATTAGAATTAGTTGTGCATAGAAATTACAACATATGGGCTAGGGTTATGGTTGCACAATGTATCACAAATATATTGTCATCCCAATATCATGGATCGCAATATGCATATCGCAAAAAAATCACCTGACATAAAATAAGTGTTAGCTAATTATTTAAGCACCCTGCATTCAGGCTCTCAGCGCCCCTAATATGTTTGGTGACATTTGTTGTTTGATGCAACATAAAAAGTTTGGGAAGGTAAAGTTGATAAGAAACTACAGCTAAGTTGTTTATTAGCCAAAACATCACAAGTTGGACAGACGCAATCTTTTGAATAAAACATTGTGTGTGAGATGGAAATTATGAATGTTTTGGGGGGGTTTTAGTAGCTAAATAAACTATTCATTATCTAGTCTCTGTTTGCCTAAAGCAGAAAGACGCTGTAATTTTTCTATATTTATCACACACTATATCATCATTACAACATTTACCAATATTATTGCATATCACCTTTCCTAATATCGTGCAGCCCCAGCTAGAGTTGTAAAATTAATCAATACAAAAAAAAATCTTATTAGACGATACTCATTTGTGCCAAAAGCAATAAAAACAGATCCATTCACATTTGCCCAAATTGTTGCACTTCTTTCGACTGCTTAAATATGAGCAGGCGCTGTGGCTCAATGATCTGCTGCAGGAAGTTTAAACTCTGCTAACATGTTGAGTACAACCAGAAAAACATACGCAACCTTCTTTATCGACAAGGCAAACATAAAATCGTCGTTCAGAGAAACTTCCTTTATAAGGCAGGCGAACAAGATATTAAAGAAATACTGAACCATATCACATGCTAAGCTATGCTACAAGAAAAAAACACTACAAGTTAATGCTATAAGCTAACGCTACGAGACTACTGTGTAAAAGGAACATAAAAGGCCAGTAAGGCTCTTGTATTTGCAACAGTGACGCAGTAAACCTCCAGGAAAACTTAAGCTAAGGCTGTCTTTTTAAATATTACCAAAAATTCTGTCGGTCTGAGTTCCCCCGTTGATATGCGCTTTCCAGGTGTGCAGTTCTGAACCACGCAACGCTCAGTTCTTCTGCGGTACGAATCAACGCAGGAAAATGTTTATGAGCTGAAGGCTGTTCTGTTGCTTCACTATTCATCTAATAGCAAATAGTGAAGCAACGAAACAAACCAATGAACCTCCCTCAATTGCCTTTCAATTTAGTTGTAAAGTTGTTGGAGGCTAATATGGCTAATAATAACACTGAAGCTATTCAGTGAAGCATTCACAGAATGGAAGCCAGTGCAGTTAACATGGGATTGCGCAATCCCAGGGGAGGCCAAGCTCGCTGCGGCCTCACCGGCTTCGCTACCAGGGGCCACCAAGGATTTACATGGAAAATAGCGAAAAGTCTGCGATTTTAAAGAAAATATGATCAAAAATGAGGAAATTACATAAATAAAATACTTATTACAAATGACTGAGTGAGTCAAAATTTATATTAAGTTATTATATATTTTCTTTATTTCCATGATGACAAGTGAGGCCTGGCCTCACTTGCCTCCCCTGACTGCACGTCACTGGTCTGGCATTGTTTAAAAGCAAACGGCTGAACTACTGCAGTGTTTTCATGTTATAATATAATAGATCATAGCTGTAATACTAACAGGCTGTAATGAATACCATTTGTAAGCTTAACATCATTCTGTAGTTGGTATAATTAAGCCACAGATGAGAGGTGTGGAGAGTATTTCCTATAGCTGGCAAAGACAAAACAACTGTCTAGCATCAATGTTTGGACTATAGCCAGCACGTCCGTCTCTGCCAGCCAATAAGGACTGCTGCTTCAAGGATTTTCTGCCACATGATGAGGCACAGATTTAATCAACACTTCTCTAATACTTCTGTCACATTTACATACTTGAAGCTATACATTTCTGCTGTTCTACAACATCTTCACACTCAGCACAATGCCACAAGTGTTTTAACCTCACATTGGCAGAAAAAGCTACAGCACAGATGGTGTTTACACAGTAATTCAGCGCTGTGCAGTTTATCTTTAGTCTGTAAGCCCAAAGACAGCAAAAAAATCTACTTTGTTCATTTGTATCAGATTAGCTGAGAACAAGGGAGGCTTTTATTCCTATAATTTATCCCACAACTCCCAAATTAAAATAACGATTTGTTTCTCAGCAATTCCCAATTAAAAGATATTTAAGGAAGAATTTTAGTGCAAGTTGAAGCTTTGTCCTTTGGGGATTAATAAATAATGCTACTTGTTTGTGTATTATTTGAAAGAGATAATGTATGCTGTTAATTACTTTATGTCTCTGGGTTAATAACTGAGACTATATTAGACCATAGTTACAGATTGCCTTTAGTTTGCTGGTAACAAAACAATCACTTATCAGTCAGCTTAGTATTCATCATCACATAATAGCAATAATGACCTCAATTCATCAACTACGCTATTCTCCTGTAAGTTTAGAGATACCAGAAAGTAACCTTTCTAACCGTTTGTGAGTTAGCATTCATGGCAATGAAAACAAATACGTTTGCTTTGAATGCTTTGCATCGTTTATTGCTTTGCGTTGCATGACTCAAATGACCTATCCAGAGAATGGCAATAAAAAGTAAACAACACGGCGGCAGAGTGGAGGGTTGTAAATGGTGGCCTGATCAATAGCTAATAAGTTAATTAATAATAAAGCAATGTAAGACACTAATGTCACGCGACGAAGAGATCAGAAATCTGCTTCACAGTTTTGGAAGCTCAGACTACGACAAATATAAAGCCCACTTATAACAGTGCCAACAGCATGCTGACGTAATATTTTGATAATAAATGCTAATTCAGATCTCATATAAATGGTATAAATGGAGTTAGCACACAGCAAATGCAATGTGATTAAGAGCTGCCTTTAAAAAAACTGATTTTGAAATTACAATATTCTGCTGAAGCATTACAGAACACACCACTAGCACAGGTTTGTGCATTTGGTGTTGCTAGTTTATGGGATGGTTTGAGAAAAGCCCCACTAAGACGGCAGAGTCACGGCGAAACTGGGCCTGGGCAAGCTTTGTTCAAATTATTTTGGTAAGTAGAATACTAGAAATTGGATTATATAAAATTTCTTGACCATCTTCCTGTTCTATGCTACACCCACAAACTTTGAGATATTTTATTGGAATTCTACGTGACAAACCAAAGTAAAGGAGTGCATGAATGTGAAATCAAACGAAAATTACAAAGGGTTGCCAAAATATTTCAGAGATAAAGATCCAACATACTGTTTAGATTTGTATTCAACTCTATTTACTCTGATGCCAAAAAGCAAAATCCAGTGGAACCATCTGCATTCAGAAGTCACCTAATATGACCTAAAATGACTTGCTAGCAACTCTGGAGGAACTGCAGAAACACACAGCTCAGGTGGGAGCATCTGCCGACAAGACAATTATTAGCCGCACACTCCACAAACCTGACCTTTAAGAAAGACAGAAAGATAGCTTTATAAATCCGGTTTTCCACAAACCGTGTAGGCGACACAGCAGACATGAAAGAAGAAATTAAGTTTTCTGTGTGGTGGAACACTAACACTGCAAAATCACTCAGTACACAACATGGTGGTGACAGCATTATGCTCTGGGGATCCTTCCCATCAAACATAGAAGCTGCTTAGAGTTAATGAGAAGATGGATGCAGCTAAATACAGGGCAATCCCGAAAAGAAAACCCATTAGTGGTTGGGAAAGACATCAAAGTTCGCCCGAGCTTCACCTTCAAGGAGAACGACAAGCCTAAAATATAGCAAGACAGAGTGGAGTGGTTTAGATCAAAGTGCATTTATGTTAGAATGGCCCTGTCAAAGTCCAGACCTAAATCCATTTGAGATTATAAAGCAAGGCTTGTAAACAGCTGTCCACAAATGGTCTCCAACTAATCTTTTTTTTTTTTTTTTCACAAAGAGAAATTTCAGACTCTAATTTTGACGGTCGTGTAGGTTTTCTTTCCAACAACAACTATGTGCAACTTCGCGTTTGTAAGGTGACATAAACGTTGCACGGGCGCGAAAGGTAGGAGTGCAAGATGTTATGTTGTGGCGTCTGAAATAGGTTTATGCTAATCTACATTAATATAACAGGAGGGGGAACCCCAAGAAATAAAAGCTTTGTGTACAAAATGATCGTAAGGCTGTGCAAACCCTTAATCGGCTCGTCCAACAGTGAGCAAACCTATACGAAAATAAACTGTGAACTCTTGCAGAGCTTCAGCTGCCAGGTTGGGTAACATCACACCAAAAAGAAAGGGGGGGGGGGGAACCTGGAGAAATGATTTACGCATTAGTTTTCTCGCATTTTCGTTCTGCTCCACCGGTGTCTGCGATGGATGTCAACGTGAAAAAAAATGGTTATGTCAACCTTGAAACCAGGGCACTTGGAGAGCTGACAACACGCAAGGAGCGTTCAGGAGCGCCATGTAGATATCAGGAAAAAAAAAACCAAAGCCCCTTAAAAACAGCCCCTCGCCCAGTGAAGTTTAGCCTGACGGGAAATGATTAACAAGGACTAATCATGCGGTCGCCCACCTATAAACTAGGAAGGGGCCACTCGGCATAATGTAAACAGAGTAAAAGGAGCGGCACAAGTAGGGCAGAGTTGGGTGAAACTGAAAGGTAGAAAGCTACATACCTGAAGAACGAGTGTCCGGCAGAAATAAAGAGCCATCGGTCACTTTCACCGAGGCAGTCATTTTTGTTCTTTAAACTCCAACATAGAAGCCGAGCTCAAGTGGCAGCGGCTTATTCACCGAAAGCCTTTCAATTGCATAACAAGTTATTAACGCGTTGTTACTGAGCGCCCCGGCGTCCCTTACTGCAGAAAAAAAAACACAACTCTCGGCTGATTTTAATTGTTACTCCGGTCTTCTCGTGTCTCACAGGCTAGCGGCGGGTCTCGTCCGTCGGTTTCCCAGGTGCGGTGCTCCCCATCCCTCGGCTCGGCTGTGGCTTGTAAACAGGAGCGGGCGGCTGGAAGCGCAGAAAGTAGGTCAGCTGGTAGCTCAATACTCGGCTAACGACGACAGCGGTATATAAGCAGAGGCTGTGCGCCGCGGCCAGGAGGAAGAAACCTCCGGAGGCAGGCGACAGGAGCGCAGATTATAATATCCAACATGTTTTTAATTCACAAAAAGCAACATTAACGCGACTGTTTGAATGCGCCGTGTGTGAGAAAAGACTGTGTGTGTGTACTCGGGAACCTGAATGGTACAGTCTTAAGGGTAGCCCCACTGGGCAGGAGATCATGTTTCATTTAGGCAAAAACATCTGCATCTCTGACAATTATTTATTCAAAAATAAAATAAAGTGGCCAAAGCGTCTCACTACTGTTGCATCAAAGCAGTCCGGAGGCTAAATGTTGCCTCCTCCTCGCAAGAAATGATTCCCTGATTTCTAATTTATAGAGCATTCTTAGAGTGGGTGGTGGTAGAATAAATCTAAACCAGACACAAATATGTCCATCTGCAAAACAAGAAGCTGAAGAGACTTTAGTTTTCCCCGTGCACTTCCTCTGTGGGTCAGTGCGCGTGTGCTTTAACAACTTCCTGGTTGTCTTTTCCCTCTGATGAAGTCCCAAATGTGGGTCAGCAGCAGCCTGCATGACTTATTGGATTCAAATAGTTAGCCTCTGAGAGAGTGGTTACACAAGTGAGCAGTCAAAGGTCGAGAGCCTCTGAGAAAAATCAATTTACTTTAAGAAGGTGGTAAAACGCGCACAGACTCTTAAGTCTCTATTTTGTGGCAATAATTGCAATTGTAGAAGAATATTCTCATTAGTATACAGGATTGTAATATGTTGACTCACAATGGTGTATTCCCTGAGCTTACAATTGATATGATATAAATAAAGAAACTTTCAACATTCAGTTTTTTCCATCTGATCAGGGAAGAAATTGTGATATGTTTGGTACAGGCTGTGCTACATTGCTAAAAATGTTATTGTATTTTGACCTTTCACTCTGAAACTTATTTCTGCTCGTGTTTATTACAGTCCATGTGTTATTGGACATGTGCATTCACTGAACAGCTGGATTTATGATGAGTTTAAATGATACACAGGTGGATTCCATTTCCTTGTTATGCGACTTCCAAAGGCTCTGGATTTTATTAAAATGTACAGTATAAGCGCAAGGGGGGCTGAATATAAATGCACACCACGATTCATTGTTTTCCTTCCACTACAATTGTACATTCCTGTGCGTTGGTCAATCACTTCAAATCCTAATAAAATACATTAACATTTTTCAGTAGAGTGAACCAGATTATGTAATTTAATTAAATATGAAGTATGTCCCAGTACAATCAAAGACATGAAGAGGAAATAGAACTCAGCATCTTGTTTTGCATTAAATGGGTAGCTCCTGATTTGGTTTAAAGGCCGCTCCCAGTGTTACTAGATTAGAAGTAGTCTGACTTTATTGTAAAGACTGACAAACTAGACAAAATATGTGTTAATTTTTACCCTTATAGATACAGACAATAGCAGCCGTGCCATTTTAGTAGCTGCTTTGGGCTCTGCCAGACCTCATTATTTCATGTTTTCCCAGTTAAAGTTCCTCTCCAGATGTTGATGAATTTCATCACGCACAGCTGAGGCTTTGCTAAGTATGCAAGTCTTCACTTTAAATAGCCATCTTAATGTTATAAGTCACATTTTTCCTTCAGCTGATTCAGACTGCAGATGTCCTATAAGTCATATGACAGGTTGAACCTATGCTGGGTTGAAAGTAATGTTGTGATTTTCTAATTATAGCATCTCTTCCTGATTGTGTCTCTTGACATCATTCCTGTAATTTCTGCCAGTCATTATGTAATCAGTCAGATTTATTGACTATGCTGGACCTCAAATTACAAATGAATGATAAGGGAACTTTAAGTATGAGGGCACAAAAAATGCATAAAGACACTTGGTTTTTTTGTTCTGTTTTGTTTTTTGCTAAATGATTAATATATAAACAAAAGATCCACGTGGTATCATCATCAGTCTCAATAAAATATCAACAACCAAAGATCTAATCAAACCAGTTGTTCTAGTTTCTCACAACTCTGTGGGACCTGAAAATCTGGCAGATGATAAACAATGATCGCATACAGACCATGGGAAATGCCAAATCACACTCAAAAATGTTGTTTGTGGGTAAACAATATATTTCAAAGCAAAACACAAAAGTAAGATATATAATTCTACATAGCATCATCCCAAATAAAGACAGTGTTGGAAAATCCTGGTGCAAAGAGAAATAAAATCAAAGAGAATCAAACACCATCTGTTAAAGGGCTTCAATGACTCAATTTAGACACAAATAACTAATATAAATAAATAGTAAAATGTAAATTTTTTTTTTTTTTTACTGAAGCACCTGTCCAGAAATGTGCTAGAAATGTTCCAAAGAATGGGACAAAGTGGGAGCAGGAATATCATTTCTTCCAGACTTCTGGTTTATTCTGTGGACTGCTAGACCATGATACAATGTGCGTACGCAGGAGCAGGTCTTTTCAAGTATTTACGGAAAAGGAAGGAGTGGCAGGAGTTGCAGCTGCATTTACTAAGCAATATGTTTACATACATTCAAATCCAGGTGGTTCTAAAATCAGCGTAACGCAGTCATCGGGGAGCCTTATTCACCGTAGTTAACCTGCTTAAAAAAAGGGCACCACAGTGATTCCCACGGCAGATTTGTTTGGTGTCATTCACTGCAACAAGCACTTCCCCACACCCGTTGTTGCATTTTGCTCAGTGAGAGTAAATCCTTAGTAGAAAATGACTAAATATTGAAGAAAAAAGAACACATCATATGCAACGTAAAAATGTTTCCGTTTTCTCTTTTTGAATAAACCGGACAACCTGTAATTTCAAAGAGATGTCCAGATATTGTCACAGCATAAATTACCAGATATTTTGGAATATGTCAAAGTTTTGTTTTTATTGGGGTGGGGGCGTACAAACAAGATGAAGAACGGCACATTTTGTGAAACATCAACTCCTGTCACATCCATAAAGTATGTGTACCATCATATGATGCTCTGTTACGCGCATTGCATGGGTATTGGGAGAAAGCGTGTTACATGCACAGTGTGCCTCCACTTTAGCACAGTAAGGGGGTCTTCCCTCTCTGATGTCCCGATCTGATTTTCTTTTCCTCTTTAATAACTGTCTGACTATGTTGGGCTAAAAGTTCAGGGCTCTCTTCACAGCCTAAGCCACCCTAAACTGAGACAAATTTATTTGCCGAATCACTTAGAGGATGGAGCCAGGTCCACTGGTCCATGCTGACCACCCCAAGCATTCATAAGCATTCAACGTTGTTGTGAAATTAGACAAGAACGAAATGACAGTGAAGGCTTCTACATACTCCACAAGAACTAAGGTTTTTTTTTTTCTCGTAGTCGGGCTGGGAAGAACACAAAAAAAGGTTTGTTTTGGCTCTATCTATACATAGTGCATGAGACGCTCAGCTGCAGATGTCTGCCCACGTCACGTCAGACCTGACGGGCGGGCAGGGGCACAGAGAGCCCAACACGCGGAGAGCTGAAAGTTGAGAAGAAGACACACAATAGAGCACGGTGTGCTCTGCTGCTATTTGTAAAGACTGCAAACATCGGTGACGTGCGGTACTACGAGGGTAGGACTGACCTGCTTGGATAATTCATAGAGTAAACGCCGCAAGTGAGCGGAATTGGCATTTTTGACCGCTTAAATGACCAGAGTTGAACTGCGGGACTGAGCAATTGCAGTTTCACAGATGCGTGAGACATTTCCGCTTCTCCAACCTAAACATGCCAATCTAATCCTGTCCAATCACAGTACACTAGTCAGACATCCTTTGAGAAAAAAGTTCTGCCCAGACGTTGTGTCGAGAACATGCAGGGAGACCCTCAAAGACAGGGCTGGGAGAACAAAATGACGTAATTTCGCTTCGTCACTACTTCACCCTGGAGCAACTTCTCGCAATTGGACGCCCCAAAGTCAACCAAACGGACACAAAGGCAGAGGTTTGGCAGAGTCTAGCAGGCAAAGTTAAATGGTTTACTTATAATGTGTTTTTACTATTTTGTTTTTAAGGTTTGACCAAGGTAAAAATACCTGGAGCTTACAGGCTAACCTCCTGCTAGCAATTTTGAAACAGTGCTTTGCTGATGTGTTATGGGTGTGTTTTGCGGTGATAACAAACTTTATTTCCATCAAGGTTTTATACAACAACGGGACATTAATGTTTATGTTTTCCAGTCCGCTCATTACGACAAAATATAGCTTAAAAGTATTTTTAAATTAGCGCTGAATGTCCGCTAGTATAGCGCTATTAGCCTCCAGGATCACTTACTGCTAATATCCTAGTTAAAAATAACTGCGGTTTGTTTCAAACATCATGTTTGTCTCGTTTCGCTCCGCCATTGTCCAATAGTGCTAAGAACTTTTCATTAACATTATGATTTAATGGTGTTTTTGTGTAACTTTAAGATTAACCAATCAAGCTAATGGTCATTTCTAGCCGATCGTCCGCTACAGAGTTCTCTAGATTCCTAAGTTACCAATTTGAGTCGTAATTATTTGCAGGAGAAACAATTACATTAATAAAATCAAGTGTCCTATAAGTTATTGATTTTTATTTAGCAAATTATTCTTTAAAATGTTATTTCCTCAAATAATGGTTTATCTAACCTGGAGTTGCATTGTGAATGGGTTGAACACATACCAGATGTCGTTCTAAATTAGTTAAGCTAATTTAACTTCATTCCATATTCTTTAAGATGAACATTGGCTCTGCAGCGAACCAAGATTCACTGAATCATTCTGATGATGATGGTTTTCAACTATTTTATTTGTCCTTTTGATCTTTTTTGCATACATATTTCCTTAGTTTCTTTAATCTTAATTTTGCTTAATAGTTTGGTTAAGTTTCACTAGCCTGGTAGAGAGGATTTGTTGATTGAAATATATGGTTAATTCAGATAAAAAGAATATGATGGTGTTCACTGGATGTTCATTTATTTCTGTTAATATATTCTTGAACTTGAAGAGAAGTTGTCACTCGTTTATTCTATATGTGTGCAGAATTTGCTGTTAAAAGAATGCCAGTGCTTGAATAACCCTTTCAACTATTGTCCAAATGTCAGCTGTTTCGGACGATATTCACCGGACAATACCTAACAGACCGAAAGTTATTTAATAAAGATTAAATAACGTCAAAACGTGTAATGGCACAACAGCATGACAGGGTGTTTGCATCTTTGCTGATACAGACAGAAGGTCTGAAACATGAGTGAGCGGCATTTGTGTAACATTTTATTTCAGTTTCATTGCAGTGGTGTACATGAGTGGTATTTTTATCTCTAAATTACAACTTTGATGTTGGATTATTTTAGTTTTTGGGGAGGGGACGTGTCGAAGTCTGCAAAGTTTCATGCTGGAACTATATCTGCCAATGCTAACTTTGTCGATTCTAGAATCAGATTGGGAAACAAGTCTCAAATACTTCATTTCAGATGACCTGGATCATTAAAGGCAGCAAAAAACTTCAACATGAAATAGCATCTCAGACTGCAAACTGATGAAGGCAGTGAGCACAGTAAAAGCAAAAAGTATAAACAATTAATCGGTCAGAAGTGAAAAAGAAGCTCAAGTTACAGTATATCACAATGTGATTCACAACTCTGAACTTTTCTAGACCTAAATCTATAAAGACTTTTTCCAGTTGCTGCATCTGGGTATCCCCAAACCTTTCTGATTGCATAGCCATTTTTATTTTTTTCAACACTTTAATCTTTTTACACTTTGCATCTACTTTCTGCAAGCACAGAAATTGTACTAAACAACATCACAGAAGTAAACAGTGCTAGAGCGTTGATATGGATTCCTCCCTAATTAAAGTTGCTGCTGTGCCAGCAACCAACAAGTGTGAGACATCTAAGATTCATAAAGATCTCCCACATTTCACTGCATTATTCACCACCCGCCTACATGGAGATTAGTTCTGCTCTTTTATGTAGGTCATGCTATTGGATAATGAGATGACATTTCCTGCTCATAAGTGGGCATGGCAGGATAGTAAATGCTCATTGTTACCTCGTGCGTGTGCCTTTCACAATCCCGCACCTTCGGCCAGACTGTTTGCATTCACGCCAGTGAAAAGAGGGAATTATTTGTTTAATTACTGGGATATTAAGCCATATTGCCTCCGGCGACAACAGCGGTGCTGGTATTGATGATGTCACGGCGGCCCCTGAGCTGAAGCACTGACTGTCATTAATTAGACTGCCACGGCTGTTCACTCTGTGTTCCCATGGTAACAATGTGCGGTGTCTACTTTCTCCTAACCGAAGCGGCCATGTCCATCAAGCTGCTGGTTTTCATTTTCTTCAGGTCGAGGACATTTTTCATCCATAGCTCAGGAACCCATTTACCTCGCTGAATATTAATTAGGTGCCAGGACGGGCTTCCAAGCTCTGTGCTCTGACTCTTTTAACTCACGGACACTCTAAGCTCATATATGCCTAGGTTTCATTTATATATATATATATATATATATATATATATATATATATATATATATATATATATATATATATATATAATGATAAGAAAGGAAGAAACAACTGATCACAATGAGCTGAAATGACCATGAATATAAGTAGGTGCAGTGTTTCATTTTCCTTCCTTTTAAAGTCTGCCAATGTTGATGTTTTACTTTCGTCGTTGTGGAAAAACTGAAAGCATGTCATGCTTAAAACCACTGAGCTTTATCTTCTCCCAGAAGGACAAGAATGTTACATCAGAAGCCGATTCTCTCCTTGAATCGGCCAAAGAGAAATCCATTTGAACACAGCAGAAAAGGGCCTTTTGCCTTTATGTAACTATTCCTTAGTCCAGTTCAAGCTACACAACGTTGAACTCAAACATAGTCTGCACTGCCTTATTCAGGATCGATGAAACACAGATAAACAGAGACTAGGACTGTTTTAACAAAAGGATTTTTAGGACATTCTCCTGTCCCTACAGTGGTTTGTTTCCCTGTAAACAAGAAGCACTGATCAGAAACGCAACTAATTATCATTGCATCTTGTCAGCAGTGCAATCCCTCCAGTATTGTCAGTCTTAACTAAGCTGCAGCTACACGGTAATCCTCCCCTAATAAACAATAGCTAAACTAATTCACTTTCTGTGTGCTCCATTCGCGGCACAGTTCAACAGATCGGATCCTGCTGGTAACATGATTTCCATAAAGCGCTTTTTGTTTCAGTACAGAATAAACAATTCATCATTTGAGCGAACTGTCAAGAAAAAACTCCACCGATAAACTGTATTCTGGATGTTGTTGAAGGTGTACAATACACACAATGCAAATATTTGTTGCCATCCTTGTAAATTATGTTAAAACCTTTTTATTAGCTGATCTTCTACTACCATAGCGATATCTGACACTAAAAAAGTAGAAAATGTTCATTTGAGTGGACTTATTCAGTTGAGTAAAAAATAACTCTTTTATCTAAATTTTGTCACTTGTGGTACAGTTGTTGTTACTCCAAACAATTCCTTGTTAAAAGTCTGAACCTTGTTAAAAATGTATAGTTCACGTTTTGAAGTTCATATGAGGATGTTCGTTTTTTATAGAGTAGCAAGTCTGGAAGTGCAGCAACGGCATTGTTTAGGAGTGCTACCAGGAGAAACGACAACCCGTAATTTGCTAAACTAGGCCTTCAATCGAGTTTGTGTCATATCTGGCCATTCATTAATTACAAATCAAGCCAGAGATATACTATTAGCACAAGCTAAAAATTAATCCTGGCATTGCAGAACCAAAAGAGGTGTGAAGTATAGGTCAGGAGGGCTGATATAAAAAGTAACACATGAAAAACTGCCGAAAACCTCCGAGAACAGTAAACACATCAGTGTCGTGTAACACCTTTTCTATTTTCAAGCAAAACTTTTACTAGTCTGAAGTTCAGTAATCTATTCTGTCTGTGCCATTCAGCAAGGCTTTTCCAATGTGTGTTAATGTAGAGAAATTATGCGTGTCAAATTCATGAATGTGCCTCTGTGTTTCTACTTTAAATGTGTCCAGCTGGCCTCACAGAGCATCTGTAAGCGTTTCAGAAACATTTTCTTAGAAGTCAGCCGAGTCGGGGCTGTGACTACCTGGCGTGGCAAGTCAGGGTTATACCGGCGACAGGTGGTCTCCGCTTTACCACCTTGGTTCTTTAACAAAACATACAAAGACAGGAAAAGATGTCTTGATATCGGCTTGAAGTGTTTTGTGAAAGCGGTTTAAAATTAAGCATTTTAGTAACCAGCTCTCCAGGTGAAATTAAATAATGCGGAACAAACCACCTCACTACTGCTGTTAAGTAAGGTGGAGGATATGTGATGCTGTGGGCTTGTATATCTTCCATAGACTAGTGCTAGAAGACATGACATCATCAACTCTTTAAAAGTACATCAAGTACTCTGCCAGCAAACTGTAAATAAATGTGTGAACTTTTAAAATTTGAAAACTTACATTTTTAGTAAAGGGCAGGATTCCTTATTTTCAACTTCAAATGTAAGGCTCTCCCTCAAAACTGTGATTTATGAGACTACAAAAGAGGAATCTTGTTCTTAAATTTGAAATGTAGGCACTTGTAATTTAGAAGAGAAATTCTAAAAGAAAAGAGGGTAATCTCTGGGACTTTCTACAAGATATTAACCCAGAAATATGTCCGAAAAAATGAAACAATAGTTCACCAGACACACAATCAGCCTTCTTCTGTGGCCATCTCCGTCCACAGACCTAAATGCTAAATGAAGTCTTATCGGCAAATAGGAGTGGTCCTGGAAAAAGGGTACAAATAATTGTGTGACATATTATTTATTAAAAACATTTATTTATTAACAATGGATTTTTTTTCCTAAGTGAATAAATTGGCTCAAATTTAAGGTTGGATTCTTCTAAATTATTCAGTGTTAGATTGTGCCCCTACATTACATTTTTAACAGTATTGACCCATAAATTTGGCCAGTACTGCCCAAACAACGCATTTAGTCTGTTCTGTCTGGACGTGCAGATTTCTTCGGCAGACTCTATGTTCACTCTCTGGTGATGCTCTAGCCCAAAAAGCCTTTTAATTACACATTTACCGCACGGCACACAGAGCCACTGTGGGTGGCCACATCCTTTCAAGCAGACCCATAAAACAAACATCCTTTCACCAGGTGGGGGGTACTCTTTAAATTTCCTTTAAAAAATATATTCTTTCAACAATTCAAAGTAAATTGCAAAATTATTCCCGTCTGGGTTTTTTTTTTCTGCTGCTACTACTCCTTGGTGGGAAGGAAAAAGCAATTACAGTACCTGGCTGCTGATTTTTAAAGGGCAGCCTCACTAAACAAATTCAAGCAAATTTTATAACTATATTGCAGGGAGATATCTCTGGTTGTTAATGTTATGATTCGCCATTCTGGCACCATTTGACCTTCACTTAATGTTGCTATATGGATCATCTGAGCTTTGGCTTCTGAGGCTTTTAGTGTTTGCCGTTGTTTTGAAAGAGTGTACAGTGGGCTTTTGGTTGTGAGGTTGCCTCTGGTAAGAAGAAATCTCCACGGAGAAATGCTCCACAGGTAAGAAGTGAGAAAAGGGAGCGTCGAAAAGCCAAACAGAAGTGGCAAAACACTGGACTGCAGGTCTGCTGGGGAGATCTATAAAGAGAGACTTCCCAAATATAACTGACAACCGAAGAATGCAAAGGAATCCCTTTTTTCTGAAATGATTATCAAAAACATGAATAATCCTCGTGCCTTGGTTGCCACGGTGGACAGGTTAACAAACCCTCGTGTGTCTGTACCATTTCCACCAAGACCTGCAATGAATTTGCAAACGCCTTCACTGAGAAAATTCCAAAAATTTAGCCAGTCTGTACATAAATAGCGAGTCCAGTACAAATGTTGTGTCCAATCAAAGTATAGCTGGACAAAATCAACTACATTGAACTAATGCTGGTACCCCTGGGGTCTTTTAAATCAGGGTTAAAACCCCATTTGTTAGGAGTTGCTTTTGACTGTACTATTTAAGCTATTAACTGAAACCTCATTGGTTTCAGTCTGTTGTCCAACTTTTCTTTCCATTCCTTTATTATATTATGCAAATGTTTGCTATTTGTGTGTGTTAGTTTATACAATCATGCATATTGCAGTTTTCTTCAGTCGTTGCTCTGTAAATTGGCTGCTGTCTTTCTTCTATTTTTTTTTCCATTTTAACTTGTGATGGTTGCTTTTGTTTTACCTGAATATACCGTATTATCTATTAATAATTGTGCAGTATTTTCCCCCTTTTTGATAAGTGTCCTCTCTTCTGCTTTACAACTTAATTAGCTTTTTATTCATATTATTTAATCTAGTGTGTCTAGTAATCTAGTAATCAAGTCTGGTTTTCTTCTGTCTATATGTTTTTTTTTTACCACTGTCACAACCAAATCTCCCTATTGTGGGACAATAAAGGTATTTCTATTCTATTATGCCACAGCAATGTACTGATGTTTTCATCATGTAAAGCATGTAAATGATTTTGTTTGACATGTACTATACAAATAAACTTGCCTTGCCTTAGTAAAACGATTTCAAATCAAGGGAGTTTTCATTTTCCTTTTTAAAATGAAGGCACTGTTTGAGCAAATATTTAGGTCACAATTCTAGGGCATGAGTGGAAAGGGCAAAGCAGTATTTTTTTTCTTGTCACTGCTGCCTTAAGAAAAACATCCCAGATTACATCTTTGATTAAATTCCTGCCTGTGGAAGAGTACCACATATCTTTTCCAATAAAAAGAAACAGTTTGAGCTGACAGCCAGAATAACGCCAAAGTTATGGAACCCTCTGGGAGTGTTTGGGAAACCATAACAAGTTACTCAGTTATTATCAGATCCTCCAGTAAACTCCAAACAGCACTCTAGCAAGTAGGCTATGGAAAAAATTACCTTATGTCTCCATTCCTATCTATTGGTGTTTCATTTTCCTTGTTATGAAACGGCACCGTTCAGTTTTCCAACGCCCTTCTTACCAACCACACAAAACTTTCTCCTGTTAGGTTTCTCTGAACAGAAGAAAAAGGTTGAAATTAAAAGAATTATTCAGTTAAAGAATAAAATGTAATAATTTTACCACATCCACATTATTACTGCAGACAAGGCCTCAATCCCAAGCATTTTGCTAGCGCTTGGCATATCGCACATGGTACCAGTAAGTTACTTATATTTAAGCTGACCAAGACTGGGCCAGTGACAAGCATGGATTGTGACATATTCTGCTGAATGACATAAGGGGAATACAGATCTGTGTAACAGTTTCCAAATCTAGCCAATGTCTGGTTACTAAAAAACACTGTCGGTGAGAAGCTGGACCTATTTACCTGCAGCTAAACCAATTGGCACGCTTGTTTAAGGAGTTATTTTGTTTCCTACACCAGTCTGCAGAAACTATTCTCAAAGTTGTCTAAAATTGTTTTAAATTACATTGGAGTTTAGTTTAAACCATTCAAGCTTCTTTTTCAATCATCTCTGTAATCAGGTTATGGCTAATTGAATTTGCTGACAATTAGCCATAGTGACTCATGAATTTTGATCCCTCCACTCACACTATGCGGTTCACCCGGGAACAAGATCCCAAGTTACTTGAACTACCGCCATTTGAGGCCCCCACCATGAGAAAGGATCGCTCCTCCTTTTTCTGGTTGAGAGCCATGGCACCAGACTTGGAGCAACTGTGATTTTTGTACACATATTCACAAGGAGTGACAGATTAGATTTATGTCACGTGAACCACGAAATTAAAAGTGCCATCAGTCAGTAACTATAATATCTAAAAAAAAAAAAAATACACACAGCATAAGAAACAAAACAAATAACTGATAAATAAACAATGAATAAAAATAGCCTACACTTGCACATTTTTGCACACAATCCTTCATGTCAATTTATGGGTTGTTTTGAGTGCATTAAGTTTTGTTTTAGCTGTAGGATAAAAACTGTCTGAATTGATTCGTTATTGTTCTTATTACTCTGTACCGTCCACACAACGGAAACAGTGCAAACAGAGACTGTCCGGCATGAGAAGTGTCCTTTATAATATAACCAAGTAACAACAATTTCATCGAGAGCTGAGGTTTTCACACTATTGTGCTGCTAGCCTGATTGTCCTAAAGGGCACGTACAAAATATGTGTATATATTTGATCAGTGGCTTAAGTTTAAAGAAAGGATAAAAATCATTCATCGCTTTTAGAATATATGAGGCGTAATCCACTGAGCTGTAATAGCTTTGAACTAAGCACAGAAATTCCAGTATTATGAACTTCTCAACCTCTGTCATGGTCTGGCATTTGATACTGAATCAGATACCCATTTTGGACCTCGGAAACCAACCATCAGAAGGGAAACCCGAGCCTCCGAAGTTAGGTGTAGCGGCAAAACGTAACAGAGCTCTCTCCACTGACGTTTAATGAGAGTAAAATGAATCACAGCCGTGAGTGACTCCTGAAAAGGATTACTATCCCATCATTGAGCTTTTGTCTGTTGACACGTCAGATGATTTACCTGTGTGGGAGTGGTCCTTTCAGACGGTCTGACATGGTCATTTTGTGTATTTGGCTCCTCAAAAACAAACAGTATTGTAATGCACTCATAGAGCCAACACCCTGAACTAAAGACCTTAATCAGATCTAGGTCACACACAAGGGGCCATGCCCACATGTATTGTTGAGGTATATTAACGTACACGAAAGCCACTCCCGATTCAAAAGAGTGACTTCCTCTTGGTTGTAACAACCCACACCAACTTAATAAAAAGTCAGAGCAAAGCAAGTACTCAACGGGCGATTGATATAATTCCAACTGCAATTACGTTTTTTTTCCTCCTAATTGTCTTAAGTGCTTAATAGCGATTATTGTCTATTACCTCAATGACGTTTGAAAAGTTTTTCTTGTTAATATCAAATGTCAAGCTTTAAATGAACAAAAAAATCTGATATAATGTGATTGGTCTAACCCAGGGAATGAAAGGCTATTTTTAAATAATTAAAGTTAAAAAGACAATTATCCAAATCACTCCGCAGTGTATCTGAGCCAGGGGCAGCTGACGAAGACAACTGTGTGCTCCGGAGGAAGAGATCAGTGGCGGCAGCAGAGGATGATGACGTCTGCAGAGGTGGTTATATAACCAGGGCTGAACATTTTGTCTGTCGTAGCTGCAAGGTTAAAGAGAGTGATGTGAATGCCTGCCATAGTCTCTGGAGTCATGTGCAACATAGTTTCAGTGGCCAAAGGAAACAGAGTGTTCCACAAAGGAGGATCAGCGCAGCGCGGTGAGGAGCCAGAGGAAATGTCCTTATTTGAAGCCAACAATCAGCATCTCTGTCTCCTTCTCTTCAGAAGTTAATGCTCCTAAAAAGCACACTGTTGCCAAGGAGAATTCATATTTTCAATCATCAAACTATTTTTAATTTTTGATTTTCAGACAAAGGTACCCTGAGCAAACACATAATGCTACTTTTATTGACAATTTCATTAATGGGGGGCGGGGGCATTTAAACTAAACTGCACCAATCTAAAGAAATTCAAGAACAGATGAGAAACAAATTTACTAATGTTTATCGGTCTGGTAAATTTCTAAAGCTTTGGGACTCCAGTGGACCACAGTGACAAATCATCCACAAATGTAAAAAAAGGTTAAACAGTGTCGGTCACAAAATCACATTCTAAAGAACTGCAAGTGGCTAGACATGTGTCCTTTTTGCATCTGATGTAAAACTAGCAAAGCACTTGCTGCTGAGGACCTGGACGAAATGCAGTGATTGACTGAATTGTCCTCTCTAGAATGGCCGGCCAGTTTGTGACATTAGGCTCAAGAGCACTTGGGTTGTGCAGCAGAAAAAGTCATTTGAACCACCAAGTCCATATCTGAATGCTCCCCACAAAAAATAAGAATTAAAATAAGTACTTTGGAGTGGCCTAGTCAAAGTCCTGATGTAAATGAGATGCTTTAACAGAGACCTTAAACAGACTCTTCATGCAAAAAAGAGAGTCAAATTTCCTTCACAGCAATGTAGAAGACTAATTACCAGGTATTGCAAACACTTGATACAGGTTGTAGCCACCGAGAGTGGCACAGCTGTTTATATTGTTAAAGGGGTAACTACTTTTCCACATGCTCATGTGACAGTTTCTTTTTACTTATTTTATTGTATACTGTTTTTATACCCTTTTACACCCTCATGCTGGACAGCAAAGTAAGAATTTCATTGTACAAAGAAACGTATGTTGTTGTTTTTGTTTTTATGACGATAAACTTTTGAACATGAATTTGAAATAAAAGGGATTTGATGCATTATGTCTGTTAATAAATGAAAACACGCAAAAAATGGCTTTTTGTGTTTACTCAGGATAGTTTTGTCCAATGTTGAAAAAGTCATTTTATGAATTAGATGACAAAAAATATGAACAAGTCTGGAATGAGGCAAATGGTGTTTTCTGTATGAGAGGAAATTGTAGATATTTTGCAACGTCTAAACCAAAATAAATCAAGATAAGGTGTAAAACTAGATTGGAGCATAACAAGCTCCCCAATACGTAAATCTGTCCTGGTTGTAAACAAAAAATGCTTTCATCACATTCTAGTCAAAGGGAATTAGAAATATTTGTCTAACTGCATTTTGCACATACTCCAAAGACAAAGTACAAATAGACCAGGTTATATCATTGTACTGTCTCTCCTACGTAAAACCCAACCATAGCTTGTTGTCAATAATACTTTCAGTAACGCTCCTAAAGATTAGAGGTGTTCATTGAATATCAATTTTTTCCATTTTGAAATGATCACCAGAACAGTATTTTTAATGATCTTGCAAAGCTAAGCAAAGCCTACAAAGAGAAAAGAAATCTCCCAGCAACAAATAGTCAGGCTTTTTTGCATTAGTCTAAATATAAAACATGAAGAAATGGGAGATTGTTCTCTAAAATATTGTTGCGTAAGAATCAAAGTTATTGGGGTCACAGTACAAATAGTATGTGTGTTTTACACCACGGAAATCCAGATTTTTGGCTACCTAAAATTGGTAGTGGGTGAAATTAACGCATAAATAAATATGTATACAATTAAATAGAAAGATTTATATATATGTTTCTATGCATATGATTCTGTTTGTGACAGACGTCTAGTAACAATGTGAGTAAAGTTGAAAACTTTTTTGTTTGTTTGCGGGTGTGTAGTTGTTGCTGGGTTGTCTGGTATGCGTAATGGTTCATTAGGAAAAAAACGTTCCTCTGAAAACGTTTGAGTACAAAACATGGACTTCAAATGTGCAAAATTGGCTCAAATGATCAAAACCACTTTAAGAAAGTCTGAGTCCTGAAAAGCAAAATATAGAGAAACAGGGTTTTCTTGAAGACTTTTTTACAGCCCTCAATAGACTTGAGAATAAACTTTATCAACGTTCAACTTATTCAATAAAAATAATAAAATGTCAAAAGAGAATTTAGTACTAGTAGCATATGACTGTAGTTAAATGATATTTAAATGTTGTGGCTACTTGAGGATTTCAATTCTCTATTATTCATTGCAAGTATTGCAGCAGTAAACATTTGAACTTATGCACAATTCTGTATTTCCCGCCCTTTTAATTAGGCAGGAAGAGTCACTAATGATCTTTATTAAGTGACGTGAGCAAAAAATACATTAATTTAACATCGACATCTGGGAAGGGGTGTATCAGTCAAAGGAACCGCTATAACAGTAGACAAGTCTGATCTGGAAACACAGTGATATCATGTAAACTCACAGAACTTGGCTTCAACAGGTCTAAATCTGCTGTTCTCTGATCTAGGCAGTGTGTTTATGTGAAATGCAAAAAGGGTGAGCAGATGGTATCTGCATGTGTGGTTCCCACTGCGAAGCACCGAAGAGGAGACGTTATGTCAGAATTCAGGGCAACACTTGAACACGACATAGCCACCACAGCATTCCACAGCAACATGCTACGCCATCTGCTTCATGGGAGCATCTTGTGTTTTTCAGCATGTTGGTGACACCAAACCGACCGTAAGAGCCATTTCATCAAGGAGCAGAGGGATGAGTCCTGCATTGGCGAACCTGGCTGTCAAAGCAGCCATCATGGTTAAAGCTATAAACTACACTTTTCTGTAGAATCAGTCAACCTCACTTGATACACTTTACCATCAATGCCATGATTAGTTTTTCTATTAGTTTTGCTGTTCTGTCGTAAAATGGTTATTCAATTCAATTCAATTTTATTTATATAGCGCCAATTCATGAAACATGTCATCTCAAGGCACTTTACAAAGTCAAGTTCAATCATATTATACAGATTGGGTCAGATTATACAGATTGGTCAAAAATGTTCCTATATAAGAAAACCAGTTGATTGCATCAAAGTCCCGACAAGCAGCATTCACTCCTGGGGAAGCATAGAGCTACAGGGAGAGTCGTCTGCATTGTCCATGGCTTTGCTGCAATCCCTCATACTGAGCAAGCATGAAGCGACAGTGGGAAGAAAAACTCCCCATTAACGGGAAGGAAAACCTCCGGCAGAACCGGGCTCAGTATGAACGGTCATCTGCCTCGACCGACTGGGGGTTACAGAAGACAGAGCAGAGACACAACAAGAGAGTCGTATTTATTTACGACGAAATCGAACCAAACACACATGCTCCTGGTAACAAAAAAACGTAACAAGTTTTTAGGCAAGCTAAAGTAGTACCAGTTCAGACTTCATATAGTGTCACGTTACCAGTAAATTACATAACTAATTAGGGTGATACGAGTAAAAAGCAGCATGTACTATTTTTACGAGCAGCCGATATGCAGACAAACCAATCAGATGTAAGCATTTAGACCAGAATAATAGCAGTACAAGTAGAAATTCTGAACACAATATTTGTCATCAATACCCCTTGGGGGTCAAACTAGCTCCCCCTTCGTAACTCAAAATGCTTCAGTATCTGTTTTAACATCTCGCACAAGTTGATCATCCACCATAGTATTTGCTAATATCAGCCGATCTTCTTTCTGAACCTCTTGTGATGTCATCGACCCAAATACATACAAAGTAGTAACATTTTTGCTGTTTCCTTCTCAGTTTGTTAGTGAGAAAAAACCCACCAGTGGATAATATCCTTTAAAAAAAATTTGACCAAAGACAAAAGAGAAGCGCTTAGAACATATGAGAACTTGTTGAAATCAGTAATCTGATTTAACTACGTTAATCATTAGCCTACACCTCTGTAAACATTTTCCTGTAATCATTAGCATTTAATTGAAGTAAGTTCCACTTTAAAATGTATACATCTTCAAGGAGCTGATACGTTATTAAGTATCGCAGATACCCATTAATGTTAACAGATCAATGTGCCCATTTTTATTTCTTATGTTATACTACCAAACCTTTACTACCAAACAAAATCCAGTGTTTGTTGTTTATGTTGTAGTGACAGCAATTCATTTATTCCACTGTGAAAGAAATCTCCCTATTTTTGGAGCCTGTTGAGAATGCATGACAATGTTACCAACAAAATACATCTGGTGCTGTTTTTAAAAAATTCAGATTGGAGAATTTCTGCCTCTTTGGTCAGGTTGACAGTGATACCAAAGATCACATCACGGTACTTGAAAGAAGACATTACTGTGGTTTTTGCTGAAAAGTCATGCCCTTCCACCCTCCGTCTACACCAAAGCAACAGTTGGGGTCCCACACTCCGACAAAAGCCAAAGGAAAGACTGAAAAGTGGTTAAACGCACATCAGCCCCTGATTGACTGATAAAAATAAGCTTAAGAGGAATTTATTGAACCAGTCAATTCCGACCTAGTCTAAAGTACAGATTAGAAAAGATCCATTCGGCTACAATTATTTCATTCTTGTTTCGTTTAAATATTTGGATTGAATGTAAAAAATAGTTTATTCGAAAGTAACTGAAAATTGTGCAGCACAATAGTGAAAACTGCATTTCTTGCAGTTGAATCTATTCAATGCCCTACAAAGTTATACAAGTAGCCTTTATTTTGGGATATACTCTTTGTCCTAAAATAAAAACCGTTTGAGGTAACTGGGTCAGTCTTTTAAAACTTAAACACATCTCTTTTTCTTTAATTTGTCTTGTAAAGAACTGAAGGGATGTATTATTTTAGTTGTTGTCCTGCCCATTTTTTTTTTGCTATAATAAAAGTTGTTACAAGGTCTGAAAAATGCCTCATCTTCACCAAGAAGGCAAATAGTGTTTGAAACCCAACAATGAGTGAGGAAACATATGGCTCTTCACAGAAAGGCAGATGAAAAGATAAGTAAAATATGTCCGTGTCAGGAGTAAACGTTTAAAGAAGTCCACAATATTGCTCATCTGTGAATACTAATTTGTCAACCTGTTGTCAGATTTCACTCTGTTTTATGCAGCTTTGAGATCAATCAGCGTGGGCTGAACGTTCAACATTCATGCTATGTGGAGCGCCGCTCTGTTTTCTTAAAGAGACAGAGCGCGGGGAGGATCCCGCTGGATGCTGCGCGGACCGGCACCATTTGTGCATGCCTGGTCACACTAAACAGCTCGAGCAATATTCAGACTAGCATTCACTTTAAGCTTGCAGGACATGGCCCAGTAACCTACTTTCCTCACAACATGCTTGGTAACATCGGAGACGAGGCTGTGTGTCATCAGTTAACCAACCTTTACCACGTCCACCGCTGAGTTTTTGCTGAGAATAAGCAAACAGCTGGGGACATCAAAGCTGAAGCAAAAAAAAAAAAAAACATACAAAAAAAAAACAATAAAAAAGCTCAAAAAAAAAAAACATGATTGGTTTCTGAAAAAGAAAATTTCCATAAACCTCTCTCACTACTGATTTATGGAAAAAAGGACTTTTAAAGAGTGATACATTCTCAAAGGGGAAATGTGTTACAAAACTTACTGAACCGGTCATGTAGACCTAATATTTGTTTGTAAGGGAGAAAAATAGAAAATAAAAATAAAACACAAAATAGACATACTTTCTTAAGCTTTCATTATATTTTCATTATTGAAGTCACAGAGCATATCCGCATGCGTCAAATCCTGTCTCGGTGAGTACATCAGGTGAGAAGCTACCCCCCACAGGGATCCTCAGTGTGTTTGTAGGATTAAATTCCAACCCTCACAAGAAGTACAGAGGTTAACATACTGTACTTTTGCAGTACTTGGCGGGGGCTGGTTACTGTTATCAAGGGATACAAAGATTTTGAAAAATTCAGCTTCAAACCTGCTTTAAAGCGTTCTCTGGTTCTATAATCAGAGGAGTGCAATTCTTTAAAGACCTGCACACTGCAGGTCACCTTGCTGAAAGAAGAATTTTACCTTACTTGAAATTGAAAAGAACTACGGCTGGTTGTAAATATTTTTGGAAACTTAATAAAAAATAAAATCGTGGCATGGAAACCAAAGCAAAACCATGCTTTACTTTTATCAAGCTAAGAGCAGAACGTAAAAAATATGTGTTTGTAAAAAAAAAAAACTACAAAATTTAGAAGTAGGCGACTTTATCCTATATTCTTATACAGGTAAAGAGCTGAACAATATTAGTCACAATCCTCAGCACAATGTGTGCAATACAGAAATCCTATTCAATCTCGCTTTACATGTCAATACTCAGATGGACTTTCACATAGGGCTGGGCAATATATTGAGATTTTAAAAATATCAAGATTTTTTAAAAAGAGATATAAGATGAGACTATATTATGTATCTGGGTCTGCTCCCATCGAATACGTTCAGGGAAAGGAGGGACATTCAGCAGAACTTTCCGAGCTGATTGGGCGAAGCGACATCATAGTGCCTGCCTACAAAAGGTTGGTTTTAGCCAATCACGGTATCAAATGAAAATGTAAGCAGCAGGCGCCATGAGAAACCACAACAATTTACGCTGGTCAAGGCACTTCTTGCTGTTCTTCTTTTAGAGATGAAATAGTGGATTCTGACAAAACCGATTTGATAGCAGCAGCTAAATGCCTGTCCTCCTGTGCTGCCATGTTTATTTTGGTTCAGCTGTGGGCTCGGCAGCTCTTGCTTTCGTCACAGCTGTATGTCCCTCCTTTAAACCATAACACTGCAACGTGATTGGCTGACCTGTTTTGGTCCGGTCTCAAACGATAGAGACGGGAGTGGGACAAGATGGGTTCTCGTGGGTTTGTGAACACACAAATGCAGTGAGAATTCAGCTTGCAAGTAAGGTTATGGGAAATCGTAATGATGGAAAAGAAAGGAAAAAAAAGAACATTGTGTTTTGATCCCAACCAATATCATCATCATTGCACCCAATAATAATATCACAGTAGCATGTTTTCCTAAAATCTTGCAGCCCCACCGTAGTATATGTATCATAATCCGAAAAAAACAACAACAATAAATGCAATAGATAACTGTATTATGGTTATAATTAACATGCTATAATATTTTTGCCATGCAGCGTTGCTGCACTTTGATAATCTCATACCAGATGAAATATTCCTTAATTGAGGAACACTCATGCAGTGGCAGGCAGTACTACAACTGTTACCTGTGAGTAAACTCCATGCACCGCTTTTACTTAACCCATGTAAATTCACATTGCCCTATTTAGTAACAGGACTAAAAAAAATTATGCAGGGGAGCGAAAGCAATAGCATGAGTCATGAGGCTGGCCCAAATGTTAAGCAGCATGATGTGAACAGGAACATATGGTGCCGTGAACACCCCAGTTCAGTCAGTCATAGAGCAACCCATCCCGCCCTCCTCAGCTGTCAGCATACATCCTCATCACTATTCATGTCTGCTCAGCCAATCTGGGTATGTTCAAGTAGAAATGTGGAAAAATAAAATGGTGGCCTGTCAGAACATTCTGAGCACAAACTGGACAGTCTTTTATGACAGTTTCTAAAAAAAGAAAAAAAATTATCCATTTCCATAAAATATGCACCAATCAGTCCTAGAAAGGTCGTCACACTATCTTCCCTTTTTGAGGATCAGCAACACAAAGATTAAAAGAATCCGTTTTTTTCCCCATTCTATTAAATCCTCAAAGATTAGGATTCCCATTGTTTGGTCTGTTGACAGATAAAGCAACAGCATGTGTGTTAATTGACGTGTGTTAATTGACGTGGTCCTATTGGCTTCATCAGGGCGTGATCTACAGCTCTCACTGGAGCGGTTCGCAGCCGAGTGCGAAGCGGCCGGGATGAAAATCAGTGCCTCCAAATCCGAGACCATGGTCTTGAACCGGAAAAGGGTAGAGTGCCTTCTCCGGGTTGGGGAGGATGTGCTGCCCCTAGTGGAGGAGTTCAAGTATCTTGGGGTCTTGTTCACGAATGAGGGGAAGATGGAGCGGGAGATCGACAGGCGGATTGGTGTACCGATCCGTTGTGGTGAAGAGAGAGCTGAGCCAAAAGGCGAAGCTCTCGATTTACCGGTTGATCTACGTTCCTACCCTCATCTATGGTCACGAGCTTTGGGTCGTGACCGAAAGAACGAGATCCCGGATACAAGCGGCTGAAATTAGTTTTCTCCGTAGTGTGTCTGGGCTCTCCCTTAGAGATAGGGTGAGGAGCTCAGTCATCCGGGGAGGACTCAGAGTAGAGCCGCTGCTCCTCCACGTCGAGAGGAGCCAGTTGAGGTGGCTCGGACATCTGGTTAGGATGCCTCCTGGACGCCTCCCTGGTGAGGTGTTCCGGGCACGTCCCACCGGGAGGAGGCCCAGGGGAAGACCCAGGACACGCTGGAGGGACTATGTCTCCCGGCTGGCCTTGGAACGCCTTGGGATTCCTCCGGAGGAGCTGGCCCAAGTGGCTGGGGAGAGGGACATCTGGGCCTCCCTA
Organism: Fundulus diaphanus; assembly: GCA_037039145.1. Taxonomy (NCBI): domain Eukaryota; kingdom Metazoa; phylum Chordata; class Actinopteri; order Cyprinodontiformes; family Fundulidae; genus Fundulus; species Fundulus diaphanus. Next base: position 22,987,859 of record CM073136.1, read on the forward strand.
CTGAAGCTGCTGCCCCCGCGACCCGACCCCGGATAAGCGGAAGAAGACGGACGGTGTTAATGTGATGTGTGTTAATACATTTTGAACGTATCCTTTGAAGTATGGATGAGGATAATGTTTAAATTCCTATAGTTTCAGTTGGATTCAAAAATTTTTATCTCTATCAATGAACCTGCAGCAAAAGAAAATGTCTTTCTACTTTGTGACATAATCTCTCTTTTTTGGGAGGGGTATAAAAAAAATTACATTTCAGACTTGAAAGAAAACTGAAGAAACGCCTGAGTGGCACACCTCTAATTTATACCAGTCACTCAATCAACCAATTAATCCATCTTTATTTATGTATTTTATTTATTGCACCTCTCCGACAGGCTTGCTGCTACACCAAAATACAGCAAAAACAAATCTGCGTCAATGACATGCAAAATTACAGAAAAAAATAACAGCAATTAACAAAGCAAAGTGGACAAAAAGGTTTAAAGAAACTAATAAATATATAACAGGCGGATCTCAATCAATCAATAGATAAACGAACCTCCAATGCAAGCTTAAAAAGTACAGTCAAAAATTCCAACTGTAATCGAAAGCCTGTGGTAATTAGCTAGACTGTTCCCTGGAACAAAGCACAAGAGGACCTGAAACTGTGAGCCCATTTTAAATTAACAAGAGAAGAGATGATTGGGTCAATGTGGCTGTTTTTCATATGAATTCTGCTGCTCTTTCTTTTGTTGTTGCACTTGGTTTAGCTGCTCCCATCCTGAGCATCAGCTGTAATTATCTAGTTGTTCATTAGGTGTTACTGTTTATTACCTGGACTCTCATGAAAAATAGATTATAATTCTGATGAGGACTTTACATGGTGGAAATAAAGGAAGAATTATTATTATTATTATTATTATTATTATTATTATTATTATTAGCACCCTGTCGCCCATTACACAGACATACGTTTCTTTAAATTGTTCACATTTAAAGTACCAGATGCATTAATAAGCGTAAGTGTGGGTTTCCAGGTGGCTGTGACAACCCCTGGTCTGCTAAGCTTCATAATAGGTCTACAGCAGGCCGCCACAACACTCCAGTAACGGGGTCAGCCTTATTAAGCTCCAGCCAGCCTCAAACACCGCCACCAATAAGCCAAAAAACAACAACACAACTCCGATTCATGACTGAAACGAACAACACCAACAGAAGAAGTCGCAGTTAACTACTCACTACGTTTGCCTTTAATAAATGGCCGGAAATAGCAATGAAATAAATGTTACGTAGCCAGCGACCTTAACAGGGATTTAGTCTTTACCTGGTCTACGACGGCGGGCAGCAGCACATCTCCGCTCCGTTCAGTAAAATGTGTCAAATTTAAGTTTTCCACAACGTCACGCTCTATTTCCAGCACCGCCACACTGGTGCGAAGAAGAAGAAGAATATTCCATTTCCCTTGAATGAGTTTGTACTTTTACAGGCGTCAACTAAACTCCGCGGGGTTAACGCGTAACCTACAGGTATGCTCTGTGACGTCACGGGAAGCTGGAAGACACCTACCTTATTGCGCGTGACGAATGCCGGAGCCAGAAAAGACAGCGAAAGGCAAGAAAGCCGACTTCCTACAATCCAAAAAAAAGAAAAAAACTTGCCCCAGAGATAAAACTGCAGAGCCTGTTTCGGGCCAAACAAGCGATATTCCTCCTATGTGCGAGACCGAGCCCACCGCCGTCCAGTCCGCGCACCTGACATGTCACAGCTTCACGAGACCGACGACACGGACGAGAGCGGTGGAGCTGACCGGCACCGGGGTCCAGTCCACAGTGAGCCTGCCGGAGACAGAGAGGGAGACAGAGGGGCTGAATGAGCAGCTGCCGGTGTGCGTCCACACTCAGTCCCGCCCACTGGACTACATACTAAATAAAGTTACTGAGGCAGGGACTGACGGAGGGAGAATATGAGGATTTGAAAATAAATGAGTGGTAAATAAAAAAACTATATGTGATGTGCACGCCTTTGAAAATAACCTTTGAGCAAGTATTAGACATGCTTTTCATTAAAGCCCACATTTCTGTATTACAGTAAAATATATTTTTATTGGTTTGGTGTAATATTCTAGGCAAGGCAAGGCAAATTTATTTATATAGCACATTTCAGTACAAAAACAATGCAAATCTTAAATGTTTTATTTTCATTATATGTAATCAAATATCATAATTTTTATTGGGTTACTGAAACAAATTGATCTTTTTGATAATATTCTAATCTATTGAATACGACAGACAGACAGACAGACAGACAGACAGACAGATAGATAGATAGATAGATAGATAGATAGATAGATAGATAGATAGATAGATAGATAGATAGATAGATAGATAGATAGATAGATAGATAGATAGATAGATAGATAGATAGATAGATAGATAGATGTGCAGGTCAAATTCTGTGATCATTCAGTTTAACAGGCGCCACAGCGCCACCCTAAGGTCAATTTTGAAATTCAACTGCGATAACTTCTGAAAAATATATAGGCTACAATAACGAATAATTTAGTAATAGCACTAATAGTCTTGCTTTATACATAAAATGTTTTAGTTAAGGAATAATGACCTTGTTCTTTACGTTTTAATCTTGTTTTACATTTAGTAAATTAGAGTACTATGTCAGAGCATTTTACAGTAAAATAAATAGGTCAAATTTGTTTGTCTTTTTCATTGCCTTTTACCACATTGGAAATGAAAGTACGTTTCCACTGGTCAATGGTCATTTTACGCTTGAAATTTAAACAAATGATAAACGATTCCAGGACTTTACACCAGACGGATTAACGTCAAGGGTAAGTAATTTGATTAATTCTCATGTCCAAGAACAACGTTTTTGCTAAAATTGCCAGATAATATAAAAAAGGCTGTTTCCAGTTGCTTAAGGTGAAAAGATAAAAGTTATCCAAACCACCCAGACCCTTGTTAAATCACAAATTAAGTTTCATTAACCTTTCTGGGAAAGCTGTGTTCAGTTTATTTGCCACACCCAGGCCAGATTACTGTAAAATCAACAAGTCACCTAAATAGAAACGTGTCTGACAACATGGGTCATAAGATCTCAAAAGAAACATATTATCTCCTGATCTTAAAAGATTAAATCATCATTTAAAATATGCATTTTGAAAATGCATCTATTTTTTTATAATCTGAAACATTTGCATGTGACAAGAAAAGAAAAAGAAAAAACAAAGCAAAGCGAAAGCAAAAGTAATCTGTCTGGGGCAAATACCTTTTACATCATTTACATGGTGTGTTAAAAATACATGCAAAAAGGCATAGAAGCCAAGAAACAAGCTAAAATCTATCTGTATTTAGGAAATATTCCTGCTGCTATGTGCAAATTAATATCAGCTGATTAAATATTAACTGTTGGCCTATAAAAAGGTTTCTCATTACCAAACTATTGCCTAGAATGATATGACTGATTAAACAAAGGGGTCAGCTACCTTTTAAATTTAAAGAGCTGTTTTTGCTCTTGTTTTAAATAAATACAATTTGCCTAGAGCCATAAACCCTACATGACCTACTGTCTAAATTAAATTAACGAACTGGTCATTCAAAGCTAACCTTAGGGTTTAGAACAAAGAAAAATGTAAACATTTTAAAGGAAGACAAGATTTTTTTTAATGAAACATTCCAAATTTATGGAAAATGAAGAAAGAACATGCAGTTTGCAGCCTCATGAAAACACATGAAAACCTAACAAAAAATAATTCATTGTGTCTGAAAAAAAACTAGCCTTTTTTACATTTATGTTGAAAAATATTTCTCAGGTCTTCAACACTTTTGGCCAAAGTTATGAAGAGCCCTCGTAAAGGGCCCAGAGCTAAACACTCTTACTGTTGCAAAGCATACTTATGTTATGCTTATCAGTGAGCACTGTTGAAGCCATAATCTGTATGTGGAAAGAAAATTATTTCAATATAAAACCAGCCACAGCCAGGTGCCCCTTTGTAAGATTTCTGAAAGAGGAGTCAAAAGAATAATCAGAATAGACAATACAGGTTGCCCATGAAAACAATAAGTATGGTAACCAACATAATGGTTTCTATGCAAGTTCACTGCACAAGACTCCACTGCTGAAGAAAAAACATTTGAGGATTATTTAAAATTTGCAGAATATTTTCACATGCCAGTGAAATACTGGGAGAACATTGCCTGGTCAGGTGAGGCGAAAGCTGAAGTTTTTAGATGTCATTAGATGCTATATGTGTAGACACAACACCCCCAAAACACAATGCAAATAAAAGGTTTGCAGGTGGGAACATGATGATGTTAGCTGTCTCATATGGTATTTGAAGAAAGGATGTGTGGAGAAATATACTGGGACATTGTTGTTGAGATTCTGAAGATGAAATTACATTACATTTCAAAGACAATAGTTCCAAGGAACACCCAAGGAAACTCTTACTTACAGTAATTGGTTTTAGAGAAAGGAAGTAAAACTGATAGAATTTCCCAGTCAATCAGCAAACTTGTATCTATTTGAAATATATGGACAGATTTGAAGGTCTGTGTGAGTAGAAGTTAATACCAGTACCTTTGAGATCTGAAGATAGTTTGTGTGGGAGAATGGGTCAAAATAATCACACCTGAACAATGAATTCCATGTTAACATTAAGTCAGTTTCAGTTAAATCAAAATGCTAAACAAATGCAAATGTTATATGGATTTGCACTTATACACAAATCCCATGATTTTGCATACAAGTGCTCTTTTGGGTGGTAATTTGGCATTGCTGAGCAGTTCTTTGAAAGTATAAGTTTTAATGTAATGTAACAATTAAAAAAGCTTTACCATAATACTTTAGAGGAATTTCCAACTGCGTTATATAAAATTTTAGCAGCTCAGTGTGAAAGAAATATGAACCAATTGAATCACAATGGGTGTGATTCTGTGTTTCTTTCTGACAGTTTGAACAAAACAAAACTTTAACAACTTGGTCTGTAAGAAAATAAAACCTCTCTTCCTTTATTTTGATATGTGATATCTGTCTGGTGCTTTTTGCCAAGAACCTGTGAACATGGCATGGCTCTGATTGCTGATATGTCACACAAATTTGATGCAAGGTTAAATATGGCGGCAAACAGCCCTTTTTATGTACTATAATTTAGCAAACAGATTTTAGTGGTGAACCAAATGTGTTCTGAAATGTTTTGATGTGGGTTAAGACAGCCAATAATAAGTCGTCGGACATCTGGTTGCTCTTTGTAAAGTAAGCGTTTTCTTTTTTCTTCTTTTTTAAACGGCAAAGGTTCAAAAGACTTGGAACAAAAATAAAGTTTGACTTATTTTTATTTAAATCTTGAAACAATCAGATTGATACTTAAAAAATTGGAAACACAAGATATTACCAAAATGTACTGCACTATCAGTATTATTATAATCCTCAGGGGGATGAGGCGGTCATGCTTTTTGAAGATGATGTTTATGTTGAGCTGTTGTGCCTATTATAACAACAAAGACAACAAACTCCCTTTTGTGGAATAGACACACCAATGGAAAAATTTACGACAGAGCAAGAGTGAACCCAACTGATGACATAATTTACGACAGAACATAACAGAAATGTTTCTATAAAAGATCTAAATTCTCTCCCCCAAATCAAAATTCTTCAACTAATTGTTTTCAGGCCCAGCATGGATCTAAATTTGCTTCCTCTTGGGAGAAAAGCCTTTCATCTCAGTCAAATTTAAATCATCCAGCACCTCTCTTTCCCTTAGCATGTTGAGAAGATCCATGAGTCAGACAGATGGTGCCAACAATATCCCTTACCAAATAAGAAAGTAACAACTTTTCTTCATCTGGTAGGGTGAACACAGGTGTCACTTTGTATTATTTCACATTTGTGCTCCAATACAAAGGTAAATAAATGAGTCTTCATTCTTCCTAATAGCAAAGAGAAAAGAAGTTCATCCCCTCTGTGCTACAATTAAATTTAAATAAGACATTAACAGGTTATGTATGGAAATGAAATATGCAAATGATAAAAAGCTCTGACAGATTATATTTAAACAAGTTAATGTTAAAGCTTTTGAACAATGTTTGTCGTATACATTAAAATATGAATAAACAAACTTGCTTTTCTCTTGTCTGGAGGACTTCAGTGGATCAGTGCTGGTCGTTGGTCAACAATGTCCGTTCATCACCCGGCTTTCAGTCACCATGTTAACCAACTGTTGCACTGACCATAAATGTTAATTTGCACTCCTTTGTATTCTGCTGCATTCCAGATGCACTTGGAAGTCGGAAATTTTGACCTTGGAATTTTTGAGTTGGAAAGTTCAACCAATGCGACCTGTCTACATGAAGGCATAGAACAGACTCTACCTCTAGAGGAAGCTTAGGCCCTTCAGTGTTCGTAGCAAAATGCTGCATATCTTCTATTAGTCTATTGCAGAGAATGTGATCTCTTCTGCCATCATCTGTTGGGGTCGTAGCATTAGAGTCAGTGACTTGAAAAAGCTCAATAAACAAATTCTGTTCTGGGGACTCTTCTAGACACTCTGGAGAAAATTGTGCAAATAAGTATTCTTGAGAAAATGATAAAACATTGCGAACAACTCTGAGCATCTTGTTCATTAGATTGTTGTACAACAACTAAGGCTACGTTCTGGCTGCAGATCTTAATGCTCAATTCCGATTTCCGATAAATAAAAAGGATGTGAAACTCTGGCATTTTACAAAGTCTTTTACAAAACAGAGGTCTGCTTGGACAACAACCAGGACTGGTGGGGCAGGGATTTTAAAAACTTCACAGAGTCCAAGTTCATTCATAACTTTAGGAAGTTGAGGGCAACTTTTAATAATATTAGCGCAATCTCAACTTGACTGCAAACCCGTGACACCCATTGCAATAATTTTTAACTCTTTGCAACAGGGGTCGACCATGACACTCTGCCCCCAGTTGAAACGCAATACAATGGATTGCAATGCATGAAAACCTCTTCGGCATAGCAAAGTCCTCTGTGTGCAGGATTGTACATGAATTTTGCACGCCTGTGCATTGCGTCCCTCGTCTAAACGGTTCCTATATGAGCTGTTCTGAGCAGAAGTTTTGCTGCATTGATTAATTAGGTCTAAAATCTGCCTCCACTGAGCAGCGCTGTGGCAGGACGCTGCCGTCTGTCTTGCTAATGCTAACTGCTATCACCTCCAGCTGCTGCCGCCGCAAAGTTGTGTCGGTAGAAAGTGATGCCAAAGACGTGTTAAATATGCCTTGGTGGTTCTACGGAAGAGGATTAGGGTCATTAAAAAAAAGTCTATTCAATTCTGACTTTTTTCTCAGAATTCTGAGATTAAAGTCAGAATTCTGACTTTTTTCTCAGAATTCTGAGATTAAAGTCAGAATTCTGACTTTTTTCTCAGAATTCTGAGATTAAAGTCAGAATTCTAACTTTAATCTTCGAATTCTGAGAATAAAGTCAGAATTGAATAGACTTTTTTTTTTTAATGGGCCTAATCCTCTTCCGTAGGTTCCCACTGGAGTCACATTCAAAAAGATCATATACGAATCGGATTCAGGACCACATATGGGAGTGGCTCAAATGTGACTTCATAATCTGACCCGCAAAAAATCTGATTTGGGTCACATTTGCCTGCAGTGGGAATGAGGCCAGAGTGTCTTCAGTCAGAAGCTTTTTCAGATCTGCTGTAAGACAGACCGCAACAGAAAATCCATCCTGCCCATAGACAACAGCATCAACAACAACAACAAACCTGGATTATATGAATTATATAAATTTTCCCTTGGCATTAACAAAGTATTTTTTATTGCTTGTTGTGCATACCGTGTCAACCTTGTATTTTATTGCTTATTGTTTTTTAATTATTTTCACCTTCCTTTTAGTTCTTGTGTACCTGTTCAGCACTTTGGTTTTTAAAGTGCTTTCTAAATAAATGATGAAGGTGATTTTTTTTTTATTAATTACATTTCTTGATCCAAATATTTCTTTATCTTTATTGAAAACTGTGAAAAATGTAAATCAGCACATTGAAGGCAAAAACATGCTTAGTTTTTCTTGCAAGAAAAGAAGCTGAGAATATTCCTCCAGCCATTGTCACGACCATTTTAGGCTAGCTTGTTACAGTAAAAGAAAATCTTAATTTGCCATTCCAGTTATAGAGCTGTTTTTTTAATTGCTGTGATGCTTTCCTGACTCAACTCTCATCTGTGACAATTGAGGGCAGTATTCTGGGACAGTGACTCAGATAACGCCTGGCTTTGATTTTGAACGAGGCCTTGTTGACCTTAGAAGGTACACATTAAGGATACTGGTTATATTCTGAAGTGTCCCAGCATGACACCACTACCAAGGTAAAACCTAAGAAACCTTGCAGTTATTATAAAACTTCAGTCTGCAGTATAAGAAAGGGACAACAACTGGATACCACAACCAACATCAATTTAAACGTTTCTGCATCCACATATCCAGACTGGTAAAAACCTGAAAGATTGAAACTAACCAAATGCACATTTTCTGGAAAATTGTCAAGCAAAAGTGTTCATATTTTTGTGGAATACTTAAAAAAATAATATAAAAGCTTAAACAATCATCTCAAAACCAATATCCAGGAGTATGGCGTCTTTCCTCTGGAAGAGGCCATAATAATTTCCCTGTAGGATTAATAAAGTATTTCTGATTCTGATTCTGAAGGAGTCACCATAGTAGGAGCTCATGTCCCTCCGACATCTACTTTACCCTTTTGTGTAAAGGTTGCCTTTACACTGGTAGATACTGACTCATACACCTCTCACTTAAAACAGCCTTAAAGATGTTTTTCTGTCTTTGACGCACAAAAGGGAACCGTCATTTTTTCAATCAGAGGTTCAAGGGTTACACAGATCCAGTTGTTCTCTCTGATATGAAGCCTAGGCGCATATTCAAGCTGGAAGACTTCCGCCTACCTGTTACTGCGTCATCTTCATTTCCAGACCTCGACCCGCTTTCTCCAATCTTCAATCAAGCTTCCGTTTAAAAGGCTCCACACCCACGCCGCCTGTCGCTTTCCAGCCGTGCTCGACCCACCTCCTCCCCTTCTCCACCAGCATTCCAAGACGTCATCTTTTCCAACCTCCACCACCAGTGTCGGGCCCCGGGGGAGCATCCCTATTCAGCGTTGATGGGCTCATCTGAATTCGTCGGAATTCACTGCTCAAATCTTCAGCCGGGGCCCGAGCGCCAAAGAACTGTTATTCATTTTGTCAAATAAATTTGTTAATCGTTTTCTCTTTCTCCGTCTGAGTCTCTCCAGATTGAACTTTTCTTTTAATATCTAAAAGTCAGTTTCCTTTTTCCAAGACAGCAAAATTTGTTTTACTGCAACATTATACAACGTAAAAGCTTTTAAAAGCCAAATAGTGCCTTCAAAAAGAATCCATACAGCTTGAAATTTTTCTCACATTTTGTCCCTTAAGAATCGCAAACAGTTCATTTAATGTGACAAATCAACACAAGTAGTGCATATTTTGAAGTGAGAGGAAATTGATAGATGGTTTACAAAATGTCTTGTTGAATCAAGCCCGTGGCAAATCAAATTGTTCCTGAATGGCTGTTCAGTCCAAAGTTAAGCCCAGGGTCATGGCCTGCCTGGTTAATTACCCAAAAATGTTACACTGGACGCTTATAAAAGGGTAAGAACAGGGGATATGGCTCATTTCAGCGCAGCCACAGAGCCAACCGGAGGGGGGGAACCTAGGGGCAGGTGGAAACAGCATAATCCAGGCCGAGGTTAGTAAAACCTGACTGTGGACTCAAAATGGACTAATTGTAAGGTACAGCTAATCAGTTATTCACTCAGCAAGACGTGGGGTGAAGGTTTATAATAAGCATCATCAAGGACATAATGAGGAACAGAGAGCACAGGGACATTCACCTGAGCTACAGTTAGAGGTAAAACCTGGGGCTATGATAGAAAACAGTAAGGACCCTCTCTGTGAGCTGCTGGATTTGCATCATGCTGTGTAATTACCTGGTCCTTTAGTTTAGTCAAAATCCAAGCGTGTAATCCTAGAGGATAGCTAAATGTATGCAAAAGTCCTTCAGATCAGCAGTTGCTGCTTATTCCTGCAGCAGGTACAATTATACATGCAGACTGAAAAAAGCATTGCTCAATAAACTGGGAAAATGTGACGCATCTACTTGTGCCAGTAAGACATACTAAGTGCAAAAGCAAGCCTCTCTCTCCTTTTCCATATTGTCTGCGCTGATTTCTAAATATAAAGCTCTGGGTTTCTAAAAGGTGCAGTCTTACTGTAAATGGACATAAATTGTAACAATTAATTACAATTAAATGTACCAAAAATTAGTTAACTGTTTTATTTTCTGAATAATATATGTACTATGTCATATACAGTATAAACTAAACAAGGATAGTTACTCATGATATTGAAGGTAAAACACACATACCACTTTATGTATACAGTTCTTAAAAATTGAAATTATACTGACAGCAGGACAAAAGATGAAGCTCCATGAAAAGTCCAGGTTGAAACATTGTTGTATTTGAAACCAAACAAGTTGCCACCTTTTTCTCCACATAAAGTACTAATAGTAAAGACTGCACTAATGGCTCACATGCTCAGTGGAGAACACCTGACTCTGTTGTAAAATGTTTAATCATGCTTTATTATTTCTGGAAGGATAAATGAAAAGAGTTTCTTCAGAAGTAGAATGAAGGGCTGGATAGACAGCAGTAAAACAGAACAGGTTCATTAAAGAAGGAACATATTTAGATAATCAACTTTGATAAAAAGCTCAGAGAGAGCTCATTAATAAAAGAAATAGATGTGTTTTTAGGATCTTACCAGTTGACTAAGAAAATCCAGTTTAAGCCAGTTTCCCTTTTAGAAGACCATGAGGCCTAAAGAGTGCAACACTTTCATGAGAGTGTAAAATTTAAAAAGGTTGTTTACAAAGATTAAAAAGAAGCACATAGGAGCAGAAATCTAGATTGAAGTTTTTCGAAATATCCCAAAAGCCATTGTTGTCTCCTTCAACGAAACGGGTCGTAAATTCTGTGGCTCTCCATATTTCACTTCAGTTACTAACAAAAAATTGTAAATCATTTTGTTTGATTCACAATAATTTACATTCAATCAAAACCAAGTCAAGGCAGAGAACTGGTACAACATGTCCCATATCACTTTAATTGACTTATAAATGAGGCCTCGGCTAAAGACCCCATTGTATCAAGACCCTAAAAACGCCCCTATACGTAGTCTTGACCAACGGGTGAATTGCATAATGGCATACTTGGAACATTACCTCAGACCAAAAAAGGATTTCCATTTCAGAAATGTTAACTCATGGCTAACAGAATAATGGCCAAGACTGTTCATTTGATCGTTCTCCAGCAGATGTCAAAAATACCTTTGCTGAAGCGAAAGACGGATTACACTGTTGCTCAGTGGCCCACAGTCTTCATTTCAGAACAAAGTAAATGTTGTCGTTTATTTGGCAATAAAGGTGAAACATGGTAGCATCAGAGAATGCTTTTCTTCAGTAGGGACCAGAACACCAAACAGGGTTGATGGGAAGATGGAGGCAATGAAATACATGCAAATTCTGGTAGAATTAAAAGACTTTAAACTGGGGTGGAGCTGTTCTCCTTCCTGCAGGACAACGATCCTAAACGTGCAGCCAGAGCTGCAATGCAATGGTTTTTAGATCAATCATAATTGTCTGCTAGAATGGCCCAGTCAAAGTTCAGACCTGTATCTAGGAGAGCATGTATGGCAAGACGTCAATCTGGATGGTCACAGATATAATGCAACCTGACGGTACTTGAGATATTTTACTAAGAAGGGGCAAAATTTCATTGTCTCTCTATTTTCCTATATATTCCATAGATATTTTTTTTTCCAACTGATCAAGGAATCTGAGACAGAATAGTGAACAAAGATTGATCTTTCTGTCAAAATACAAAGCAGCAGGTTTTTACAGAAATGATTACTCCCTCAGGAACAGTCTGGATATTATTTTTTTCAAAAACAAGCAGATGGACACATCTGTGCTCAGTGTGTTGCAATAAATGGGAGGCTTTTCTCTACATAGGGAAATCTGACAGAGTCACACCACAAGATCTTGCAGGAAGATAATAATGACAGACAGAAGGGACAAAACATCAAAAACAGCACTGTTTGTTTGTTTGTTTGCAATTCATTACTCAGTCACGGACATCTGACTGACTGACCTATTAGAAAATATATTTAGTAAACAAATCATCACATTTCTGACTAAAATATATGTACAAAATATTTTTTTTTCACGAATACTTATTAATGTCTCTTAGAAGAACTTCATGCTTTATTGTAGGGTAACAGTATACGTACAGCATTTACATCATGTCAGAGTAAACATACGTTGCCTATTGTCCAAGCAAAATCAGTGAACGGACCACAGCCCATGCTATTCAAGAGAATTTCCTTTTTATGTCCATTGAAGAGGATGAGTGAATGTGTATTCACTCTCACAGAAGATATCACAATCACTCTGCTTTGCTGCTGCTGTGACTCACAATCATGCACTTCCTTTGTGGGTAATGGTTAAATGTGAAAAATACTTTAAAAGACAATTGTAATTACTCTCATCCTCTGATGTCGCCCGTTTTGTTGCCTGGGTTGCAAATATTCTCAAGATCATCAAGAATTCTTCTACTTAAGCCAGTAAATGTAGATCATTTGGATATTTTAGTTTGAGGCTTTCCTAAGATCAAATTTTGAACATCTTCCAATAAGTTATTTGTAAGGGGAAAATGAATGAATGAATTCCGCCAAAGACTAAATATACAACCAGGGGGAATAAAAATGAAATGGTTTACATACAAGCATTTTTACACAGTGGAATGATCCAGTTAACTGCATACACCACACTCCTCAGTTTTATCCTTTGGATGAAACAACCACTGTCTGAGAATTCAGTCTGGTCTGAAATGCATAGGCATTTTGTATTTGGAGAAAATCCTTCTGAGTTTCTGAGATGTTTCGGCATCATGGGGATTTTTTTATTTGTTCTTTTCCTTGTTCGGTTCAGTGGTGTGTTTTCTGGGTGTCCTTGCTCCCTTGACAAAAGCCCACTTGGGATATCTACAGGTTTGAAGAGGTTTTTTGATGTGGTTCTGTTTTTTTTTCTTTCTTCTGTTTTCTCTCAAAACTCACCTTTGTTTTTGATTTTTAGGATGTTGTTTTTTAACTTTTTTGTATTTGGCATGCCTCGACCAGCGTACAGACCTAATAATGTTGTTTACATTGGATTCAAAAGGTAGATTACGATCAAGAATGACACCCAGACTCTTAGCTTGAGGGGAGGTAGAATCTGAGGAATCACCAAATTGTGAAACTGTTACATTTGGTTCTATGAAATTCTGTTATCTCTGAGTTCAGTCTGAGGAAGTTTTGACTAAACAGTGATTTAATTCAGCAGAGCCAGTCAGAAATGAAGGAAGGTGGAAGGGTGGATTTGGGTTTAGTGAAGAAAGTTGGGTGTTATCTGCATGGCAGTAAAAGTGGATACAAAGTTGAAAGCTGAAAATCAGACCAAATGGAAGAAGATAGATGATAAAAAAGCAGATGACCAAGAACATGACCCTGAGGTGCACATGTCATGACTGGGGGAGACTGTGATTTGAATTTATTAAGTCGAACAAACTATTGTTGGTCGATCAGAGGTAAGCAATAAAATAATTCAAAGAGGTGCAAGAAAATCGATGGAAGACAATCCATCAAAGAGGACGTGGTGAGAGATGGAGTCAATCAGGAGATCATTCTCTCAGTACTGTGGACAGAAACCAGTCTGAAGTTCTTCAAAAAGATTGTCGTTGTAAAGGCAAGTGTGAATCTAAGCTGCCTGCAGCTGTGTTTTCAAGTTGTTTGCATATGAAAGGTAGACATTGTCCAGATGTTATTAGGATCAGCTCCTGTTGTTTTAAGAACTTGACAGCGATGGTAGACAAGCTTTAACTAGGTGTGTTGGAGGTTTTAGTCAAGAGACGTTCCAGACAATGACTTTTAGCTTTGAGAAGGCAGAGTTCTTGGGTATAACAGTGGGCAGGAGAAGTGAACAGTGCGAGTCTTAACTGGGACGAGTTCATTCAGAATACTTTGAAGACTCCCATTATGGTAAGAAACATGGCTGTTTGAGCTAGAATATATATGTAAATCATATATCTTTCATTCATAACTATACCCCATGTTAAATCCGTGTGGTCCATAAAATTCGAAATAAATACATTAAAGTTTGGAGCTAACGTGAACAAGTTTAGGGGGTGAATATATATAACTTGCTTAGGCACTGCATTACTGAATGAGTAACTTTACCATTGTTCAACCCGTGTATATAGTCAGACAGAAATGCAACAACAATAATATTTTAAAAAATACATTTTTATTTGTACCCACTAAATGTTTAGTTTTGCATTAATTTATATAAATAAATTACAACTAAAAATTTGTATTCACCTCAGCCTATTGTTAATTCTCAGCAACTATTATTTTAGGAAAGGTTTATATGGAATCCACTGCACTAAAATAAATACATTAATTACATATAATCATATTACCACTCAATCCAATACAGTTTGGTTCTTTATTCAAATACAATCATGTTAGATCTTTGTATGGTCCAGTTGTTAACATATGAGTTTGCCTAAAATTCCCGACTAAACAAGTTCGTTTGCATGTTAAAACTTTAAATATATCATATATATGTATTTTGCAACGTATTTGCTCATTTTCTTTTTCACTTTAGACCTGGAAAAACGTATTTGCTACATTTTCCCACTTTAGACCTGGTGGGGAAAAAGCGTCCAATATTTAGCTGGCTCGCTGGAGGGCGCTAACACAGAGCTGCAGGTAATTGGCAACAACTTGGGAAAGGAGGAGGCCATTCACTAGCCTGTTTTAGCTACTGTTAGCTAGCCCGGCGGCTAACGAGCAGGCTAAAGCATCAGTTTTGGCTTAATGTCGCCTGTCCCGAATAGTGATGGCAAAAGAAAAGTGTTCACAAATCGAAGCGGGTGAGTGCTGGACGCTCTTTTGATTCACCACGCATATTTGTGAATTTCCAGAGTTTGGAATTGTGTACATCAGCTGGCGAGCTTGGCAACCGAGTGAAGCCAAACGTTAGCTAGCGTTAGCACGGCTAGCATTGGGCTAACAGCGAATTATTTCTTTTCAGAACTGTACTACCTCATTGCTAGATTTCTACAGTCGGGGCCTTGTAAAAAGGCAGCACAGGTAATGCGTTACGTTAATTTAATTTTAAAGTGGTAAGATCGGTTTAAAGGGACCGCAGCGCTAGCCAGTCGGGCTAACTGTGTATCTCTGTTGTTAGATTCTGATCGAGGAGCTGGAGGAGTATGAGGTAAGTTCAGCTGGACCTTTCTGTTTTTCTCCTGCGGGGTCTCCCCAATGTTGCCTCACTAAACATTCTGTCTGCGAGAAGTTGTTGTTTTTGTCTCGGCGTTTGACAAACGAGCGCGTCCTTTGCCTTGTAGAAACTGTTAGCTCCCGTGTTATCTCTAATGGGTTGTTTTTAACTTTAGTTGGTTCCGCAACGATGGAGTTGGGACGGGAACATATTCAAACGGAGCTTCCAAGATTGGGTGAGTTGCAGTTTTATGGATAATTTTATTTGAAAGTGCATTGTTTTAATATTTTTTTTAATCAAATGTTTTTGTTTTTTGTTTAGCGGATGTCAGTTTTTTTAATTAAATTCACAACTTAGAGGGGAATGGAGAGACGCGTTTATAGTAATGAAAATATATTAAACTCTGATTTTAATATAGGCCTGTTGATAAATTACTAAATGCTGGCTTCGCTATTGTGTGGAGCTTGTGGGCTGGTAGTGTCGAGACATGCAGCTCGTGATTGGAGACGGAGACCTGTCGATCATCTTTAGAAGCCAATCAAATCGCTGCTGCCGCTACACTCTACCCGGAATGGGCGAAATGAGCTGTTTGATTTGCTGCGAGTCTTCAAGCCCCGCCTTCTTTGTTTCTAGCCCCGTGGCTTTTCGGTGGAGTTATTTTGTATGTTTTGCCATGTTTTTATGTATAGGTCAGTTACTGAACTGGGAAATTGTGTGCAAAATAAAAAATTTAACAAGGAATTAAGTGATTTTCGTTTAGAAAGTGAGTGAGAATTGTATTTAAAAGCGAACCTTTTGGCATTTTCTGAGATCAAAATTGCAGAAAATGATATATGGACTGAACTTATAAACTGAATTTATGTGTGTATGTGTTCATCTTGGTTCAGAAATTAGGTCTTTTATGAACACACGAAACAAATATATATGTAAAGACACATTTTAGATGTTTGAAAATATATCTGTGGAACATAATTTCATTTCTAAAAGATCCTTACACCTTTTCTACTTCCCCTGAGTTCATTTAGAACACATCACTGACAGCGAAATTAGCAAACAGTGTCTTCTTCTTGGAGTAAAGATTTCCACACCAAAGAGTGTTGTTGCATGTGCAATGTGTCAGCGTCTTTTGCTATTTAGCTACTAAACACACATAAGCCCCTCAGGGTGGATGTGGTTGGCCAGTGCAATCAAAAGTTGAAGATCATGTCTGTTGTGTTAGCGTGTTATGTATATTTATGTGCATTCTGAGCTGGTGTCATTATGGTTACACATAAGGAAAATAAAGCTTCTTGACTCTTAGAAATGGTACGTTCTCACAGATTAGAAAAAAAGATGGGCTTTTTAGTTTACAACAGGTTCAGTGAAGCATAAAATTATTTGTTTCATTTATTAATTTGCATAGCCCTTTACTACAGCCAAAGTGCTTTACAATAAAATCCTAAAAATCATGGAGATCACCCAATTCTGGTCACCAGGCGAATTGTTGGTCCACCTCCTAGTAATAATTTATCCGTTTACAAGCAAAATAATTGCTTTCTGGTCATATTTAAAGTATAACTCGCCCCAAAATAATTTTTTATTTCTGTAGTTAAACTTTATAAATAGCTCCTAAGGGTGATACTTTAATGTTACCATACAATTCTTTTTACATTTTTATGTGAACTGGTTTAGTTGCGTAGTGTTTGTCTTGAAAGCGTCTTAGTGCTGCCCTCTTAGCAAATTTAATGGCAATAGCCACTGTTCAACCCTATCGGTTCAAACTAGTGTTGCACCGATACCAGTATCGGACGGGGCCCTGATCCAGCACTATAATGGTGGTATCAGTATCGGTGAGTACCAACAAATAGGGCACCGATACCATTTTGATGTTTGTTGGTCACTTGAACGCAGCCTTCTGTCTCCCGACTACTATTATACATGTTATATAAGTTCATGAAAGTTGCACTATTTTGGCATTTGAGAGCCAAAACTCAGGGTTTAAAAGAGATTATTCAATTATTAATGTAATTTTACTGTCTTACTGTTGCACTACTATTATACATGTTATAATTTCACGAATGTTGCACTATTTTGGCCTTTGAGGGCCAAAAGTTTATTCAACTATTGTCACCCATTCCAGGTACGCAATAAAAAGTTCTACTACCCTAAGTAGTACGCATTTCTTCATATATATATACACACACACACACACACACACACACACACACACACACACACACACACATCAGTTTCAAACAGATGGTATCGGTATCGGCCAATACTGCACAGCCAGGTATCGGGTATCGGTATCGGGGCCAAAAAATAGCATCGGCGCAACACTAGTTCAAACGGTACATACTTTCGTCACCATAGCCCCGCGTTTAGGGTGTGAAAAACCCTCCACCTCAAAAGACGGTTTCATGGCAAAACCACTAGATGTCGCCCTGGTCACGCCATGTTTCACAAGGTCACTTTCCCTCGTCTTTACCCGTGCAGCAGCGACCGCTGTTTAAAACTCCCACAGCTCATCTGCATCTCTTGGAACTGCCCACTTTGATGGCATTTTTCAAAATGTATCTGGGAACAGGATTATGCCTTTACATCGGGGTGAGTTGCACCTTAAAGACTTTTAATTTAAAAGAAATTAATAGACTAAGCACCACATGCTGCAGAACTGAGCAGAAAGAGAGAAACAAAACCATACTGACCATTACTCAGTCATGCACAACGTTAATGCATTAAATCCACTTTAAGATGCAACTGAGACAGGGGTGTTGTATCTGTCATCCAGGTGGTTTTGAACCAGCACATTCCTGCAGACTATCTGCTTCAAGTCTGTCAGCGAATAGGTCCTCTGATAGAGAAGGAGATGCCACCCTGTGTTCCTGGAGTCCAAACGCTCCTGGGGCTGGGAAGGCAGTCTTTGCTTCGCACCTCCAAAAGTGAGTGTACACTATCATCCTTTAATCATCTGTTGTTTTGTTTTTATTTTTGTATCCATAATGCATATGATAAAAGATGTTGATTTCAAATATTTTTTATTGATTGTTGTTTACACTTAGGTTGTACCCACAAAGTATGCTGCGGCTCAGCTGTTGCTGCACTGCACAGAGGACGCCCACCTGAACCTCCAGTAGTTATTGGGAATGTTCCTAATGTTGGTATGTAAAACACAAGGCAAACACAGGCCTACACGAATGACACCACACGACATGTACATTATTATGTTTTTAATGTTATGGTAACTGTATGGTTTGGGTTGAATATTTTAGGGTTAGGGTTTAGGTATCCTTCAAAAAGCGTCTTACTGTAATTCTGGTCCATCCCTCCTGACAGAACTGGTGTAACTAAGTCAGGTCTGTTGGCCATTTTGGTCAAACACACCTTTTTAATTCTGTTCACAAGTTTTCTCTTTGAGATGGGCTTTGAGATGATGCTTCAGAACTTTGACTTTGTTGTCCTTTATACAGCGTAACTTTTTTTTTTTTTTTTAAGAGTTTATGTTCATTGTCCATCTCTGTCAAAGCTATAACGGCCTGGGTAATATTTTGAGATGTTGCTTCAATATTTTACATAATCTTCTTGCTTCATCATGCCATGCATTTGCTGAAGTGCACCAGGAAGTGTCTGTCCTCCACCAAATTACCCCCATAACATGATGCTGCCACTCCCATACATCACATTTGGGAATATGTTCTCAGGTTTTTCCAGCTTACCCCCTTTTCTTCCATTTGTAATGATGGTCATTGATTTAATTTCATCAGGCAAGATGTACTATTGTAACCTGACAAAAGCCAGCTGTATGTCGCTCCGCCTAGCTCCACTCACATACATCTGGGACACCGCCATAGGAATTGCCTTTACAGAAGGCTGGGCCTTATTAAAAATTCTTGCTATGATTGGATAAGCCACTTGTCTGTCATCTTTATTGACGTGCTATTTCAACCACTCACATCGAAGCTAACCCGTGACGCTGATGATAGCGACGCAGAAAAAAAAAAAAAATAATAATAGTGTGTTTGCGGCTCTAGTGGCATGCGTTTTATTGACAGTGAGCTGACAGGAAGAGGGGGGAAGACAGGCGGCAAAGCGCCGCGGGTCGGAGTCGATCCCGGGCCGACCGCGTTGAGGACTAAAGGCCTCCTAACATGGTTCGCGCTAACCGCTCCGGGGCGCTTCCGCGGACGCGCCCCGGAAAACAAAACTTGCCAAATCCGGTCGGGAGAAGGGCGAAAACATCGTTTCCACCAACAAAAGCCTTCAGAGGCGTTCTCTGATGTTCTTTTAATGAAACAATATTAGGTAGATTGGACAACACGGAAGAAATAGCAGCATCAATGTTAACGCTTGCTTCCTCGACGAGCCGCCATTGCTATCAAAACAGTCTCACGTCATGGTCGCGTCTCCACTACGTCACATCTATGAAACTCCAGCCCTGCGTCCTGATTGGCCAGACCATAAATTTGGTTGGAGAAATCACTTTCAATGAGCGGTGTCCCAGATGTATGTGAGTGGAGCTAGGCGGAGCAACATACAGCTGGCTGTGGTCAGGTTAGTACTATTGACTTTCCATGCTGCTTTTAAAGTAATGGCTGATGAATGGGAAAAGAATTTTTTTGTACTCGCTTAGAAGAACAGTCAAAAAATGTATCATAGTAACCATTAAATTGCTCATCTTAGTTTGGCACTTTGACAGTTTTGAGGAGGAAGGACTCATAAAACTGGAGATTTAGGCTGTTTTGCTGCCTTGGCACCTCGCAGTCATTGAGTCATGAAGACGTCTGTAAACCATAGCGTAACAAGCTCATTGGATCCAAAGTCCAGATCTTAATTTTTTTTTAAGTTGTTGTGGCGAGATAATAAAGATCAAAGAACTAAACTGATGTTTGAAGACGAAGCTGAGATCACACAGCAAAATGAGAGACGACCTAATTCAGGAAACTGTTACAGCATGTTGTGACAGAGAGTGATTGTGCAGGAAGCTGTAACCACTTGGTTGTTTACTGTTTTCAAGCTGCTTCTGGATTTTAAAGTGTTTTTTATTATTTATTTTTTTCTTTTTGCTTAATAAATAATGCAAGGGTGGAACAAGTAGTGTGTTATTGCCTTTTTCAAGCTTCTAGTACTCCTATTTTAATACCTAGCTGGAACAGATGATTCTATTTATCATGCCCCGATATGTGAATCATTTCTGATGGAAAACGCCCTCTCTCTATAAAAGCATCTGTGTTTTATACATTTCTGGTGCGGGATCATGATGGTTCTCCTGTGTCTTTATGTGAAGTGTCCATCATTGGTGCTCGCCAGGCCTCGGGTACGGCCCGTTTCGGCCAGGTCCTGCCGTCTTCCTCCTACCAACACATGAAGATACACAAACGGATCCTCGGCCACCTTTCTTCCGTCTACTGCGTGGCGTTTGACCGCACTGGTCGGCGGATATTTACGGTGAGTGATATTTTCTAAGTCCCCAAAGGTTATCTCACAGTTGTTTCCGGTGCACCTAGTTGGAAATGTTGTTTTCGCCTCGGTTTAGGGTTCCGATGACTGCCTAGTGAAAATCTGGGCCACGGACGACGGCCGGCTCCTGTCTACGCTCCGCGGCCACTCGGCGGAGATCTGTGACATGGCCGTGAACTATGAAAATAGTCTCATTGCCTCCGCAAGCTGCGACAAAGTCATCAGAGTGTGGTGCTTGCGTACCTGTGCCCCGATCGCCGTTCTGCAGGCCCACGCTGCTTCCATCACGTCCATCCAGGTGATGCCACCATCGCGATAATCTTTAAGGGTGGACCGGTTTCTTAATAAGTTTGGAGCATTAAAGTTTTGCATCTAAAGCAATCTCATTGTGAGTGTTTGTCTCTGCTTTTAGTTTTGTCCTGCAGCCAAAGGGACAAAGCGATACCTTGCATCGACGGGCGCAGATGGCATGGTGTGTTTCTGGAAGTGGCACTCTCACAGTATGAAGTTTGAGTAAGTATTCATGGATCCAGAGGTGGGCAATCCGGCTTCTGGAAGTAAAAACCCAGCCTGGTTGTCCGTCATCCCGTTCACTTAACCAGGTGACTTTAGTCTCTGTCTATGCCGTGGGGCTGGAAATGCAAATGGATAGAACTAATCTCTGGACTGGCTTTTTACGTTCTGAACCTGGATTCCCCACCTCTACATGGATCCATTCGAACATTTTTAATTAGGCGCTTTTTCTTCATTCAAGCAAAAAAATAATCATTTTGTTATTTTTACTCAGTGATCAACCAGTTAAGTTTGTGGAGCGGTCGCGGCCAGGAGTCCAGGTCTCCACTTCCTCTTTCAGTAGCGGTGAGTTCATGTAAATGCCTCTTTGCATTTCATTGTCCAGGTGTGCTTTGTCTAATTGTGCAAACTGAAGTGAGTTGGTGCATGCAGCATTTGAACCAATAAACTGAATCCTGACTGTACTTTTCAAGTTCTGAGAGGGTATCCAAAGGCCCCCTTCCCAATGCAATAAGACCCCACCACAATACTAAAAAATCGGCCAGGATGTGGATAGTTCCTGCGGGGTCTTGGAGATGTCATGGAGTGTATTAAGAATTCGCTTGTCACTATGACATGTGACCTGCGTGAACCTGTAGAGCTTTTTCATTAGATAACTTGAAGGAGGAGTGGAGAAGATGACCATGTGGCAAAGTATAACCTTATTGCACTTGCACTAGGTTCAGAGTTCAAGTAGCATGAGTTCTTGTTTAGTTTATGGCTCCATGGCTACTAGGTGCATGCGGTCCTGCAAAATGCATCACATCAACCAGCTGAAACAAACCAATTATGCTCTCCAAAACAAAAAAGAAAAAGAAAACCTGGGCTATCTTCGCCTGTGTTGCACATAGATTAGTGCATTCAATTCAGGCTCCCAGCTGGGGAGAAGCTGGGAGCTTCCCCAGGTTAATACTACAGTCATTACATCCTCCCAACCAATCACAAAAATGCTCCGTCACCAAGGGTTGAGTTTGTATTCAGTGTTTGTATTCTTTATCCAAAAATAGTTCATTAAGCAACAACATATTTTGAATTTGTTGATAATTATCGATCAATATGATTTCTATTTTATCGATATGCTTTTTTTTCTATATCGTCCAGCTCTATGTTTAGTTCTATACAGATAACCCATCTATAGGGTCCAGACCGGTGCTGGAGAAAATCCTGATTGTATTTTTTTTTTCCCTTCTCTGATCAGGTATCCAACTAGTCAAAAATATTGTTGAATGTCAACAATCCTTTGTTTTATAAATGTAATTTTCTGATGGTTATTTTTCACGAACCGTCACCAACAGGTTTATAAAGATTTTATCACCTCGCCAGGTGTTTTTTTTTTAACAGTTGCGTTACTCTTTTGTTTGCCAGCTGCATATATGGAGATTGGATAATATTGCATTCTGCAATCCATAAACTCCTTTATAATGTAGGACAAATAATTTAGCTTCTTAGAAAAAAGAAGATGGGCATGTTCTTTATATGCTCAATGGGTTTTTGTCTCTTAACCTTTTTATTCTGTCTTTACTGTTATTAGGTGGTATGTTTATGGCTACTGGCGGCACAGATCACATGATTAGGGTCTACTACCTCGGCGCAGAAAGTCCGATGAAGGTGTCTGAGCTGAATGCTCACACGGTAAGAAAAAAAACATGATTGGTCATAAATTTTTGGCTTTTTCTGTGTCACAAGTCTGAATGAGATTAGCTCTTGTCCACTTTTGTCTTTGTAGGATAAAGTTGTGGTTGTCCAGTTTTGCAATAATGGTGACAGGTAAGAACTAAAAAGGGTTCAAAACAGTTTTCTTTGTATTTATGTAGTTTGTAAAGATCTGATGGTGGATCTTGTGCGTTTCCAGCCTCAGGTTTGTAAGTGGCAGTCGGGATGGCACAGCAAGGATCTGGCATTACCAGCAGCAAGAGTGGAAGAGCGTTACTTTAGACATGACTGCAAGGCTTCCTGGGTAAAAGCAGTTTAAAATCTATTAAATGTAACAGATGGTTTGAACAACAACCTTTTTTTAAAAACGTAATGTTTTATCTCTTTCTATTAGGACTCCTGTTGCCAATGGGGACGATAAAACCAAGCTGGTGGTGACCATGGTTGCCTGGGATCGCACAGACAACAACGTCATCACAGCAGTTTCAAACTATCTGCTCAAAGTGTGGCGCGCCACCTCAGGCCAGCTCCTGCATGTTTTGTCTGTATGTAGCCGAAACACTTTAATGCCGCAGGTCCTTTTTGGCTGCCAAAAAAACATCCCGTGTGCTACAGTTTTCAGCGAGTTTTCATGACGCGTGATGTGTCACTGCCTGCTTTAGGGACATGATGATGAAGTGTATGTGCTGGAGGCCCACCCCTTCGACACCCGCATCATGCTGTCTGCAGGCCATGATGGCAACATTTACATCTGGGACCTGAGCAAAGGAGTCAAGATCCGAAACTTCTTTAACATGGTAAGGGGTCGGCCGAGGGGTTTGCTGACCCAGCTGTTTGTTAGCGTCGGGCTGATGTTGGCATTCTGCTTTCAGATCGAGGGTCAGGGCCACGGAGCCATCTTTGACTGCAAGTTCTCAGCTGATGGACAGCATTTTTCCTGCACAGACTCACACGGGCATTTACTCATTTTTGGCTTCGGCTGCAGCGGACCATATGAAAAGGTATTAGCCTGGCACCCACTGACTCATAATCCGAGACTTCCTCTTTCTTAAATAGGGTAGAAAAGCCAGGACGGCGGCTTTTCCGTTTATGCTTCTTTGAATGAAAATCCAGATCTCACCGTATGCACACCTGTTGGACTTTTGTCCACATAGTACAATTCTGAAACTTTTAATGCACTTTTTTGATAAATGAAGAAAAATGATAGTGATGGTCAAACAGATCTGATCGGCTTGTGTTACCAAGCGGCTCTAATTCTAGCTGCTCTTATTTCAGGCCTTAGGAAGCTTTAAATATGTCTGTATTTTAGTGACATTTTTAATTCTTACCTCCCTTGCTTCTGTGCTTTCTGCAGTTTTGTGCTGTAGTTTTGGTAATAAACTGTGACAGTACTCTCATGCTCTGGATTTAGGGCAACAAACAACCATGTCCGAAGGAATTTATTCAATTTATCGACTTTCAACCTGACCGTGTCCAGTACCAGTAAAGACTATTCATCATTTGGGATCCGTGTTTGCGGAAAAGCCCAAAACAAACGCATTTATACTGTTAACTCATTTTTTTAATGGCAAATCATGTAATTATGGAGAAATTCTCCATAATTATCGCATTTTGGATGTTTTCCTTATGTTGTGCTGCCCTATTGCCATCGTCATCATCATGTCTTCTCTTCCTGAAAGATTCCTGACCAGATGTTCTTCCACACGGACTACCGGCCTCTCATTCGGGATTCCAATAACTACGTCCTGGACGAGCAGACGCAACAGGCCCCCCACCTCATGCCCCCACCCTTTCTCGTCGACGTTGACGGAAACCCTCATCCTCCTCGCTACCAGCGGCTGGTCCCAGGAAGGGAAAACTGCAAAGAGGATCAGCTGATACCTCAGCTCGGATACATGGCTAACGGTAAAAAAAAAAAAAAACACGCCGATCACCGTAATGTTTCCTAATGCATTAACAGCGGGTTAATTTAGGAGCTCTGACTGACAGAGTCTAACCAGGGCTCTGCCTTGTTCTCTGTTAGGTGATGGGGAGTTGGTTGAGCAGGTGCTTGGACAGCAGACGACAGAAAACGGGGAAAGCATTTTGGACAATCTCATCAGACAGTTACAGAATGAGCAGGATGATCAGCAGGATCCAGAACAACAGGCCGACGCAGAAATGGGTCGGTCCTCCCTCCGGATACACGTATCGACTGTTTGTGCCTGTTAAATGATTCACACGAAACTCTGGAAAATCGTAGCAAAAGTCCAGATATCATGTTTTGTTGTCAGATTTTTTTTACTGGTTCATTTTCCCTTCTAAGATTGACTTTTTCAAAATAACTCTCCAAATGAATGACTGCTTTTGTAGCCGCTGAAGCCGAGGTGGTGGCCTCTTCTCCTGGGGTTGAGCCTCGCAGAAGCGGCCAGGTGGATGGAGTCTGGCAGATGCAGCACAACTCCCTCCGTAGTCAAGTTGCCACAGAGAGGGACCTGCTGGCCTGGAGCCACAGAGTGGTGGTTAATGAGGTGCCTCATGGTACATTCAGGTGAGCTGGATTCAAAGCAGAAACCATTGTTTTCATATGTAGCTGCTTTGTGACTGTATTTACACCCTGGAGCTCTTTTCATCATGCATCCGTTGTGTTGCTCTGCTGTATAATATCTGAATTCAAGTTTGTGGGTTTTGACGTGATAAAGGTTCCAGGGTTATGGATGTTTTTTTTTAATTTTTTTCAATGTTCTGTACTCTCAGTAAAAGTGTTCATGTGGACAACGTGCACGTTTTTTTGTTTTTTTCTTAGAGTCCTGGAGGAGTGCAGACAAGCCAAAAGTGACATGGAATGTTCTCTGTACAATGCGGAGAGGAGAAAGAAACCAGTGGCCTGCATCCTCAAGGTTCGCTGTGCTTCAAGTCCATCTTGCTCATCACTCAGAAACAGCTATCTAGGCAAATCCTTCTATTAACAAAATGTTGTCCGTGTTTTAAATAATCTAGAGCGATACTCTAAGTTCTCGACTGCGCTCCCTGCGGCCGACCAAGAAAAAGCAGCAGCGTCACTCCTATCAGACCCGATCGGCTCAGGTCCGCCGACCCGGAACCAGAAGTCAAAATCCTGGCAACATACGTAACTCGGAGAGTCAGATGGACTCAGACAGCGGTGATGTACGTTCGTTCTATTTATGTCTGAGTGGAAGATTTATTTATTTAGTTATCTTAGAAGCAGCGATACTGAAAATTGAAGCAGAACAAGATATGGTAAACGTCGTTTTTTTAAAATAATAATGCTAATGTTTATCTTTGCGTTTGAAGGAAGCAGAACAGCCTGAGCGTTCCGACGGCTCCTCTGAGGACGAAGCCCGGTGGCCAAGTGAGAGCAGCTCCAGGTGAATGTGCTTCACTGTTTTCCCCAGATGCCGTTTCTTATCGTCCAGCTAACATCTCCCATCTTTGGATCACAGCAACTCGTCGAGTGAGTATTCAGATTGGACGGCGGATGCGGGGATCAACCTCCAGCCCCCGAAGAGGCCGAGCAGGAGGCCCGTTCGGCCCGCGGGTTACAGCAGCTCCGAGGAGGAAGATGGTGGTGGCGAGACTAAGGAGGCGAAGAAGAGGGAAAACGAGAAGAAGAAGAAGAAAAAACCCAAAGAGACCAAACAGGTCAGAGCTAACCAGATCTGCTGATGTGGCATTTACAGTAAAACCACATCTTTTTTGAGAGAAAACGGGTGTTTACGTCTTTTACTCAGAAACCCACATCTTCGCTGGCCGGACTTAACGCGGAGGAGTGGCTGCCGCCGTCATGGATAATGGAGACCATCCCACGTCGCTCTCCTTTTGTCCCGCAAATGGGAGATGAGGTGAGATCCTTTTGCCAGGTTTTTGAACAAAGCAGCACGTCACGCTGTCTACATGCTTGATGGTGGTTCTCCTTTCCCTCTCCAGCTCATCTACTTCAAGCAGGGCCATCAGGCGTACGTGCGGGCCGTCCGCAGAGCCAAGGCCTACAGCATCAACATTCAGAAGCAGCCGTGGAACAGGCTCAACCTCAGGGTGAGGAACCCCCGCCGTCGCCACGCACATTTCTGTCTTTTATTAGAGGACGGGCCTTTTGGAGACGGCGGATTCTTTTAATTGACTATCCAAGACATCTGACCCTGATATTCCAGCTTCCTTTGAAGTTTAAGTTGATAAAAATACAAACATATCTCTCTGTTTTTGTTCTTTTCTATATTTCATTATTATTATTTAGCTGGACTTACTTTTAAGTTAGCCATTAAGATAAGTTTTTCTTTTATTTTCTTCTTTAGGACCAGGAATCTGTGAAAGTGGTTGGAATCAAGTACGAAGTCGGACCACCCACCCTCTGTTGCCTAAAGCTGGCTTTTTTGGACCCAGTCTCAGGAAAGATGACCAACGAGTCCTTCTCCTTAAAGTGAGCCGTGACGAGCAATATGTAGAGCGCCTTGCCAAATAAATCCTACCCCTTAAGCTTTACCTATTATAACCACTAACTTCTGTGTATCAACACAGGGTAACGAGTTACTGGGACATAGTGGTAAAATAATTAATAGTTTTCAAAATGTTTGACAATAAACCAAAAATCTGACATAAACAGCTAATATTATATATTTTCAAAAGGTTTATTTTAGGAAGGGAAATTTTTATGCAGATTAATTTAACATAGAGGGAAATATTTCAAGCCTTTATTTCTTATAATTTTGATGAGTATGTCTCACAGATGATAAAAATCCCAAATTCAGCCTCTAAGAAAATTTGAACATTGTGAAAAATGGAAATATGGGGAACTCCTGGTGTCACTCCCAAATCAGCAAACTACCGTATATTTTATTTGGACCATAAGGCACACCAGATTATAAGCCGCATTAAATATTCTATATTAAATAAAGTGTGTAATATCACGCCGCCCCTCCGCGTACACGCATACTACCTGAGAGGGAGAGCTATCCGTCTCTGTCGGGAGGACAGAGTAGTTGGACTACACTGTCCTGTTTCTAACAAAAGGCCAAAATAAACTTAACGTTTATATTGCATTCATTTACTTGGTTTATTGTTGCTAGCGTGTACTCCAGGTGCAGGCTGCCTTACATGAATGCACTTCTAGTTTCGACATTACAGTCAGGCAGTGTTGTAGACAGCTCAGAGGTCCGATCAGCTAGTGACACAGTGTACCATAATGCTCCGAATACCCATTGAGCGGAGCGGCTTTGTTGCCAACCAAAGCTATACTTTACAGATTTTAACAGATTTTTGATTTTAGATTTGTAAACCACACTTGTCAGATTTTCATCTGTAAAAAGTTTAGAACCATGTATCATTTTCCTCACTTAAAATCCCATTAAAATTCTTTAAGTTGTGTGATAAAACCTGAAGAAGTCTAAGGGGTATGAATACTTGGCATTGTGCAGCATTAACAACTGATTAAAGGTCCCAGTAAGCATAAAAACGTGTATTTTTACCCCCTTTTCCCACATTTCCAAGGTATCACGATATGCCCGACGTCATAGATTTCCTGGTGCTGCAGCAGTTCTACAACGAGGCTAAAGAGCGCAACTGGCAGCCAGGTTTGTTTGTCCCCAGCTGTCTTTTCAGTGGATGTTTCTAATATATTTCTGTGAACCATGTTTTTTTTTTTTACATACATTTGACGCGCTCTGCAGGGATGAGGTTTCGTAGCATTATTGATGACGCCTGGTGGTTCGGCTCTGTGGAGGATCAGGAGCCCCTGCAGCTGGAGTATCCAGACAGCCTGTTTCAGTGCTATGCAGTGAAGTAGGTCCATGTGCTCCACTCCACCGCCATGTTTGCCTTCGCTTGGTCTCGAACGTTAACGCACAGCCGTGTTTTATTTCATTTAATCAGGTGGGATAACGGTGAGCGGGAGAAAATGAGTCCCTGGGACATGGAGCCTATTCCAGAAGAAGGTCAGCGATTTATTCATGCGTTTACGGTTGAAACCTGATACTTACAGACATTTTCTCACTCTGACTGAATCCGGCTAGGATTACCAAAATTATTTTTGTTTGCCAAATGACAAAATAATGAAATAATTTCTTTGCCACTTTCTTCAAATGCAGGTATAAAAAAAAAAGCAAGATTACTTAGAATGATTTTATTTTACCCCGACTTAAATTCACGAGTGATAGAAAAATGTCCCACCGTCACAAGCGACTGATACAGACAGAGACCTCTTTTGTTTTTAGGGTAGGATTTCACAGACTGTTTTTTTTTTTATTCTGAACTAGGGCTGGACGGAAAAAAGCATATTGATAAAATGGAAATCATATTGATCGATAATTATCAACAAATTTAAAACCTATACTTTAAGTGTAGCCCTGGCCATTTTATGCTGTTGCTTATCGACCTATTTCTAAATACAGAACACACAAACACTGCATTCAAACTCAACCCTTTTTTCAACCAAATTTTTACCAAAACTGCAAGTTTTTAAGAAGGAAAAAAGCGCTTTGAAGGGGCGGAGCTTGGTTCCTGGGTCTGCGTTGTGATTGGTTGGGAGGATGCAATGACTGTAATATTAACCTACATGGCTAGACTGCAAAAGGAAGGAAAACTGTTATTCTATTGAACTTTTTATTGACCCTTTTTTTTTTTTTTATCGTCAATATACGTCTATCGATCGATATATACTGTTATTGAATGATTTATCGTCCAGCCCTATTCTGAACAAAGTTGTATGGTTCAACACAAAGTTTTTATCTTTTATTAGTCATTTTTAATTTTCATCAAAATTAGGTCTACAAACCCCCTAAGTGACAATTATCAAAAAATAAATTCTTTGTTGATGAGAACGGACTATAAAAATTCTTTCGAGACCCACAAAAAAAAAACTTTCCCACAAAATATACATATTTCTGGATCTAAAATGATTTATGGATATTTAACTATTTATTTTTAATTCCCAGAATTATCCTTGAGCTCTTAATCGTGAGGAAAATTTCAAATGAGCAATTTTGGCCCGCTTAGCAAAAAGTTTGGACGTCATTGTTTTAATGGGTTCAGAACATTTGATTCAACTGGGGGCACAGCTGTGGATGTATTTTAAAACAACTCCTCAAAAACGCTGCTTCCTTTTGTAACATCGTCCTAAAATCAAATGAGGGAAGCATATTGCGGATCTCCACAAGTCAAGATCCTTTTCCAGGTGCTCAAAGGTGCCACGTTCATCTGTTCTGACAACGTATAAAACACCATGAAAATGACCAGTCATTGTGCTTCTCAGAAAGGAGACGGGTTCTGTGGGCCAGAGATGAATATGTGTATCGACCTCAGGAAAAAAGCAAAATATCAAAGATGTTTGCTGAAGCTCTTGAGAGAGTAACAAGTCCCAGGGCCCGAAGGACGACTCAGACAGGAAGAAGCCATTACTCTAAAAAGCACTCGGCAGCATAGATGACGTCATATAGGGAAGGACATTATGTGGAAATATTGAAACATCTCAACACATTAGGCAGGATGTCGAAGCTCGGAAACATTGCTCGTCCAAATGAACTATGACCCCGAGCAAGCCGGCAAATTAATTACAAAGTGGCTTAAGGAGAACAGAGATGATGTGTTGGGGCGGCCATCGCACTGAGATCACTTCTCAGTCCCGTAGAAAACGTGCGGGCAGAGCTGAAAAAGGTCTGCGTGCGTGTGGGGGAGTAAGGCTTGCCAAGCGGACTCGGTTACAGCGGTTCTGTTTGGCGAAGCGGGGTCACAACCGCAGCACGCTGTTGTCAGAAAGCTGGCGAACATAACCAGTACGATCCAGTTCACACTGTTAACAAGGCAGATCCAAATTTTATCTGATCTAAAACAGGAAAAGTCAAGCCTGAGAATGACAGAAAAATAAAGTTTATTTAAATGTCTGGTTCCAGCTCTCTGTCCATCTCTTTCTATTGTTTATCATTATTTAATTGCATTTTATTGCTTTGTTGAGCTTTAATCTGGAAGCAGTTTACTTGCATTTAATGTTTTATTTGGTACCAAATGATACAAAATGATTGCAAATAACTTGCTTTGCCTAGACATGGTAATAATGTGCATTTATAATTCAGAGATATTTTGCTTCAGTTTTTTTAACATTATTATTATATATATATATATATATATATATATATATATATATATATATATATATATATATATATATATATATATATATATATATATTTATTTATTATTTTTTTTTTTTTTTTTTATTAATTTATTATGTATTTATTTTTATTTTTACGGTCTCCATCAGCCGCTTTGCCCGAAGAAGTCGGGGACGGCGTGGAGGTGTTGGAGGAGGAGCTCCAAGCGCTACTTTACAGGCCTCAGGAAGGAGAATGGGGGGCTCACACGCGAGACGAAGACTGTGAGAGTCATAGACGGCATTGATCAGCTTCTTAAGCTTGGTGCGTCTTCAAGCTGTTCAGATGTTGGTCTAGAAAACGCGCTCCGCTTGTTTTAGATGGCTTTATCTGATCTCCCATTCGTTTGCCCACAGATGTGGCGAAGGCGTTCGCCTCACCTGTAAACCTCCAGGAGTACCCCCTCTACTGCACCGCGGTGGCTTACCCCACTGACCTCAGCACCATCCGCAAACGGCTGGAGAATCGCTTTTACAGGTGAAGAAAAAGCGGGGTTCGCGTTTTTTTTCCTAGCACCCCGAGTCCTCCTCTGACGTATTTTTCCTGCTGCAGGCGGATCTCCGCGTTGATGTGGGAAGTGCGTTATATTGAACACAATGCTCGCACCTTTAATGAACCCCAAAGCCCGATTGTAGCAGCTGCCAAGGTGGTTACTGATGTTCTCCTCCACTACATCGGGTAAGATAAACATTGGGGCTCTCGTATCATTACACCCTCCTCACTGATACAGTGGAATATCTACTACTCAGTGCCTCGCTATAATCATCACACCTTGAACAGTTTTACATTTTGTCGCAGTCAAAGAGTTTCTGCAGAATCTTAAAAAGTCCTAAATTCATTTGTCTAAATTTAAGGCCTTCAGAAGTCATAAAAACGTCCACTAATCTTGTTGTTGCTCTTCCACAATGACACAAACGCTGCATGATTTGTTCCATCACTGACTGCACACAAGACACTCAGTGGATCATCTATAATTATATCCACGTCCGCATAGACGTGGATATAAATATAGTTGATTAAAGTCTTTATGCTTTAATTTCAGCAATGTCGCCCCAGGTGCTGCTGAAAGGTGTCATCAAAAGAAGCACATTGTTACATGTCCAACATGCAGATTCAGGTTTTTTTTGTAATTGAATTAGGTCTTAAATTCAACTCTCAACTTGCAGAAACCCTGATTCCATCGACTTACAATATTATTACTTCAATTCACTTAGTTTGTATTTCATGGGCTAGCGCTCCAAAAAGCAGCGCACGCCTAAGAAGCCTTAAAAGTGTGGCACTCATATGCATTCAGCCTCCGTTTCTCTAATTCTCCTTGATATAATGTGGCGAAACAAACCGGCTTGACAGAGTAACCATTAGTCCCGCCCTCCACAAATCTAGCCGTTGTCGAAGCGTTATGGCCCAGCTGTAAACGGGAACGTGAAGCAGGAAACCAACGCAACACATCATCCGTCTTCCCTCCCGTGTCTCTCATGGGGTGTTTTCCAGGTGAAGTCAAACACTGTAGTTCTGACAGAAAGCCAGTCAGAGGCTGGAACAGACGTGAGCCTGGGATCATGGTTCACTTCCTCTAACTAGATTAGGGGGGTCCCACTCCAGGCCCAAAGAGCCAGTGTCCTCCATGTTGCCCTGGTTCAACACCGCTGATCAAAAGCATGGTTTATTTGCAGGCCTCTGCAGAACTTGATGGCATGCCTGGAAGCTAACTAAGCTATTATTTTAGCTGTGTTGGATGGGGGGGTCGTCTTAAACATCCAGGAAAATCCTGGTTTAGATAAAAAGGCTGTTCATTTGTATAAAGGTGCTTCTACAAAATGCTGACTAAAGTTGGTTGAATACAAACAAAAATTTCTCCTAGAAAATGCATTGAAATTCGTGATTTAAATGTGCAAAAAGCCAAATGGGTACGAATGCATTTGTAGGGCGCCGTATAACAGTCTGACTCTTCTCTGATTCCTTGTCGCGCTGTGATCAACAGAGACCAGAGCTGCACAGACATCTTGGACCTGTATCACAGATTGAGGTCTGAGGGCAGCAGTGGGGGAGAAGCTGAGGTGAGACTCTGAGATGTGCAGAGCAGCACTGGTTTGTAACAAGCGCCGCTTTTATTCACGACGTTTGCTCCTCTTCCTTCACAGATCGACTTAGATGTGGACTCTGACACTCCAGGGACATCAACAGGACACCGGGTAAAGACGGTCTACAGTAGTTCTTCTAATTACAAGTTATGACATTTGAAGTGGGGGAAAAAAAACAGTAGCTGCAATGAATTTTGTTTCTTTTTAGGGAACCCAGCCGAATTCTAAGAAGCGGGGTGTGGATTTTGATGTGAAAGCGTGGCGAGGTCAGTGCCGAGAGCTGCTGCGCCGGATGCTGGCCTCCCCCGACTCGGGGCCGTTCAGGCGGCCTGTAGATCTCTTTGAATATCCGGTAAAACTATCTCCATTAACATTTTGAGATTAAACTGCAAACCTAATCTTAAAGCATCCCACAACTGCAAAAGTGCATCAAATCTTGAACACAGCTTCTTATTTCTTTTTTTCTTCAGGACTATCGGGACATCATTGACACTCCTATGGATCTGGGCACGGTGTCAGAGACGCTGACAGCCGGAAACTACGAAAGTCCCATGGAGTTTGCCAAAGATGTCCGCCTGATTTTCAGCAACTCTAAAGCTTACACACCCAACAAGAAATCCCAGGTAAAGCGAGGCCAGCCTGAGGCGAAATCGGCATCAGGTACAAATATGCACCCGAGTGTCTAAAGTCTAATACGGCACTAACTAGGTGCGATTATCTACTCTGTCTAGATCTATGCGATGACTCTCAACTTGTCGGCCTTCTTTGAGAAACACATCATCGCCATCATCTCCGACCACAAGTCTGCCATCCAGAACGAACGGCGCACTCGTCAGAGACTCACTTATAGGAGCAGGTTGCACAACGGAGGCAACTCCCCACAAAACAGCCCGTCCCTGAGGTACTGAGCAGCCATTACTACTAACTTGCAGTCTGAACAAGTTTTGCCTTTTGATTCAGTGGTGACTGGAATGAAGCTTCAACTTTTTTTGCTCTATTAGCAAAGACAGCAAGAAGTTCTCTCATAAGTTATTTACAGGCCATTCGGTTGAAGTTGCTGAAACTTTCGGGCGCCGTTGTGTTTTGCACAGCTCTTAATGATGTCCAAGTCCTGTGTTTTTACTCTGATTTTTATATTTCCAGCCCTAAAGGGAGGCAGAAATCAAGGAGGTTGTCAAAGTCCAAGAAATCCTCGGCCTTAACGAAGAGGAGTTCTCAGAGAACACTTCAAGGTACGATGGTGCTGCTGGGCTTTTCTTCCTCTGTTGCTCCTTTGTCCTGGGTTAATAATTACCAGGTGAAACTAACGCTAAGATCCAGGGTGCCATTTTTCTTCTTCATCAGTCGGAAGGAGTTGTGAGACGAAGATGATGTTGGATTTTTCTTAACTACAATTATTGGGATTTTATGTGACTGGCCAACACAAATTGGTGTGTATATGTTGATTAGAAGGAAAATGACGCACCATTACGAATAGATTTTTTTTTTTTTTTTTTTTTTTTTTTAAGACTCAAATGTAAAATGACTTGCATGCGTTTGTATGCAGCCTTCCACAGTCTACATACTTGGTAGCGCTACCTTCTGCAGCAATTACAGCTGCAGGTTTTATTGGCTATGACTCTGCCAGGTTTGCATGTCTTGAGGCTAGAATAATTTCCCATTTGTTCTCTGAGCTCAGTCACATTGGGTGGAAAACATCTGTTACTTTATTTATTTTTAAGACTCCGCTCCCGTTTATAGCCTTTTGCAGCCTCTTACAGGTTTATTTTATGATCGCGCTCCATTCATCATGCCATAAGCTCAGCATGATGCGGCGTGTGAAACATATGGTTTTGCATTTAAGGCAAAGTGTTTGATTTTTTTGGTCTCATCGGACTGGAGCACCTTGTTCCACCTGTGCTGCGTTCCCTACATGGCTTGTGATGAACTCCAAGCGAAACTGCTTCCGGTTTTCGGTCAACCAGCGTTTTCTTCCTGACATTTCCTCAAAAGGCCCGGACTGAGCCAGGTGGGGATTCTCCCACCTGAGCTTGCTTCCTTCTGTGCAGCTCCTCCAGAGTTAAACGGGCCTTGGCCACTTTAAGGCTCTGTGTTGGTATGTTTGCAGCTGTGGAGTGCTTTTCCACATTTCCCACTTTTTGATGAAGAGTTGACCGGAGCTTTCGGAGATGCTTAAAGCTTGGGATGTTATGATTTAACCCAACCCTGCTTTCAGCTGCTAACCTGACAAAAGCCAGCTGTATGTTGCTCCGCCTAGCTCCAGCTAGGCGGAGCGACATACAGCTGGCTTTTGTCAGGTTATTCAGCTGCACCACAACTCCTTGGTCTTCACTAATGTTCTCGAACAAACCTCTGAGGTCTTTACAGACCAGCTGCATTTCATACTGAGATTAAGTTACAAACAGGAGTTATGACTTTATCTAGGGATATCGAGAGTAAATGTTCTTTCAAACCTTAAGGGGAAAAAAAAACTACTTTGTGGTCCGTCTCACCAAATCTCAGAATACATACAGTTTGTGTTGGTAGTGTGAGACACTATTATTTAGTTAAGTGCATCCATGTATGTTATAGCGTAACTAGTCCTGCTTGGTAATTATTTTTTGCATCGTTTGTTTAGCTCAGCACAGCAGCGATGTAGCAGAGGAAGAGGAATCCCCGCCCTCTTCTCCAAGCTCAGAAGAAAGCCTGGAAAGAACCAAGGAGGGGCCCCAGCGTATGACCCGCAGCCAAGCAGACCCTGTGAAGAAATCAGGTATCGTGGCCAGTGCTCTGAGAGAGCGGCCTCTTTTTATTCCCAGCGTTGTGTCAAATGGAAGGTGCAGCACAGGATTTAACCCGTCGCCTTGTGGCCGCAGGGTACCGGCGAAAGCTGCAGCTAAGCAACGGCTCCAGGCAGCAGCCGCGACGCGGCCAGGAAGCACTGCGGTCCGACAGTGACGAGGAGGGGTCCGGCTCCAACAGCTCCTCCTCCGAGTCCTCGTCGACGTCGACGTCGTCCTCTTCCTCCTCTTCGTCCGACAGCGAGAGCAGCTCCGACTCAGAGGTGGAGAAGTACGTGGAGGGGGGAGATCACGACTACAGCAAAGCCCCCCGCCTGTCCGTGTGCCTCACGGTGAAGGGGAAGGTGGCGGCCTCAGGGAAGAGGAAACTCGTGGGAGGACAGGACACGGCACAGGGGACTAAACGAGCTCGGGTGCAGCTTCCTGACGGAGAGGAGGAGGAGGAGGAGGAGGAGGAGGATGAAGAAGATGATGATGAAGAGGAAGAAGAAGAGGAGGAAGAGGAAGAGCAGCCGGAGCAACAGGAGAATGTACGGCATGTTGAGGAAGAGGAAGATGAAGAGGAGCCTGAGGAGGAAGAGCCCGAAGAGGAGGAGGAGGAAGAAGAGGAAGAGGAGGAGGAGGAGGAAGGCGAAGTCTCTGAGGTGCAGAGAGTAGCAGCAGCTAAGAGTTCGACTGGCGGCCTGTGCAAAGCCGGCCGTGTCAGCACACGTAACCAGGGCCGCAGGACAGTCGTGTACAGGGACGAGTCGGACGACGACGGCCAAGGGTCCAAAGACGACCCGCTCAACCTGGGCATGTCCCGCTCAGGACGGGTACGGCGAATGACTGAGAAAGCCCGGGTCAGCCACCTCATGGGCTGGAGTCACTGACACATCACACCTCTTCAGACCTCAGTAAAGAAAAACTCATCAGGGATTTTTTTTTTCTCTTCTTTTTTTTTTTGTACAGGCGTGTATATAATATATAAATATCTATGGTCGTGTTTATCTGAGACTGCTGGTGCTCGTTAACTGTTGCCACGGATTTTTGCTCCCTGGACGACAGAGCTACTGTTCGACACAGACCCTCCCCCCAGCTGGACTTACTCACCTTCAGCCTTATTGCTCTCCTCATCCTCCTCTTCCTCGTCACATTCAGAGCTAAAACACTAGATGAACCCTTCCTCATCCCTCACACTACTTCACCAACTGTTCACCAAAGAACGACGTGAAGATGCCAAAAAAAAGATGGTGCTCATATTGTTGACTTCAGACGTTTGATAAAGAGTAATTCAGCCAGACCGAGCGGCTCACGCACCGTCGCCGTGAGTCGCGTACGTTATCCAGGGTTCGGACTGGGATCTGATTTTCCAGGTCTGGGGTAGAATGAAAAAGAAAAGGGAGGAAGAGGAAAAAGGTTTTTATTCTATTAATCAAAAGTTGTCCTTTGCTTCCCGTCTTTCCTTCCTTTCTTTCCTAGTGTCCTCCTTTCCACCCTCTCCTGTGTCCTACCTTTTACTAATCCCTGTCCTTGTCGTCCATCCTTCCTTCCTTATCCTACTTTCAATCCTTCCTGTCTCCCTTGTTATGTTTCTTTTTACCTTTTATCCTTCCTAGTGTTCTTTCTCACTATCTGGTGTCCTTGCTTACATTGTATCCTTCTCCTTTCCTTGTGTCCTTCATCCTATACTTTCTTCCTCCCCTGAGCCTTTCGTTGTCTTGTGTGTTCATCTTTTTATCCATCCTTCTTCCCTTGTGTTCTTCCTTTTTTATTTCTCTTATCCTTCTTTTCTTCTCTCCTTGTGTCCTTCCTTACGAGTCAGCGTTTTCTGCCATTTATTTCAGTCCTGCCCTCTGTAGAGATGTCAATACCATAAATTCAAAGTATTCTTTGTTTAGGTTTTCAAACAGGAGTTGAAATCTGAATCTGGAAAAGCAAGGAAACCTAATAATGTCTCATTATTTATCTGAACTTCACTTTTTTTTTCTTTTATTGGTACCTGTTCTGCAGTTTTTGGAGCTCAGGCGACCGTTCTGAGCTGATATGTGTGATCTGGGCTCTAGCAATACCTGGATAGTAATCAGAAGGAAACTTCTCCTTTACATCCCTAATCTATGAATATTGAATGTTATTTTTTTTTTTTTTTTTGCTTTTTTTTTCCCCCTGCTCTTTTTCTGAGCACCATATTTATACGGTCTGTTATTTGCGTGAAATAAGGGAAGTTTCTTCTTTAAAAAAATAACAAAAAAAACTTTTACTTTGTGTTTTGGTGGGAAAGACACCACTCCATCCTTCTGATAGGTATGCGCTGATGAATTAAACCTGCATCTAGTCATTGCTCCTTCTGCCAAACGCAGATGGGTCCTCTGACAACTCTTCCACATATATATTTATTTTCTTTCCATTTTACTATTCTTGCTGAACACTTTCTGTTGTGTTAATAGTGATAAGGAACCGATATTTGCACATTTATCTTCTCCACGTGGCAGCTGAGTTATAGAGAGAAATTTGACATGAAACCTCATAATATTTGTGTAAAACTTCTAACTGTGCCAGCAAACTTTTATTTTCTTATTTAAGTGAACGATTTAATACATTATTTTGCAACCTAAGGATGATTGAGGTTAAATTTTGATCGAATTTGGATTTTTTTTAAGACTTTTTATTTTATTTTTTCAATGTGGCTTAGATTTCTTTCAGAATCTAAAATCACCTTTCTTATTCCTCTATATTTCTTTTTTTTAATATTGTTTTTTTTTTTTTTTTTTTTGCTTCAGTGTTTACATGAAATAGTGTGCTGCCATGCTAACAGCGTTTTATAGTCCAGTCAGGAGAGATCTGGAGACTACTCACGTTGATCGACTCTGCACCGGGTGCTTAAATCCAGAGACACTTCCTCGGCCCTCGACGTGTGGTTGTGAGTGAGAAGGTCGCTTGTTCTCGTCAGGTTCTTAGAAATAAAACACAAATTGACTTCGATCTAGCAGCAGCATTAGCTCGTGTTTGGAAAGGGTTCTGGTGGGTGGTGAGATGATTGTCTTTTGAATCTCATTTTAATAGATGGAGCTTAGTGTCGCCTCAGATTAGATGATGACAAATACAACATTCTGCTGTAGATGGAGGGAGGGGGCTTACATGACGATGTTTTATATGAATATTTGGATTGTTTTTTTTGTTTTGTTTTTTTAAAATAAAACTGAATTTCTTTAAAAGGATCTCAGGTATTGATTTACATCCCAGAATTTGATGGCATCGAGCCATAAAGTCTGCGTAAAGCCCAGCCGAAGCTTGAAGGAGCTGCTCAGCACCACTGAGACCGAGTCATCAGTTGCTTCTACAATTGAAAATCCACTGGAGGCTGGGAGAGAAGTCAAAAAAAAAAGAAATACTGGGTCTGTCAGTTTACTGCGACGGGCACTGATGAACTTGAATGTACTCTGCGGCGGCGGCGGTGCTCAAGGGGTGGTGAGTCAGACGAGGAATAAACAAGGTTAAGCTGTGACGCACTTTGCTCTGCCACACCTACAAGTAACAGAGCTGGGGGATGGCGTGGATTTAAACGTGCAGAAAGGTAACTTTCTGGAGGCCAAAGTGGAAATCAGTTTAGACGTTCAGGCATTTGGAAGAACAAATTAATAAAAAGTCTGTAAATTCAAAGTGGTCACATTGATCATGATTGACGAAGATGTGTCCATTTATGGGGTGAATTTCTTTTTACTGCTGCAGCAGATGTCGATCATCTGGAAAATCATAGTTAGGATTACTCTAGAATCATTGAGTTAATTTAAGCAAAGACGTTTAGGCAGATGTTGACGGCATTCTTAAGCAAAAGTCAAAATGTCAAGCAATCAAGTTTTCACTGATTTCTATTTTTTTTTTATTAATTTAGTTGCGGACAATGCTGAGTGTATCAGTCATAACATTATGAGCAGTTGCAGAGCACTGCTGTGTTATTTGAAGGGGTCTACATAAGACTGACATTACACTGTCATAAACATGACATAACACCTGTTATGAACATAAATGACTATGAATGTTTATGACTGTTGTCATTAATTGTCATTCGGTAAATATGACACTATTAAAGCAAAGTTGACATTGTTTAAAATGTCTGTTATGACAAGCCCTTAATTTAACAAAACCCCAAGCCCTTAAATTAACCTAATCCCAAATCAAGCCCTAAATTTAACCTAATCCCAAATCAAGCCCTAAACTTAACCTTGTCTCTGTTAATGTCAAGTCGTCATAACAAAGACATTTTAAACAATGTCAACTTTGCTTTAATAGTGTCATAATTTACCGAATGACAATTAATGACAACAGTCCTAAACATTCATAAAGAGTCATTTATGTTCATAACAGGTGTTATGTCATGTTTATGACAGTGTAATGTCAGTCTTATGTAGACCCCTTCAAATAAAGTGTAACCTTATAGGGTAATGTTCTGCAAGGGAAATCTGCTTCCTGGCCTTCCTATGTGTTACCTTTCACTAGCCACCTCAGAATAGACTTGTCATCCAAACCCTCCCAGATCTGGAGATCATATGTTTGGGAAGAAACCGAGCAAACAGAATCAGGCTATAGTGACCAATCATATCCAGCCAGTTTACATAGATTCATCACCAGGCATGAATGTCTAGACTCTAGAGGGTCTTCAACAATGCATTTGGACCCTTCATTGTCTGTAACGAAGTGGCATTACAGCAAACAGTATCAAGTTTGAAGTTATTGTAGTTTTCCTCCAATCCATTTAGGGCTAAAATTGTACATACAGGCTCATTTATATACTTCAAATATTTGTGTAACCCCCCCCCCCCCCCCTGAGTTTTTGTAGCCATCAAGAATCCTCTGGCATTATTCTTGCTGAATTCTTTTTTTTTAATTGATGTTCTTGACAGAAGTGGTCAAGTTTTTTTAACAGTTTTGATGCCTGTTTCAGGATCATCCTGTTTCTAAGTTCCAAGTTTCAACCATCTTACCCGAACTGTTGGCCTAGCACTGAAGGTAGTTGGTTATAATGATCAGGAACCACCAGGATTCGGACCAGTCACAGGAAGATCCTGCAGCAACAGCTTTACTATGCACAGTAAAGTTGAGTTTAAGTTAACATGGCCCAAAAGGCTGGCGACCAAGAAAGAAACCTCCTGCTCCAGAACTAAAACGTTTGAGCTAGACAATTAAAATTGGAGATGACGTTTGCAGTGAGACCAGACAAATGCTCAGATACTTGGAGGAGTCGATGGGAAGTTTTCAGACCCCAAACAGCTCTGTGGCAGCTGTCAAGCATGGTGGTGGGAGCATCATGCTGAGGGTCTCTGGCTGCCGGTGGTTGGTGAATGTAATATTGAAGATGGAGCCTCGCCTCAGATCAACAGCCACATTGTTAAAACTTGCACACAGTTGGTTGTTGAACAGGACAATGATCCCAAACACATTTTAGAAAGGATACAACGGGCTGGGA
Source organism: Fundulus diaphanus (assembly GCA_037039145.1). NCBI lineage: Eukaryota > Metazoa > Chordata > Actinopteri > Cyprinodontiformes > Fundulidae > Fundulus > Fundulus diaphanus. The sequence continues at coordinate 23,029,339 of CM073136.1, forward strand.
TCAGGCTTTCTAAACAAAACAAAAAAAAGTCAACTTTGTTTAAAATATATGTTCCTGGCCGGAAACCAGCCAATTTAAATTCATTTGTCTGTTACTCCCAAGAACAGTGTTTTTTATTTCTCGCCGGGATTTTTCCTGAAGCTTGTTGACACAACAAATTCATCTTTTTTTTTTTTTTAAAAACCATTGTTTTTATCCTTCGTCCCTGAAAAAAAGAGCAGTTCAATGTGGTGACTGAAACGCCGTTGGACTGCGTGTCTGTAACATTTCCTCTGAACGTTGCAACAAAGCGAGACCCGATGAGTTTCCTCCCGAAGCAGGCCTGTTGCCTGCATGATGCCAATGAAGAGACGATTACCCAAACAACCGTAGCCCCTCGGCTTAAGGAAATAAAAGAGTTGGCCAGGCGCGGAGCACTGAGAGAAGACGCCAGACACAAAGCAGCGGTGTTATATTTATTTACGCAATAACACAACAATGTGATCATCTAGATTTCACAACAGGAATATTGTAGTGTCTTCACTGCCAGAACGGTACCTTAACGACGCACAACAAACCCTACAGATAAATACAACCATTTTCAAGCTACAAAGGGAACACACAGTATTATTGTTACCATTAGTTTAGATGGAGGATCACAGCCATGTCAAACACTGCCATTACTCAACAATACCTAAGTGCATGTACATTGTGCTTCGGTGCCAGTGTGGGTAGCCTTCCTGTTCTAACCTGTGCTTCTGTTCATCTTTTTTTATTTTTTGCCCACAAATACTAAACACGAGTACTTTGCACACGCAGTGAACACACACATTGAGACAGTGCAGGAACCACTGGCTGCAAATTTTTAATTTTTTCTTTTTTTTTTTTTTACACAGGACAGCAGGCAGCAGCCCAGAACGCCGTACATTCACGACCCAAGTTGACTCGGTCTGTGGATTTCAGAGAAAAGCATTCGACGTGCTCTCTGCCGCTTCAGCAAAGAATCAGAAGGATGTTTCCATCTAAAAAGCAATAATGAAAACAGGCCCTCATACTTCCGTAAGGCGGCAAATCCCTGTGATGCTTCCCTAAAGTGGAAATGAGACGTGACAGTTTAGAAGTTGCCAACAAAGCTGAAAGGCAATGAAGCAAAAAGAAAAACACAGAAAACCTGGTAAACGCCATCTTGTCTGACTAATTAGGTAAGACAATGGGAAAAGAGTGTGAATATGACAGTATCGCCTCTTTTCATATGTTTATATAAGAATTGAACATTATTTTGATGGATTTTAAGTAAAATACTCAAATTGGGTCATATGCAGGTTTGTGTTGGTGCTGTATCTTAGCCAATTCACATGAAACACGGTGCGTTTCTATATATACATACACTCTGAATATATTGGTAAAACGTCATTCTCATCTTTCCTAATTTATGTTAAACATTTCAGAATAAACTAAAGTATGTAAACTAATATTTTATTAGGGTAGCTTAATCTTACGTTCTAAGCCGTGCTTTAACATCTGCCTTTGCCGATGTTAAAAAGGCTTTAGTTACATTAAAACTATTAGGATTGTTAGTGATGCAGCAAATTCTGGCACTGCTGATTGTGTCAACATTTTTTCTTACACTGAATAAATAAACTAAAATTAAAAAAAAATTCATAATTTTTCTATTTTTGTTTTAAGAAATGATATTTCATACAGGGCTGCCTATAAGTGTGGACCCCATCGTATGCGGGCTCTTTCTGATCGTTTTAATCACAGTCACAGACAAATGGAAGAAGTCAAATGTCAGATAGGTCCTAAAACCAAATTTAACATAACGCAGCTTTTGATCGGATCATTTGGCCCAACTAAGATAAATGATTAGTTTATACCTTCAGTTTGTTTTTCTTACCCCAGAAACTGTGGTGAATACAGATGTTTGAAAGTACACGACATTTACTCAATTAAGATGCCAAGAGGCCTATTCCAAGTTACATCAGTCAGCTGTTGAGCTTTACCAGAAAAGGGGCCACTCCAGAAGAAGGTACTTATTAGTTTGGGGGGGGGGGGCTAACATCTGGAGCTACTTGTACTGATTAGTAACTTTGTGCTTTGAATGTCAGTAAAGATGACGCACACTAAAACTACCTATGAGCTCCCATAATGGGATTCTCCACTGCAACACTGACTGATGCGGGCGCCACACTTCTTTAAAACGTCCTCTTTTGTTTTACAGTCAATCTGATCTCAGGCCTTTTCACATTTAGAGAAGCTCGCTTACATTTAATGGATATCTGTTGAAAGGAATTTTACAATTTAATCAGAATTAAGTATTGTTTTTAATTTTTGGGTTGTCTGAAGACACAAATCGGAGCGCTGTTACCCCTTTAACAGGAGTGGTTTATTTAATTCTTTTGAAGCCGATATATAGTTATTCTCTAACTGCATCCAGCTATTCTTATTAAATGAGGTGTTCGCAATTCACGTCCACTAATACGTCACTTACAACATCATGGAAGTACCGCTGTCTAGTCTAACCCAACAGTAAAAGGCATCCTATCATTAAACAGGGAACACATGGGTATAGCATCACCTAATGAAGTCCGGATGGATGAGTCACAAAACGGTTATAGTGTTTTTACCCCACAGCATTAATCGTCACTCAAAGTTCATCCAAACCAAGATTTCAAGAGCCTTGTAGCCCACGAGTGACAGATTATATTTAATATGTTAAAGATGTTTATCATTTAGGCATAGAGACGTATTACACTGCCTTCGATGCAGGAGGGGGTCCAGTCCTCCGAAAGGGAACCGGAATCCGCTCAGCTTTGATAAAATCCTCCTTCTTGGGCTCATCTTCAAAAGGATGCGCATTTACCTCCAGGTCTACTTCAGCTCTGACCACTCAACATCTGTTATAAGCAAGGAAGGATTTTGAAACTTTAAACAACACTGCAACCGTCGTTGCCTTTTGTTGCTAAAACCTTCATTTGTGCTTCTGACTGCAGAGCACCATGCTTAAAGCATGCCTTCATGCCGGCGTGCCGTTTTGGCTACACAAGGCCAGACTGCATGTGGACGTGCAGAGGGTAGGGGTGGTAGACGAGCGGGGGCTGGGCCTGAGGGATATAGTAGCTGTTGTAAATTGGCTCGGTGACGTACGGAGCCGGCTGGTAGAAGCAGGTGACGTTGGCCGTGTTGGGGATGGCGTTCTGCTCACCCAGCACCCTCAGGGCAAGGACCGTGATCATATTGAGGGTCTGTCTCCTCTCGTGTCCCATCAGACACACCGTGCTTTCGTCTATCACGCGCCGCAGGGTCATCAGGTAGTCGTACTTGCTGGCTTCCTCGTTGCCAACAAAATGGCACTGCAAGTAGGCCTCGATCTTGCGCTGTTGCTCGCCCACGTCCGGGAAGTCGATGAAGAAGCGGGAGCACATGTAACGCTCCAGCGACTTGATCTCGGTCTCGCTGGCTGGCCTGAAGTTCCTCACCAGCAGATCGCTGTACTTCAGCAGGCCCCCTCCTCGGATCTCCTCGGGGTTGTGGGTGGCGATGAGGCGGTGGCGGAGGTGGTCCATCGCCTGCTCAAAGTCTCCGTACATGCATTCGGCTTCAACTGCTATAACGGGCTCACCTTGTGCACTGATGGATGGGCTCTCTGGAACAGGGCCAAGCAGCTCAGGTCCTTGATCGTTAACCTGAGGCGTTAAAGTTGGGCTCGTTTGAGTCTTTAAATCAGGAGGTTTCTTGGAGTGTTTTGGCTTCACCGTTTGTTCAGCAGGCTCGCAGGAACCTGCGCCTGTCTGAGGGGTTTGTTCTGGACTGTAAGGGAGAACAGTAGGGGCGTCTTTACCCTTAGAGTGTTCTGACTCAGGACACAAAACATTTGAGCCACATATTTCTATGCTATCCAGTACAGCGGGTTTAGGCTGAAGAGGTTTCACTATCTCTATTGGCGGAAAGAGCTGTGTCGTGAGGTCCGACACATCCGTCAGTAAGGACCACTTTTCAGGCTGGCTGATCAGCTTCCGTGACATTTTCCTTTGTAGCTTTGGGGAAGGGCAGTAGTCTGGCACGATGTCCTGTGATGTGCTGCAAGTTTTTTTAGCTGGGGGAGGGAAGGAGTATTCACAACGTGAGTCTTGTAGAGTCGGGGTGTTTTCAGTCTTGATGTTTTTGATGTTCGCTTCTAACGTTGTACTTGCTTCAAAACTGGCTATTTCTTGGGAAATTGGCTTTTCGGTGTTTGTCGGAGGCACTTCTTCGGTCGCCTGTAGTTTTAAACACGAACGTGTCATCAGTGGATCCCTTGCATCAGGGAATAAAGTTTTGGGCGGCGCTTCTGAGGGATAGTCGCCAGTAAACCGTTGTTTCTGTTCTGCTCTTTCCTCACAAAGCTCAAATGCCTCTGGATGGACGCTCCCTCCGCCATCTATATCTTCCTCTACCTGCTGCAAGCCGTTCCCCTCAGCTCCCTTCACCTCATGCTTGCCTTCAGCACCCTCACTTTCTTTATCTGGAAGCTCAAATGCAGACACGGCTTCTTCCGGCCTCGGGGGGTCTGCATTTGTCGCTCCATCTTTTTCAGCATCCTCTTCATCAACATCTTGCGGACTGCTTGATTGCTCTTCTGTCTTGTTGTTTTCTTTGCCGTTGGCTCCCTTAGATGAATACCTGGCGTTCAGTGCCAGCTTTCCTTCTTCTCTCCTGTCGTTCTCCCAGTAAGACTCCAGCATGCGATCTAGTATTATCTGAAAGGAGTCCACGCTGAATTCAAACTGTCTCCGGAGAGAGCTAACAAATCTGAGCCCCACCGTTTTGGACCTGTTGTTGGAAAGTAAGATCAGGCTCCACCTGTCGTGCTCATTGAATACTTTCACCATCTTTTGCACGTATGCCTCCTTCATAGTGAGGCAGGTGATCTTCCGTCTGTTAACCCCACAGGGGAGGAGATCCCGCAGGCTGCCCAGCACCACCTCCTTGATCACCTGGAAGTCCTCCTGCCTGGGCAGCTCTACTCCGAATATGATGTCCAGGTCTCTGTAGCCCAGGCCGTTATCTCTCACTAAGACGTGGCTGGCAGTCGCCCCGTTGAGGCGTATATCTTTAACCTGGATGTCCCTCTCCACCAGTCGGTCCTTCACCACACGAATGATGTCTTTAGCCCTCACCTGCAGAGTGGGGAAATTTCCTCGCCCGTGGATCGGAATCACCTCAGTCAGCACTTTGTCGAGAGCCTGGACTTGCTCGTGGGTCAGGTTGTGGAACCTTTTTTCAGTTTTATGCTCCATGGTCCTCACCTGTAGAAAAAGAGGCCTGTCATTTGTATCACACCTTGACTATCTGATTAAAATGGTTAGAATTTCTCTAAAACTAAATTCATTTATCTAGTTGATATGGACATCACATATACACGGGGCAACCGGATGTACTGCTTTGGTACAAACAAGTGCTAGTTTTCAACACTAGTCCATAGGGGGCTTTTAGGATAAAAATCACAGTTGCACTAAAATCTAAAAGAAGAAAAAATAATAATAATACAATTTATATGAACAGTGCAATCAAAGAGATATGTCATCCATTAATATTGTGTGAGCAGATCTGTCCCGACTTCAGGTACTATTTTAATCCTCTGTTAAATATCTTGGTATCAATCTGTCGTTTAAGGCCAGGAGGGAGAGAGATCCACAGTTTGGGTCCTTTATAGGAAAAAATGGACAGACCAAAAGTTGCTCTGAACATAGGGACAACACAATCCCCACTGACTGAGGCTCGAGAAGATGGTCTCAGTGAGCTCTGACAATAAGAGAGAAAAACAGCTTAGAAAACTGCTCTATTTCCCTTTTGTGGAGTTATTTCTAGTTTACACCGAAGATTTTTTTTTTCATGTCTATACCATTAGGTACATTGATAATACTGACATTTTTATTTATTTATAGCAGTCAAAGATAACCTGAGTAAATACAGAATGCAGTTTTCAAATGATGATTTAATTTATTAAGGGGAAAAGACTATCTAAACCAACCTGACCCTATGTGAAAAAGAAATTGTCCCCAGGATGATTTGATGCTGATGTGTAAAAAAGATTTTGTATTTCCTTATTTGTGAAACAAATACCAAAGTATAACTTTACAAGATACTCAACATTCTTCACTATAATGCAGGAGGAAGGCCTCCCTTTTTCATAAGAGTTCTTATGATGATACTACTTTATTGTCAAAATTTTACTACTTTATACTTATGACATTATCCTTAGAATTTTCCCCCTAAAAAAATCTCCCACCCGTCAAAAGGTTATTTTGGGGGTCGCAGATTAAAAAGTTTGGAAACCCCTGCTCTAAACCATCGGTGTCATTAGAACGGGGGTTTTGGGGCTAAAGATGAGAAAAAAATATTAATCAGCTAGTGAAAAAGGCCTGGCAATATAAAACAGCCAAAAATAAATAAATAAAAAATAATTTCCCCGTTTTTTTTTTTTGTCAAACGCATAATTACTTTTTTCTCTGTCCAGTGAATCAGACTTTCTTTCAGACTTTCATTGTGACTGTCTTGCTGTTTTTTAGGATGACTTTTGCTGCTTTTTCAATCTATTTCTATCCAGTCTTGGTAACATGTGTTTTGATCCAGTTCGCATTTCTGGAAATAACATCAGATACGTTTGTCTAGCAAAGCACTTAAAGTTGACTTTTGTTGTGAATTTCTGCTGTATAAACAAAAGGTACTGAACTGAAGTGTTCCTGTCATGATCTTTGAGTGTTAGCTGTTTTTTTATCATTTCCCTGTTTTATTATCTTCTAACAGGTTTTGCTTTATTATTTTAATCATTGTGTTTAGTTTCTTAGTTTGTTCTATTGTTCTGCTCTTTGTTCGTCGGGATTTATTTCTCTCTGTTCATTTTTAATGTTTCCTCTTGGTGAAAAGTCTGTCAGGATCTAATCATCCGACCAAGACATGAGAAATTAATTTAGAATTTAGTTACTTTATAACTTTGTTATCTTTATAACTGAACAAAGGAGGATGGAGTCTGAGGAGTGGAAGACTTTGAGGAGATCATAAGATAAAAGATAAAAGATAAGGAGAGGATCATATTTGAATACTGATATACAGTCATATTCAATAAATTAGAATATGATTTAAGAGTTACTTTATTTCAGTAACTCAGTTCACCAAAGGGATATATATTATACATTTAACACTGACTGATGTTTTAAAGCCTTTATTTCTGTTCATTGTGATTTTTTTCCCACCCCCAGCTAATAAAAACGCAGCATGTAAGATGTATCAGACCAATAAAAAAAGCAACAATTTTCACAAACGGCTTTGTAATTAATCCCAAACTTAGTTTTGTTTATTCCTTTATCACAGCTGCTAACTAGAAGAAAAAAAATATAGTATGAGGGTTTCCACCTTTATTGTTTAAATAATTCCCAGTCATTCAAAGACCCACCTGGTAAAACATGGCCTACATAATTTTTGTGTTAAACTACTGACAAATGATGCTGCTTTTAAGGCTGCATGTTATCAGGAATACATTTGATTGTGACACTGCTGCTGAAATTTAGATGATATCAGTTATGGGATTAACAAACATTTTTCTGGATCTTCCCTTTCTCCGAAATGATTCAATGTCTCCATCTCTCTGTTAGCTTCCCTTCTCTCAGAAAATTTATGCTATATGAGGATTAAGGCCACTTCCGACTGGTAAGACGTATGATCAACATTGCGGAGTGGAATGCCTGACACTTGAAATGTGTCTCACCAAACACCACATTTAAGCGGATATGCGACTGCAACATTGGGCACATTATATTATTGCGATATTGCGATGATGATATATTCTCCAGCTATAATTAGCTATGGCCATAGGCACTATGATACAGGCATCAGATTATTTTATATATATAATAATCTATGTATATTGTATCTGTCCCTACCAAATAAATAAACAAAAAATAATGGTAGAATTTTAAAAGTGATTATTTTTATTTGACTACGTCTGGACTGGGCTAATGCTCCAGTGTTTTAGGGTCCTCGTGTCTCCCTTCACAACAACAAATGACATCAATGGACAAAAACATTTAGGATCAATGACAGTGTGAACCCCATAGTTTTCCTTAATATTTAGGTCTGGAGACTGAGATGTTAGTTGAATAAGGGTGATTTTGTAGACTGGTGAACCAAGTCTCAGTATATTTAGCCATTTGATTTGTATCATTTTCCTGCTAAAAGACCCAAAGAGAACCCATTTTCAGTTTCCTGGTATTGTCCGGGTTTTATTACACATGCAATCAGTCTGACAGATTTCTTGGGGTTCTTGGACAGGAAGCAAGCCCACAGCATGACAGATCCACCACCATACTTAACAGTGGGCATAGGATGCTCTCTGCATATTCATCATGTTTCACTCCAAATCCTCAAGTATTTATTCCTGAAAAACTCAGCTGTATTCTCATCTGACCAAAACACATGGTTCAAGGAAAGACCCACTAGTTTAGCAAAATCATTTATACGTTTGTGATGGTAGGGCAGGAAATGCTATTATCTGGAATCACTTCCAAGCAACTTTGGCATGTAGAGAGTGTCTAAGGACTGTTTTGGAGACTCAGTGAAACCAAAATGGCACTCTTTGCTGCAGTTCTCTAACAAAGTGAGCTCTAGATGTTTTCTTTTTTTACCTCCTTTAACGTCCTGCTGAGTGTGCATGCTGGCAAGACAATATAAACATGGGCCCTCATCCAGTTAGCTGCAAAAATAAAAGCCTACCCTGGCATAATCACGAGTGACGTTTCTAAAAAAAACAAAACAAAAAAAAAAAACGCTTTAGTTACATTCATTTTGAAAGAGACGGTTAAAATACACCACTGATGATTTTGTGTTGATGATTTTTCTGTGAGGAGAAAAAAAGAAGAAGACTGTATATATTCATGCCTTTCACATCTTTACAAGAGGGTAGCTTTTATTTTAAAAGATAAAGCAAAACATATTGTTGCATTGTAAATACAGAAATTGAGACTAATTGTTTTAAATGGTTTTAAGAAGCAAACAAAGGAGCAGCCATTTTTCTGCCCAGTCAGCCTCTGTGAGGTCAGCTGTCAGTGTTTGGTTTTTCCACCCGTGCAAACACAGCCAGTGGCAGGTCCCACCCGGGGCACAGGGACTGGTGGCCCACAGCAGCCTCTAGTGAATCTCAGGGGTTACATCAGCTCGGTCCTGCAGCAGGACTGCTCCTCTGCCACTTGGCTTCTTTATAGATAAGACTATATGAGTCATACAGCCACTGAACAAAGCATCACTCATTGGCTCTCCTGGATTATTTCCATGTGCGCAAAAACAACCCGAAATGCACCACTTGACGTGGCATCAGGGCCATAAAATCATCCGCCTGCGAACTTGAACATGTGCATTGTTGCATCTGATGTGATTTAGCTCACAGCACGCACTGATGGACGCCAATTTGAGCATTTTGTAGAGGGCACTTTTATTTTATCTTTTTTGATGTTGTAGTTTTTTTTTAATCCCCAATTCTTCTTAATGCAAAAAAAACAAAATGCATCTTTCAGTTCAAATTTTTGCAGCGAAATCGATATTTTCCTGATACATTTGCAGTTGCAACATCTCGTAAAGGTCATTATTATTAATATTTTTCTAAAACCAGACAAGACACTTTAAGAAATAAGCGTTAACTGCGTTTGCCGCTATGATAGAAACAAATTCAAGAACTCACCTGGTCGGTTGTCAAATTACAGTTTTTAAAAAAAGTAATGCCAAGAAAAAAGAATAAATTAGAAAAAAAATAAACATTAAAATGTATCCAACAGGTTTATCCGACCCTGTTGGAAAAGGCTGAAGTTAACACGAACAGTGTCCTCTCAGTGCAGCAGCGCTGTTTCCATGGCAATTAGCCGTCACGAAATTCACGGTGAATCACGACTCCGCGCGGGTCACTGTAACTACCGAGTGACGAAACGCTCAAGTTTTCAAACAGACGCCGTGCCCGTAAAGGCCGTGGAAAAGGGGCAGCTGCACTTTGCTAAAGTTTGCCTCGTATTGCTGGAGCCCAGCGGACATGTCAGGCTGAACCGCCGGCGTGCCACCGCACTGCCGAGCTGTTGCGGGGTGAACCTCACATCAGACGGAGTGAGTCATCCTCCCTCTCCGCCGTGATCCACACAGTAAATCTAATCATCAGACAAGCGCTCTCACCGCCCACCGCAGCGGCGCGTCCACTTTTACCCCCGCTTCCACTTCATGTTTTCAGTCTCTTTTACACGAATAGACTGCAACGCCTTTCCTTTAACGTGTTTTCTCGTATTTTTATATATATTTTTATATATATTTCATTCACATTTGGGCGAAAGAGGCGGAGGCATCTCGCTCGTGACGTTTCAATGGGATACCGACACCACGTGACAGTGACGTAGAGGATATTTTGGTAAGACATCAGGAAGTGCGGAAGACGGCGAAGCGACCGAAACAGAGGGGCTCAACTTTCACCAACTTTTTGTTTTATTTGACGAGTTTCTTTGTGGATTTGCTGGCGAAAACTCTATCGTTGGGTCTCCGAAGAACCCACTGAAGATGCCGAGCATGGAAAGTATCCTTTGAAAGCCGTGGAAAAGGCAGGAGGAATGCGGCGTAATAACAAGGAAGGCAGGGGCTAAAAACGACCAACGCAACACGGTAGCTTCTTTAAAGTATGAGATTTATGTGCCACAGACATGTGAGACGTCACCTAGTGTGTCTGATATTATTTAAAGGTTAATAAGGTGGTCTAGGTAATAAGCAGAACATTGCCAAATTTCTTCTGGCCTCTGTAATCTTTGACCGGGCTGCGTCAAAGGCCTCGTTGCTAATATCGGAAAACATAACACTTGTCTGCTGTATCTCCTTAAATTACAGTTGACTCACGCTGTAACCATCCTGGACACTTTACCCCACAACAGTTCAGGTGATATGCCTGTAATATCCTTATATATTTTTAAAATGGGCCATCTTGTTTTCTCGGGAACTAGGAAAATAATTGACGGTAGTTGTAAACTAGTTTTATAACCTGTGTTTCCCACAACGAAGCTATAAGTCAATGCTACAGATTTTGAAAATGTTTATTCAGGTAATGATAGAAATGATAATTATTATAGGTAAAATTATGACACACATGATGATAATGATGCACATAATTTGGATATGAACTATATTATTAATTACCCAGTTATTCAGATATTCCTAAAATGACATTAATGACATATAAGAGTTCTGGTTAAAAGTCCGGATGTGTTGGTCTTTAGTAATTAAATTCAGACATGATCTTTATTCGGATCCCTTTTATTTAATTACTATTTCAGTCATGATTTTAAACTGGATTTTTTTTTCACGTTGGGAAATCACCTACTCAGTTTTCTTTTGTAGACAAACTACGTAATGCTGAAACAGTATGCAGAGACGGGTGACATCATAATGGATGCCAAGAAACAATATAAAGATGTACTCGTCGGAGATTTTTAACTTTAATTTTTAAATAAGTAAACAAAATTGTACTGTCTTAGCAATTAGACAGTTGTAAACTAAATTTTTAAGTTTCATTTTTAAATAAGTCGAAGATTGTCTTAAAGGTATATAGCTATGTCATATGGCTCTTAAAAAAAAAAAAAGACCAAAAACCGTTTGATCATGATAAAATAAGGTTTTATACTACAAGCGTCCATCCTGATGGCGCTTTTTGAGCCTAAATGTAGCCCCACAATGGGTGCGATGAGCAGATGTAAACAGACGTGGCGCCATCTACCGGCAGTATGGCAGAACTATCATATGGTGAATAATAAATCAAAATTATACAATGCCAGACTGAGCCTGACCAACTGAAATGCATCGCTGTAAAGCGGCAGCTCGGCGTGATCGAAGACCAAGTGTTATTAATTTAATAAACCGATGTACAGCAACTCTAAGAGCCTCATATCAGAACATCACAGAGAAATTAATTTCCCGTTCATAAGCAGGGACACAGCAACAAGGTAAGAACCAATCAATCAGTCGATCTATTTCTAATGTGGTTTTTACTTCAGACTGTAGAGGCTAAGAAGAGCATTGCTATGACTATTATCACAGTACAAATCAGAACATTTACTCACGTCAATCAACTCTGCAGTCATATCTGAGCCTCGGCAGCTTTAGTGTCCGCTTCAGTGACTACCAACATTCATACTGTATTCCCAGCGCTATTCCAGTGTTTTCCCTCTTGGAATCATGTATTTTTTTTGCAATTTTCCCCCCCCCTGGATCTTGGACCTTTCTTCCTTGTTTTTCCATGGTTCGCTGGGAGATGCTAATAGCCGTTAGCCGCTTCCTTCTTTTTTCTCCTACTGCACATGCGCAGTATCGTACTTCTGCTGTTATTAAAAATAAACACGGAAGGCTTTATTTACAAACAAACTGAGCAAAAACAAAGCGTAAACGCCAAAATAATTAATTAATATGCCAGCAGGATGTGATAATTTTTCATAAAAATTTTGTATGCAACCAGAGTGAGCTACTGACGTACAAATTTAAAAAAAGAGTCAAATAACGTGGCTATGCACCTTTAAAAATAAGATAGATATATCACAGTAAAACACAGATTTCAACATTGATTTTTTTTAATGGCTCAAAGTTACGAGGCAACTGCATCACTGAAAATCTACAAATCCTTTGTGAGAGAAGAATCTGTTAAATATGGAGCTAAAACAGTGACAGCTTGCAATGGCATTGAAAAAGAGATTTGGCATTACAAAATTAAACATTGGAAAATCAAACATTGAAAAGTCAAGCGTTGAAAATTCAAACATTAAAAAGTGAAAAATTGTTAGAAGGTAAAAACTTATATTCTCATTTTACGATGTCACTACAAGCTGGCGCTGTTTTGCCGTCGGAGGCGAGGCTAAATTGAAGGCTCCTTCACGGGCCTTTCCCGTTTTTTCTGTACTCCTCGTCATCTACCTGCAGCGAACTTAGGGAAGGCTCCGCTTCAAGTACCGCTGCTTGACCACAAGAAAGGGCATTATTCTCATTAAAATTATCTTCATTGGCTTATACAGCTAATGATTGTAGTGACATTGTAGCTGAAGGAACTCTGCAGTGACACTGAAAACACCTCTCATTTAAAAAAAAAAACTGCAGCATAAAATGAGAATAGAGAAAAGTTTTTACTTTCTAACAATGTTTGACTTCTCAGTGTTTGATTTTTCACTCTTTGGTTTTTCAATACCAAATCTGTTTTTCAATATCATTGCAAGCTGTCGCTGGTTTAGCTCCATAGTTATAGTAGCCCTGCAGATTAAACAGGGTCTCTATAGTATTTCAAAACAAACTGATTAACGGAATGACACTTAAAACTTATTCTTAAAGCGTCTTATATGAAGTCTCCATCCCTGTAGTGGCCAGCATAAATAAACATATGACATGCCTCCGAATTAAAATCTTTTTTTTTATTTATCTTTTTAGAAGGTTTTCATAAGTTTAATGCAAACCTCTCGCTGATACTGAAAATATCTAAGTTTCCGTCTTTTTTCCTCTATATCAACTTCCCTTCCAGGTTGTGCTCTCAGTACGACCTGTTTTCACTTATTTATGGAGTTGTTGATAATTTGATACTACAAAGATTGCACCATAATTGGGAATAATATGCCCCTTTTGTCAAATACATAGATATTCAAAACAATAATAAAAGAGATAATTTTACTACTGGTTCTCTTGCCTTGTATTGTTGTTCTTTAACTTCATGTCTTAGAAAATCTCTTCAATCTAAAGTTTGCTGCCAAAGAGCTCCAAAGAAATGCAAAGAAATGTGACAAAGAGGAAAAAGTCGAAAAGGCAAAAGTCAAGAAGGTAAGCGGTGTTTCACTCATCACGCCAGCTGTTGGTGCCGGCTGTGGAGAAGTTCATGGAAGCTTTTTGTTGTCTCTAGGCCATCCAGAAGGGCAACACGGAAGTGGCAAGGATCCACGCAGAGAACGCCATCAGGCAGAAGAACCAGTCTGTGAACTTCTTGAGGATGAGCGCTCGAGTCGACGCAGTGGCAGCGAGAGTCCAGACGGCGGTCACAATGAACCAGGTGCGCCGAACGCGGCTTCGGTTAGAGGCTGAACAACCATGTGGCCAAATGACCGCAGCTTTCTCAATGGTTTCATCTCATAGGTCACGAAATCTATGGCTGGTGTGGTGAAAGGCATGGATGCCACTCTGAAGAGTATGAATTTGGAAAAGGTATGTCCCCCGAGATGCTGCGCATGTATGCATTGTAGTAAAAATAAAGGGTTCTAAACAAACACGCTGCTCTTTTTTTTTTCTTTTTTAGATTTCAGCCCTCATGGACAAATTTGAACACCAGTTTGAAACTCTGGACGTTCAGACAGCCCAGATGGAAGACACAATGAGCAGCACGACAACTCTCACGACACCACAGGTGACGTTCTCTGCCAAGCTTGTTCTCGTGGTTCATTAAAGAACCTTGGCGTGAATCTAATATGTAATGTGTGTTACAGAATCAAGTGGACTCATTGCTGCATGAAATGGCCGATGAAGCAGGGTAACTTTTCTCATTTCAGCTGTAATACTTTCTATGTTGGGTAAATGAAATCACATAGACCAGTGTACGTTTGGGTTATGGAGGTGTACAGATTGATTTAAATGTCGTGTTTTGACTCTAACCATGTTGTTTTGACATGTTTAGGGCATTCTTATGAATGTTATACTGAACTTTTGCTTTCTGTCCAGTTTGGACCTGAACATGGAGCTCCCTCAAGGTCAGACAGGATCAGTGGGCACCAGCGTAGCCTCTGCAGAACAGGTATTCTTGCAGGATTGCTTGTTAAATCTAAATAACGTGTTCATTTCATTAAGAATAATAAATCAAAATATGACGAGCACTTGTATATGTAAAGCTAAATTAAACCAATTCTCTCCTCTATATCTTCTTTTAATCTCTTTCTTGTTCAAAGGATGAACTATCCAATAGGCTCGCCAAACTCAGAGATCAGATGTAAAGAGCAGCTGCTGTGGAGCAGCACCAGACCACCCGAGTTCTACAACCCTGATACACTACCTGAATATAACTCCCTCTCGTTGACATCATGTCTGTTTTTTCCCTCCTTTTTACATATTCTGTCTGGTGACAGTCTGGTGGTAACTGTAAAGAATAATAGTTCCCTATGGTTAACGGCCCCTGTTGGTTTTTGATTTCCAGCTTCTTATTGATATTAACAAAATTAAAAAGTGTAATTGGAAAGTTTTTAATGAAATAAAAGATTTGAGGTTTGTGGAAAACATATTTAAATATACTTACGATATTCACAAGAAAATCAATAAGAACTATTACCTTATATTTATCGTTCATTTTCAGAAATACTCTCCAGGTTTTGTACAATAGCATGTTTGTTTGTTTTTTCCTCCATTCAGGTGTGCATACTTGGGGCAAAATATATGCATATTTCATTTCTGGGACTGTTGAGAGGTCTTTCTTCCCAGTGGTGAACTGACTTTTTGTTCTGATTACTTCTACTTTCTTTGTGATGAATATTTTTAGAAGGTCATAGAAGGTTACGCTGTCTGCCTCTATAGTCACCTTCATTTTCTCTCATTGTTCGGGAAAGGTTAAAATTTAAGAGAATGAACAATAAAATTTTATAATACCCATATAAACTTTGTTTGCTTTGTTTATTTTCTCAAAGTTTTTTTGGTTGGATAATCCCCAATTAGAAAATTGACTTAATGACAAAATTACCCATGATATTTGTTGTGAAGAAGATACATTTTTATTTTTTTACACATCTTGTAAAAGACCAGAGGGACGTTAGACACTAAAACTGCTCTCTGGGTTGTTTTTGGTTACCTACAGACAGGGGGCAGCAGAGTCAAGTGCCCCTGTAGAACTGGTCCTGACCCCTGTACTGAAGCCACAATATTAAATCTATTTTTTATGAGGATATGCTCTACAACAGAAACCGTAACTAGTTAGTCCCTTGGACCAATTTCTTTTCTTTTCTTTTTTTGCCTTTATTAATAAGTTTCAGCCATATTGAGATAGACAGTTTTCATCTGCTAGATTAAGGGTCTGTAACCTGCAGTTCCAGAGCTGCGAGTGGCTCTTTGGGACTTTGGCTCAAATTAAACAATGAAATATTTCCCTGTTTTTCAGTTTCATTCTTTTGTGCTGTGCCCCCATGAAAAAGCACTGGCCCCACCGTGGCTCCCTGGTAAATTTGGTCTAGAACCACCACTCACTGCACAGCATGCAAGCATTAACGATGGAGTTCAATATCTGTGCAGGCAGCTCAAAGCTGGAAGAGGTAACGCCAGTCCCATTGACATTTCATGCCATCCAGCTTTTGCTAAAACAATATTCTTTTACATAGCCTGCAAATTAGCCCTAGGACAATCATCAGCTCCACCATCCAATGAAATATTAGGAGGAAGCTACTTTAATAGTAGGCTAGTATAGATTGGTAATCTTGGATGACCATTAAATATTTGCAATATCTGATCCTTCCTCAGACACGATGCATATTAAGAGATTCTTTATAAAGAAGCAGAAATTAAGTGAAATCTTCCCCACAGAAGAGCTATTTTTTATATGGAAATTAGTGCAGTTAGCTGGCTAGTCAACGTTAGGCGATCCATTAGCTATCTTAGCTAATGTTAGCTATCACTTCACCCACATTCAGTGGTGACTAGGGTTGGTGTATGAAGGTAATTTTGTTCCAATTCAATTTGTGCATTGTAAGTGTGAATTTGAAGTTGTAGAGGGAGTTAAATTCTAAAAAAAAAAATTTACAAGTACAAATTTTTTTTACACCTCTTCAAATTTTGAGTACAAGTACACAAATTGTGTTCTGTGAGTTGCACATCAAAAACCTCTTACATTCTCAGTTTTCCTCCAAATGGTCCAGAACTATTGTTGCTAAACTATTTGTGCATTGTAATTTTGGTGTTTTGTAATTGTAGATTTTTTTAAATCTGTCACAAGTACAAAACAAAGTTACACCTCTTCAAATTCTTGAGTACAAGTACACAAATTGTGTTCTGTGAGTTGCACATCATAAGTGTCTGTCATTCAGTTCTGCTACAGTTGATCTAAATCAAAAGTTGCAAAACAAATTCAAACACGTGTATTAAAATCTTCAAAAAAATATTTTTTAATATTTTTTTCCCTTAACACAAATACAAATCAACAAGTACAACTGCACGAATCTGCTCCTGTGAGTCACAAATTCATCTTTACAAGTTACGCCTTCATTTTCACTTTTGACACAACCGCCCCAACGGTAAAAAATGATCTGTGACTTGTGGGTAGTACCCTTGATCAGACAGCAGGGGGAGCTGCCTGCTCGGTCAGTCTGTACCAACCGGAAATACACACTGCCTTGTTGCCTTTTAAGTACTCTGCACATATGCCTTTGAAGGACGCAGCTGTCACTGTCATAAACAAAGCCATGTTTTTCTTTCCTGTCACTACAATTTTGAAACGAAAAACCAGAAAATTTTAATGAAAAAAACCGCCCGTTTTTGGATTTCGCCAATTCCATTTTCCATTTTCTCCTTCGGCCGGTTTCACGGCTGGCCCGGAAGTGCAGGAAAATATTTCAAAATAAAAGCATCGATGTAACATAATGGAAGCCTGAAGAAAAAAATAATAATGAAGCGTAGAGATGTCTTGAATAAAAAAAGGACGGTTTTACGTTGCAACATGATAGTTTATTGTAGAGACATGAGCTTTATTACATTATTGTGTGTTTTATTAGTGGAACATGAAACATAAAAGCAAATCACATGCTGTAAACCAAAAATATAGAAGCAAAGTTTATTTTTCTCATCAAGCAAACCCCCTCAAGCAAAACCCACCTTCACTATTGGATTGCTGTCTATATGTGTCTTGATTTTAGTGAACAGTACATATTTTTGAAGCTAACAGAGAAATTAAGATTTTTTTCATTGATTTATTTGATTTATCTTCACTCACAAATAAATACAAATAGGGGACCCAGCAAACACGTCCAGGTGGGGCCCATACCCAGCAAACACGTCCAGGTGGGGCCCATGTGGGCCTCACTTGGGCTAGATGGGCTTCAGCTGGGCATGGGCTCAGGGTGGGCTGTGTTGCTGGGACCCATGTGGGCAGCCCATATACTGCCCACATGACTCATGGTAGATAGACCAAGCATGGGCAATAGGTGGGCTCCAGTTGGGCAGCCCTTACAAATTCAAAATGGTCAAATCGACATGTTATATAACAACAGACACTGAAATGTCTCCTTTTTTATGCTATTTTATTTATTTATTTTTAATAAGTGAAAGTCTTTAATCGCACACTAATCCAGCCTATTTAGATGATACATTTATATTTTTTTTAAATTATTTAAATTTAAATCACTTCATAACCCCCCTTTCAGTGAAGCGGCTGAAAATTTAGATCTGAAAATTTTACTGAGATGACAGATCAATATGTTTCATAATAAACCGGCCCTGATCAGTATTTCATATTCTTAAAGTTTTTAATGTCTCTTCCTTTATTGTTTTCACACAGGTGAATTCTACTTTCATATTGATACACTGGAATTAATGTCAAACCAAAAAGTATGTGCTTTGTTGTTTTATTATTTTATGTATAGCGTAATGATTTTGTACACTTTTCATTAAGTTAATTCTGTTCTAACATCATCAGCTGTGGATTAAGTAGCTTTTAAGAGCTTTTTTTAAAAAAAACATGTTTTGCTAAGATGTCTTGCAAACGAAGGATGCTAAGAATTTAGTATTTCATTAATTGTGGCCTTTATTAACAAACTTTAGAAAGGGAAAAATAAATTACCACAATTCTCAATTCAGTCACTAGGGGGCAGTGAACACGAGACAGGGGAACGTTTATAATGTTCACATTTTAATAATTTCACAACTAAATTAGTATCTTGAAAATCACCCAAGCTAACTAAAAAAATACGAAAATTGTCTGAAACAGAACTAAACCTTGGATCGTCCAGGATCATCCAGTATTCTCTCTAACAAAACAATTCTATTTCTACCGGAAGTGGATTCCGACACCATGCTTAGCCGGAAGTTAACAGGCGCCATCTTGTTGGAAGGATGTTGTTTTTATCTTTGGAGACGAGACGGTATCTTTCGGACGACATACTGGTAAGAATATGCCTCTACATCTAATAAATACTGTTTTTCGGAAATTAACTATAAAGAGAGGTTGCAATCTGCCAGTAAACAAAAAGAAGAAGTAACTATAAAGATTGCAGGAGCTAGGTTTATAGTGTCTGCTGCAGACATAGTTTAGAGAATGCTACGGGTTTGAGAATACCGCTGTCGGCTCTGCGGCAGATTCTACCGTCTTAAGGGAATCAGAGCTGGACTTACACTATTAGACCTTATAGACCAGTTCATTGTTATTGTTTTGATGCGGGTTTTTCGCGCATGCGCGCCGGACCGGTAGGCAAAAGACGAACACAATGGCGACGCAAACAGAGAAACTGACGATTTCTCCACGTATTTTTCTTCTTTAGATAACGTACTACAAGATCGTTTTAAGAGTAAGTTGATGGTTGATGGTATCAGATTGCCAGATCCACACAGCAAAAGCCTGAAGGGACGGAGCGAGTCTGTGAAATGCTGGCCAGGGGTTTCGTACCGCGACACAGCTGCTTTATAAACACGCAGGCCAGTACGGACAAGAGAGCACGAAAGCCCCTGAAACCACTGGACGGCTACAATTATTTTATATCAGGAAAAAGGCTCCAGCAACGCCCGCGACGCCATGAGGGATTAAGAGGTCAGAAAATGGATGGATGGATGTTCAGACATGTTTGTGCAACAGCACAAAGCGGCGTCGGACACAGACCGCGTCTCAGCAGAGGCCCGGTAGGTTAAAAAAAAACATTTTTCACTACGGATTATTTAGGTGTTTTTGTCTTGTTAAAATGGGTGGCGGTGTCGGCGACATTGCAGCGTAAACACAGAAGTACTAGCAGCAGCAGCTTACTGCTGCTACTGCTGCTGCTACTGCTGCTAGCAGCAGCTTACTTACTGCTAGCAGCAGTAAGTAAGCAGCAGTAAGTAAGCTGCTGCTAGCAGCTTACTTACTTACTGCAGTAAGTAAGCAGCAGTAAGTAAGCTGTAGCCGCTGCTGCGTAAACACTACTCGGGCCGGAGAAGCCGCTGCTGCTGCTGCTGCTTCAGACAATGGCTGCTGCTGCTGTAGCAGCCGCTTCTGCGGCCCGTGTAGCGATCATCACCTCCCCTCCGCCGCTATTTAAGCAGAACAATGACTAGAGCAGAATAAAGTTGTATTTACCGGAGATGAAGTGTAGACTGCAAATTCTGTCGTAGTATGATCGCTCCCCCAGTCCATTGGGATTATCTGCCTGCGCTCTTTTCATTGAAAATATCCAATTCTTTCTGCGTCCTTCCTCCTTCGGTAAACGACAGAAACGTACATCCAACGATTTGGAATGCCTCTGTGTGCAACCGGGAGCACAACAAGTCGTAGGCATTGCTTAGATTACAAAAATAAACGAACTAAAAGTACGCTCTAAATCACCCGTTTTGTCATGTTGTAGACGAGAGCAGCTCTGTTTTTGCCTACCAGCGGGACCCGGAAGTAGCGCGGACGTCACGCGTTACGTCACGCGTGAACTACCCTATAGCTGCTTGGGCTGTTTAGTGTATTTATTTATTTTGGCAGTCGGTATTTGACTAAAAGTTAAAAGGGCCGTGAGTATACCACAACGCCGACCGTTTTTAACGCGCGTTAATGGCGCTGATGTGTTTTTCCCTCGCCGCGCTGGACTTTTTTTTTTTCCCTCGACACGGTTGTTCCAGTGACCCGCGCTCATTGTTTCCAAGCCGGATTATTTCGTACGACTGAGTTTTTTTTTTCTATTTGCAGGTTGCTGTTCTTTGGGTTTGTTTCTGAAAGTGAAGTCGCTTTTTCACTCTTAAATAAGTGACGATGCAGTGCATATAACCAGCTGAAATCCCTCCGCCTTACAATGCACACATTAGCATATAGTCACCTCTGTGATGCGATAAACAAATCTAGCTTCATTTTACATGGACTTAGATCAGAAACAAATTTTCTAACCAAATCATTTGCAGTTGTTGGTTGGAGTTTGTTATCTCCCGTGTTTGTTATCATAGCTGAAAGCTAAAACATTTCTTTTTTTTTTCTTTTTTTAGAAATAATGGAGTCTTCAGAAAGAACAAAGAGGAGGAAAATATTGGCAAAAGTGGAGGAACATTTGCTTATGCTCGAAAAGCAAAACCCTTTAAGACATTTTTAGGTAAATTGAAAAAACTCTATCCGTCGACCACAAAACCCTGTCCACCAACTCGTCAGGCGCATCCAGAAGCAGAAAGTGGCAAGCAAAAAGTCTGACCAAATGGTTTATCGGGCCTGAGGAGGATGAATGCTACTGGCCACCAGCAAGAGTTAACATTGCAAAGGCGGTCATAGAGCAACAGGACCCACACTCTGACTGGGCAACCTACACGTTGACTGTCAAGAGGAAAGCAGGTAGTGTAACCATCTTTCTTAATGTATGATATGATGCGACAAGAAGAGCTCACCATTGATTTGGTTAGAATTTGTTCTCTGAAATGAAAGTAATTGTAACTCTTTCTTTTGTATCTTTCGGACAGCAACATACGAGATAGCCTGTATAAAATTGGTTGAGTTTGAGCAGAACACAGATGTCCCGACTGTGTCTGATTCTGCGGAGAACATGGGAAGGGATAAGCGCAAAAACAGGTAAGGCTATTGGGATTATGCATGCATGTTAGTGTCGTCTCCCAGCACCACACACACTGACAGTCTATGGAAACACTGATGTCTACATTGTATGATTATATGCACAACTGTGTCACCTGTTGTACAAAATATATTGTTTTAGTATTCTGTACCAAACTACTTTTAAAACACTTCAATTCACTTAACTGTAACAAATGAATTATCTGATTGTGCTGGTATATTTTACAGGTCTAGGAGAGTGATTCTGTCCAGCGGGGAAGAAGATGATGATGACCCTACACCTCCACTACCTCCATCCACCCACAGGTATGTACTGAGACACCTCCTCTGCCTCCATCCATCCTCAGGTCTGTGCTGACGCCTCCATTGCCTTCATCCACCCACAGGCCTACACCTCCTCTGCCTCCAGCCACCCTCAGGTCTGCCCCGACACCTCTACTGCCTCCAATTCTTACATACAGTGATGTGAGTGAAACTGATTGGAATGTGTACTTTCAATCGGCCCGTTTAATTGTCTGATTGAAGTGTCTGTGCTGACATCTCCTTTGCTCTATCCAACTGGTCTACAATGACACTTTTTTGCTTGTACTCCTCCTTAGGTCAACCATTTCACCACCCGAAACCCCGCAAATGCAAATAAGGGACAACATCCTTGTTCACATCCTGACAATCCTCGAGGAACTCAAAGAAGACAATCGAGTCACTAGAAGGATGCTACAAACCATGGCACAGCGTGGCAGCAGTGGTGACATCCTTTCTTTCATCCCAGATGGTTTCCACCTAAAGACAGTTAGGGAGGTCGAAGTAATGGAGGAAAAACTGTCTGACCCAAGCTTCATGTCTGAACTGGTATGTATGTAAAGTCTAGACTAGTGAAATTTCATTCAGTTTTATTGGGGGGCTGGCAGATGTGATCTGAGCTGCAACAAATCATCAATAAATTGAACAGTAATCAATAATTCAATTAACTGGCAACTACAGTTTTCTTAAAGCAAAAAAGTCCTAATTCTATGATTTCAGCTTCATAAATAGGAATATCTTGGTCTTCTTTGTTCATTCATGGCCATAAACCGAGTATCTCTTTGTTTTGTGGACAGAACAAGAGATTTGGGAAGCACCAACATATTTCAAAATGTTTTAACATTTTATTATTATAGCAACCAATCACAATGTTGAACTAATCAACAATTATACATTAATCTATATCGATAGATTTATCAACAATGAAAATAATCTAGATCCAGAGTTTGTCTTTTTGTCAGGTTTACTCCAGTGGTTATAAAATGATTTAGCTGGGGGTGCGCTCGTGGCGTAGCTGGTAGCGCGGCCCATGTTTGGAGGCCTTTGGTCTGACCCGCGGCCCTTTGCCGCATGTCTCCCCCCTTCCTCCGCCCCTTTCCTGCCAGTCTACTGTCAATAAAAGCGAGCCATTAAAAGCTGCAAAAAAATTAAAAATGATTTAACTTTGTACTGACTTTGTTCCCCCTTAGGTACGGAATGGAAAGCGGGAATTCAGGACTTTAAAGCTGTTTGAAGTCATATTTGGTAAGTGCATGATGGATAATAATAACTGTAATATAGTAACTTTAGTCCAGAGAAATTTATACTAATTTATTGTGACCATAACATATATTTCCTGCAGGAGCTTTAAAGAAGAACACCTTAACCAGCGAGATCACCAGGAATGATGTGAAGATGGCAGTTTAGAAATGGCTGATCGGATCAAGGGACAGGGGAGGCAATGGACAGGTCCGACAGGTCCCTCCTTCTCCCACTAGATCCACTTCTTGCTCAGCGGAAGAAAATTTGTTATGGGACCTTTTTTTTTTTCCTGTTCCATTTTTTTTCTTGATTGTAGTGACTACTTGTCTATGAAAAAACTTAAAAGTAAACAAACAAAAAATAAATTTAAATCAAATTGTCTCTTGATGAATAGTGGGTTTCTGGTTTTACGCAGTACAAAAAATTCTCAAAATACGTCAAAATGCAGTTCCGTGAGTTTATTCCAGGTTTCTTCAGGAAAAAATAAACTTGATACAAACTGAAAAAACTACTTGCCACCTCTCCTGGCCTGGTTTCCTGAAAGGACTGGTAGATTGACAGACTGCAGCACTGGAAGACTGGTAAAAAATCATAAGCCTGGAGTACATGTATTTATACACCAAATGAACTAAATAATCTGAGTTCTAAAACAAAAATAGGGAAATAGCTCCTACATTGATGTATAACACTTTCATAACTGGTTATAATGGTTATTATAATCTGTATCACATTGTGTGTGCGTGTGTATTATGCATCTTATTTGATCTGTAAAATACTATTATTGCTTTTCATTTAATAAAAAAAGCTTAATTAATGGCATGGCATTTTTATTTTATATAGTAGATAGAGGCAACTCATGCTGCTTGACAAGCAGCACTCACATAAAAAATAATACATAATACAATAATAAAACAAAATAAAAACCCACTCCAAAATTAAATAGCCTGAAATAAAAAGGCTAGCCTGGGTACAGTGTAGGACATAAGCAAAGATAGGCAATGCAGCTTATCTAGCTATTGGTTATATTGGATCTCAGTTGTCTTATGAATAAGAATCTCCATCTATAGGCTATTCAATAAGGGAGATTGTAACTTGTTTAGTAAAAATGTAATCAAAAATTTCCATCGTGGAGAGAGAAAACACTGAGGAACTCACGTGAAAGCTGCTATAGATGCTTTTCTAGCCCAGACACGGAACAGTGTAACTTTTTAATTAGCATCTTTTGTATGACAAATATGAAATACATGAGGCACTCTATCCCCGTGGCAGTATTTGTATGTATTTGTGAGTAAAGATAAATCAATTATATCTATGAAAAAAATCTTAATTTCTCTGTTAGCTTAAAAAATATGTACTGTCACTAAAATCAAGACACATATAGACAGTAATCCTATAGTGAAGGTGGGTTTTGCTTGATGAGAAAAATAAACTTTGCTTCTATATTTTTGGTTTACAGCATGTGATTTGCTTTTATGCTTCATGTTCCATTAATAAAACACCCAATAATGTAATAAAGCTCATGTCTCTACAATAAACTATCATGTTGCAACGTAAAACCGTCCTTTTTTTATTCAAGACATCTCTACGCTTCATTATTATTTTTTTCTTCAGGCTTCCATTATGTTACATCGATGCTTTTATTTTGAAATATTTTCCTACACTTCCGGGCCAGCCGTGAAACCGGCTTTATCTTTTAAATCCGAAGGAGAAAATGGAATTGGCGAAATCCAAAAACGGGCCGTTTTTTTTTTCATTAAAATTTTCTGGTTTTTCGGTTCAAAAATGTAGTGACAGGAAAGAAAAACATGGCTTTGTTTATGACAGTGACAGCTGCGTCCTTCAAAGGCATATGTGCAGAGTACTTAAAAGGCAACAAGGCAGTGTGTATTTCCGGTTGGTACAGACTGACCGAGCAGGCAGCTCCCCCTGCTGTCTGATCAAGGGTACTACCCACAAGTCACAGATCATTTTTTACCGTTGGGGCGGTTGTGTCAAAAGTGAAAATGATGGCGTAACTTGTAAAGATGAATTTGTGACTCACAGGAGCAGATTCGTGCAGTTGTACTTGTTGATTTGTATTTGTGTTAAGGGAAAAAAATATTAAAAAATATTTTTTTGAAGATTTTAATACACGTGTTTTAATTTGTTTTGCACCATTTGTTTAAGATCAACTGTAGCAGAACTGAATGACAGACACTTATGATGTGCAACTCACAGAACACAATTTGTGTACTTGTAATCAAGAATTTGAAGAGGTGTAACTTTATTTTGTACTTGTGACAGATTTAAAAAAATCTACAATTACAAAACACCAAAATTACAATGCACAAATAGTTTAGCAACAATAGTTCTGGACCATTTGGAGGAAAACTGAGAATGTAAGAGGTTTTTGATGTGCAACTCACAGAACACAATTTGTGTACTTGTACTTAAAATTTGAACAGGTGTAAAAAAAAATTGTACTTGTAATTTTTTTTTTTATTATTTAACTCCCTCTACAACTTCAAATTCACACTTACAATGCACAAATTGAATTGGAACAAAATTACCTTCATATTGGTGAGACTAAACTCTACCATTGAGTTGTTCACAAAAAATTATTTGGAGTTTAGTATTTTTTAGACAACCACTTTTATCTGCATAAAACAGTGCTTGGCCAGTGGTCCGACAACTTTAAATTTGAATAGATGTTGGGAAGACCATTGAGTTTGAAACGACCAAATTATACAAATTATACCAAAAAAACTAAATATAATTTGTTCTTAATATTTATTGATGTTGTTTTCTTGACTTTTTAAGATGACTTATTTTAGATGAAAAACCAAGGCTTAATCCATCTCTGTGACGTAGGATCTAACTGAGAGTGAGTCAGAGGCAGGGACAATGGAGGATTCTGTTGTTGCTGAGGCGAGTGATAATGAAGGTTGCTTGGAAGTTATGGATGAAATCTAAAATGTATACTCAAAACAATATTTGAGTGAAATCTAGTCAGTTGTGTGCACTTCATGAAAGACATCCGGATTTAGAGGGATAATCTAGAGTATGCTTACTTATGTAGGTAAAGTTAGATGTTTAAAACTTGCTAAAATACACCAAAATGCATGAGATGGTATCTACTTCTTTAAAAAAAAGTTTGAATTTATACAAGCAAAAAACAGTATTTTCTCATTTTAAGAGTGCCAAATACGCGAGGAACCAGTCAGTTACAAAAATTCAAACAGGAATGTAAACAAAGTTGTATCAGCTGAAGTTCTCAGGGAACATCATTGTCACCGTTGTCCTCAGAGTCAGTCTCTGGCTCAAACACTATAAAGAGCCACATGCGGGTCCGGGGCCTCAGGTTGCAGACCCCTGCTCTGCTCTACCCAGAGGTTTGACTGTTTCATCCTTTCAGTTCCTTCTAGTCAGCAACATATTGAAAAGGTGTTTTGTTTTGTTTTGAGTCAGCATTAGCATAAAATGTAAACCTCGTATTATTCCTTAAAATGAACAGCTAATCTGACAATGATATTTTTGGTAGAAAAATCTCAATAATGATAATAGTCTAAAATTTAGACAAATAAGCGGGGACATGGAATAATACACCTTTGACTTTATTTCTAAATGTTTCGCAATTTAAGCCATTCGTTTAAAATGTTGAACATTATCAGTGATTGATTAAATAAAACAAGATACGTGTTGTTGTTTTTTTTGCACTTGTCTTGTTAGGCGTCACTTTTGCTCGAAATTCCACCTCCAGCACTTGAATTATATTACACTCCTAACGCCTAAGCTTTCTGCTTGAACATTATTCACCTGAACGGATCTGTGAAATCCATCCGATCATTCGGTAAAAGTAATCGCTGTCAGCGTTTAGGGTGGAAAAAGCTGCCTGGAAGACAAAACTCGGGGCATTTGGCAACTCGACCGTCATGTGACTTTTGCGTAAACAGGAAGCAGCTGATTTTTTTTCTCCCCCCACTTCACTCTGCTCTCACTTAGTAATGTGTCCAACCGTGCCCTCTAAGACAAACACAAGCCGTCCTCTGAGCTCACCTGGACACCAGTGACTGCTCAGCCCCGTGGGAGTGAGTATAAAATACGACCCAGAAAAAAAAACTTCGTACAGGACAGCCTCGCTGCTCAGTTTGTCAGCCTAACACAGTTAGCGCGGTTAGCATTAGCCGAAGTGCGTCTGCGGAGCAGGGCAGATAGATCGAGTCAACTTAAGAGCTGGAACCGTGTCCGTTCCCGTGTCGGATAGGATGCCAGCGGCCCACGTAGACGTGACTTTGTCCTGATTTGAGTGTTTAATGGTCACGGCTGTACTGAATAACAGCGTGCGGGGGTGTGTGTGGGGGTTTGTTCCGCAGGAGAAGTGCTGCAGACGCGGACCGAAGTCATCTGACCTGCAGCTCAGAGCAAACTTCCCAGCCTCGTCTCCTCAGGGGGATGTCAAGCTCCGCGATGAAGAAAAAGGTGAGGCTGGTCGTGTAGCTTCGGGATCTCTGCTGAGTTTTAGGCTCACCGGGCTGACTAGCATGATTGTGCTTTCTTTGTTGTTGTTAGGTGTTACTGATGGGCAAGAGTGGGTCTGGAAAGACCAGCATGAGATCAATCATCTTTGCCAACTACATAGCTCGGGACACCCGTCGTCTCGGAGCTACAAGTAAGACCCAGTTACTCATTTAAAGGGAAATTGGCATTGATGAGTGTTTTTGCACACTTTAATTTTAAATAAATCTACATTCTCTGTTAACTCCAGTCGATGTGGAGCACTCCCATGTTCGGTTTTTGGGCAATCTGGTGCTAAACTTGTGGGACTGCGGAGGGTAAAGCTTTTCTTGATATTCTTTGCAGCATTTGCACCTCCTCCTCCCCCCCCCCCCCCCCCCCTCCCATTACTTTGACAGTGGCGCTGATACCATCTCTTTGTCCCCTAGACAAGACACGTTTATGGAGAACTATTTCACCAGCCAGAGGGATAACATCTTCAGAAATGTCGAGGTCCTCATCTATGTGTTTGACGTTGAGAGCCGCGAGCTGGAGAAAGACATGCACTACTACCAGTCATGTCTGGAGGCTATCCTGCAGAACTCCCCTGATGCCAAAGTGTTCTGTCTCGTGCACAAAATGGACTTGGTTCAGGAAGACCAGAGAGATTTGGTGAGTAGTAATCACCCCCCCCCCCCCGGGATTAAAAGTGACGACATCACAGGCGTGTCGCTTAAGATCAAAGTTATGATACATTTTGTCGCGTCACAACCGGTATTTTAAATACGGTTTGTTGAACATTTAAACTTTCTTGAGCTCTTGCCATACGGTCCAGGGTTAGGGTACATTTCTCTTCTAGAGACAGACGCAATGAAGTGATCCAATCAAGTTAACAGATAATGAAACGACAAGAAATTAACTGTGGGAACGCAATCGTGTGGATTACCCAGGAAACACTGGAGATGTATGTATATCGTACAAGAAGAAGGGTAAGAAGACAGGTTTGTTAAAAAATCTAAAGTTAAGTCCACACATTAGTAAACATAAGGATAAAATCCGTAATATAAAAAAATAATTATTAAAAACATGACAGAATTTTCCACGAATATTAGCAACCTAACCCGCAATAAAGTAAACATAAATAACTAGAAATATGGTTGAAATAAAAATAATAATCTGTTAGTGATAATAAATGACCGTAAACTTCAGCTAAAAGCCAAATTGAATAGATGGGTCTAGATTTTACTTTTAAAAGACTCTTAGCTGCTCCCAGGTCTTCGGCACAGGCTGTACGATGGCAGTAAGTCTGATAAACAGGGTGGGTCAAGACCATTAAGAGTTTAATATCCCAGCAGAAGCACTTGATGATTTATTGCACAGCTAGCCAATGTAGAGACATGAATTAAATGTGATGCGACCTTCTGGTCCTCCTCTGCTGAGTCCGGAAGTCGCTGTAGTTGATCTAAAGCTCGTTTAGGAAGGCCAGAAGGCAGAGCATTACAATAATCTATAAGTTAAGTCTCTGCATGGAACGGGGAGAGAAACTGTTGACCTCTGGCAATGTTCTTCAGATAATAAAATGCATTTTTGCTTATTTTTCACAACGTTTTATCATGGTTAGGGAAACTGAAGATCCAATCAGATATGGTGTCCAGGGCTTTTGACATGATTGGAAGGATTCATTGCCAGAGTTCAAAGTTGGGTTGTTAGTTTCTCTCCCTGAATGACTTCAGCCAATGACACTCGGATTTTTTCCAGATTCAGCTGAAGGAAATTCTCTTCCAGCCAAGACTTAGTGTCTAAAGTACCGTTAAAAGGTGCACCGATGGGTCTGGGGTCATGGTCCGGCGTTTTTCTGGAACCCTGTTAGAATTTAAATAGGAGTTTAGTTAACTGAGCAGAACAAAACTCCTTAGGATCTTCTTCATCTTCAACCAACAATTACTCTGAGGTGATATTTCTATGTTGGCATTGAGATCAATTAGACCTAATATTTTCAAATTTTTTTTCTGACGTGGCCTGCAAATTCTCCACACTGTGTGTTCGTAGATGCTGTGGGAGCTGGTTTGGTTAGGCTATTGAAAACTGAGAAGAGAGCTCTTAGGTTCTTTTTCTTATCACCATTAAGTTTGGGAAACATGAATGGCTGCCCGCTGTGTTCCCCGGTTTTTATGGTGTAGCTTTTTGGTCAGGTTTTCTTGACTGTTTATACCAAGATGAAGTTGCACGCTGATTGACCTTCATTAATCAGGGGGCTTCTAAAGACCACGCGTCTTTCTGGCTTTTCCAGATCTTTAAGGAGCGGGAAGAAGATCTGAAGAGGCTGTCTAGACCTTTAGCTTGCACGTGCTTCAGGACATCGATCTGGGACGAAACCTTGTACAAGGTAAGAGAACCTGATTGGTGGCTTTTTTTTTTTTACAACTATATCTGATTAAGTGGTCTTTTTAAGAAGTTTGTAAAAAAAAAAAAAACATTTTTTTTTTCCAGGCCTGGTCCAGTATAGTTTATCAGCTCATCCCAAACGTCCAGCAGCTAGAGACAAACCTGAGAAATTTTGCACAGATCATAGAAGCAGATGAAGTTCTTCTGTTTGAGAGAGCCACCTTCTTGGTGAGAGCTGCCGCTTCCTCTGTCTGCAGTACACCCCTAGATATGGGGGATCTGGGAATTTCAAAGATCTTCATGTGTGTGTCTGTGTGGTCTGCAAATGTAGGTGATCTCCCACTATCAGTGCAAAGAGCAGCGTGACGCTCACAGGTTTGAGAAGATCAGCAACATTATCAAACAGTTCAAGCTCAGTTGTAGGTAAGTTCACACATACAATCTGCCGAAACGTTTTCCGATCCCGTCGCTCTGTCTTACATTCAGCTGTTTTTATGCGTCCTGTCGTTTCAGTAAACTCGCAGCCTCTTTCCAAAGCATGGAAGTTAGAAACTCCAACTTTGCGGCCTTTATCGACGTCTTCACCTCCAACACTTACGTCATGGTGATCATGTCGGACCCCTCTATTCGTAAGTAGTGCAGATGATAACCGTCTGCCTCAGATACATCTTCAGCCCCCTAAAACCTTTTCACTTTTTTTCTTACCTCACTAACTACAACAGTCATGTATTCAATACATTGGAATATGCATTTCGGGGAGGCTTGATTGTCAGATTAAGAGTACCTTTTGGGGAAAAAAAACAACCTTTAAGCTGGTATGAAGCATACTTCTCTTTAAGACCCCATTTCTGCATGAAAAATGTTGCTTTTTTGTTGGTCTGATGCAATACACTAATCTTGAATGCTGTGTTTTTATTAGCTGGAGGTGGAAAGAAAATTATAATTAACCTAAATAAAGGCCTTAAAACATCACCAGTGTTAATCTATATAATGTGTTTCCCCTGGTGAGATGAGTTAGTGAAATAGATACACTTTTAAGGTCCTAATTTATTGAAAATCACCATATATTTGATCAGGATCTTTTGTGATGCATAAAATTGGGAAATGGAAGGAAATTTATACCTGGTTTAAAAATAAATAGAAAGACGGAGGAAAGAGAGCGTTGGAGAAGGAGCCAAGAAGTATGGGGTAACATTGGAGGAGCTGCAGATGTTTGCAGCTCACGTGGAACAATATGTAACCTGGATAAATGTGCTGTATTTGGAGGAAACAAACGCTACAAATCGTCCTGAACATGCAGTGAATCATGATGGGGACATGTGTTTGTTCAGCAGGGATAGGGAAGTTTGTGAGCGGACTAATAGAGGACAATCCCAGAAAATAACAGTGAGAGGCAGCAAAAGCCTTGAACATGGGACAGAGGTTCACCTTCCAACAGCACAATAATCCAAGCTTGGATCAAAGCTTATTCGTGTGTTAGAAAGGCCCAGTCAAAGTCAGTACCTGAATCCAATTAAGAAGCTGTGGTAAAACTTGAAAATGTTCCCAGACCCTCTTCATCCAATCTGGCTGTTTGCACAAAATGCACAAAACGTTCGTCTACACCTGTGCTAAGCTGGTAGAAACATAACTTAAGACTATTGGTATTGACTCAGGGGTGTCAATACACATGTATGCTACTATGTTCAGACGAAAAAGTTGATCCCAAATTATAATGTACATTGAAGTTTGCGGTTGCAGCATGACAAGATATGAAAACCTTTGCAGCATTCACTTGAAGCCGCTGTAAAATTCTGATAGGATGTTTAATTTGTGTTTTTTTTTTTTCCCCCTCTGTTTTCTAGCATCTGCAGCCACTCTCATCAATATCCGTAACGCAAGGAAACACTTTGAGAAGTTGGAGCGTGTGGACGGACCCAAGCACAGCCTGCACATGCGGATGCGTTAGCCCACTCTTAATTCCCAGTGGATACTCTCAGCCAATCAATGCACAGAGCGCAGATAGCATGTTGCAGCCTCCAAGCTCTGATAGATATAAACTGCCCTGCATCATTTCTGTTCTATCTTTACATTCAATCAACAGTCATTCTGGGAAAAACATTTTATTTTTATTTTTTGGGTCTAGTTTCTACAGGGATCAGAAGTATGTTGAATTGTGACACGTTCTGATGGAATATTTAAGCTTAGTTGACACATTAAGCAGTTAAAAAAAAATGTGCTCACCATGAAGGCTGCCTTTCTTTTCACCCTTTGTGGTATCCATTGGATTTATATAGTCAAGGAAGTTTATCCCATTGACACAGTTTGATTTTCAACTGCGGTTTTTAAACTGTCATCAAAATATAGCTATATTTAGAAACCTATTTTTGTGTCTGCGTTTTTCTTATATTCTGTTTTATGAAACTGGAATGTGTGTGTTACTTTATATGCTGTGGTATCCGGTCAGAGTTAACTTAGCGTTCTGCACCAGTTGTCTTGTACATGTGATACGTGGTGCACCTGTCAAGTGGGTTGACAGTAGTGTTTGGGCAGATGGAACAACTCTTTAAAGGCACAGAACCCAAATTACGCACATTTAATTTCTTCAAAACTCATCAAATGTGTAGAGGTTTTGCCAACCACACAACACTAGATAAGATGCTTCTTTGATTTTAAAGTCTTGATTGTTTACATTTTTTTTATTATTTTGTAACGTATAAGTGTAAAATGTAATTTGTACAAACAGTTGTCCAGACTGCCTTAGCCTTATACGAGCATTTTAATTTGGCTGTGGCTTGACTTTGTTTGAAAGGACGCTATCTGAGCAGCTGCCCGGCTCTTTCAAAAGTAAACTGATACCCATGCATTCCCAAGCCAAGTGTTTTCAGGAAGCTCTTTTGTGTGCCCGTATCACAAAATCAGTTCACCAGAACAGTCTGGATGATCAAGGCTTTCATGATGAACTGTTCGTAATCTGATTGCCTGTCTGAGTTAAAGGACCTCCCTGGAGGCTCAAAAGACTGAAAGGGATAAACTCAATTGCCCTCACCCCACTGATGGTAAGTAATGTATATGGAATGATCAATTCCCTTTGTTAATCAGTGTGCATGGATATATGCTGAACACGTGGTTATTAAACCATGGTACAAGTAGCGCTGCTGCGGCGGCACCTAGTGGTGGCAGAAAATACTGCAACATTCAAGCTTTGAAGCATCTCCGCGCGTCTAACAATCTCAGATGTGGCCGCTCTCGCATAACTTGTCTCGTGACTTCATTTACCAAATTGAGCTCGAGCGACCCGTTTCGAAACGCTTTGCTTAACTTTTGGCGGAGCAATTAAGCACCGAAGTCTCGCTATCATTTGCCCCCCGTCACTGTAAAGCGTTATGATGAATAGGAAAAAATTAGCTCAGGTGGCCAAAAGCATGAATTATTAAACCACATTCGTCTTTAATTAACCTAACATTTCTCAATATATGTGTGGTGGAGAAAATTTCGAGAACTTCCCTCAGTGTGATTTGAAGCTAATGATAGAGCAAGTGCTGACAAGACGTTCCTTTAACCCCTGAAGCTGGACTTGGATATGGGAATGAGAACACACTTGGCTGTGTCCCTGCTTGGTAGTTTCAGGGAAATTGTAGCAACTATTAGCACAAGCTAATAAGGTTTCTCTCTGGCGTTTAGACTTTAAAAACAGCAGAAACAAACTCACCTAATGTGCGTGAGATGATTTGACTAGATAGAAGTGCCAACTTTTTGTCTGTTTTCTACTCCCACTAAACCTTTATATGCCAGGCTGCCATATTGGATTTTCAGTTTAGGGCTGGTGTGAATTTCCAACTTTCCATCTTAGATTTCTAACTTGTCAGGGACAGCCTTTTTTCCCTCTCCCTTAGCCTATTCCAAATGGGATTTGAAAATATGGAATACTTGTAAAAATTGTAATGTGTAATTCAACTCCCATCTTTAAACCTATTGTGCTCTGCCATTTAAGTTGAATTGTACTTTTTTTTATCTTATAAAATAAACTTAGTCTAATACTACTGCTTCAAACAGGTCTAGTACAGGGGTCTGCAACCTGGGAGCCCAGTGCCACATGTGGCTCTTAGACCCCTAAACAGTGGCTCAAATTAAACCAAATAAGAAATTATGTTAATTATAAAGGCAATAAGAAAGGGTGATTTTTAGCAGTTCTTCTGTATTTCTTCATGCAACATAGGCACAGAATATCTAAAACAGAAGGGTACCAAAGATACAAGACTTTTAAAAGTAAAGCTTTTTTAGCGTCAAACAACGTGCTTTATATTGTAGGTGGGCTACTGATCGTTCTTCATTTTTCATATGGTCTCCTCCCGGTGGGACTTCCCCAGAACACCTCACCAGGGAGGCGTCCAGGAGGCATCCTAACCAGATGCCCGAGCCACCTCAGCTGGTTCCTGTCGACGTGGAGAAGCAGAGGCTCTACTCTGAGTCCATCCCAGATGACCAAGCTTCTCACTGTATCCGCAATCTCGTTCTTTCGGTCACGACCCAAATCTCATGACCATAGATGAGGGTGGAAACGTACATCGACCACTAAATCAAGAGCTTCGCCTTTTGACTCAGCTCTCTCTAAGCCACGGCAGACCGGTACAGCACCTGCTTCACAGCAGACGCAGTACCAATCCGCCTATCAATATCCCCTTCCATCTTTCCCTCATTCGTGAACAACACCCCGAGATACTTAAACTCCTCCACTTGGGGCAGCACATCCTCCCTGACCCAGAGAAGGCACTCTACCCTTTACCGGCTTAAGACCATGGCAGTGGATTTGGAGGCCATATTATATATATCCATATAATAATATATATATATATATATATATATATATATATATATATATATATATATATATATATATATATATATATATATAGATGGATAGATAGATGGATAGATAGATAGATGGACGATATAAAAAGCGATAAAATAAAAATCATATTAGATCGATATAATTATCAACAAATTCAAAACATATATTTTAAGTGCAGCCCTGGCCATTTTCTACTGTTGCTTAGCGACCTATTTTTAGATAAAGAACACACAAACACTGAATTCAAACTCAACCCTTTATTCAACCAACTTTTTACCAAAACTGCAAGTTTTTATAAGAGAAAAAAATAACCCGTGCTCTCTGAACGCTTTGGAGGGGGCGGAGCTTGGTGACAGAGCGTTTGTGATTGGTTGGGAGGATGTAATGACTGTAATATTAACCTAAATGGCTAGAATGGATAAGGAAGGAAAACTTGACCCTTATTTCTATCATCGATATACGTCTATCAATCGATATATATCGTTATTGAATTATCGTCCAGCCCTATATATATATATATATATATATATATATATATATATATATATATATATATATATATATGAAGCAGATTTAGATAGCTTTATTGTTCAAAGGAGAATTGTCTGGAATACAATATTTCAATATTTGAAAACCGTTTGACATGCTTTAGCAAAGTGAAGATTGATTCAAGATGCTTGATTTCATCAGTGCCTTTTTGGCAGGATATGGATTCAATAGTTCCTGCCTCTTGATTGTTAGTTCTCTTTAGCTCTGCTGTGGAGGCATTGTTCCAGCTCCTCTTATCAACACTGCTCATGTGTGTTCTGGAATGCAAAGGCTGAAAAACGGGAAAATCCCCTTCCTTTTACTTCAAAGGGTAACTTTACTCCAAACCAATAGATGGATGTTAGTACAGGACCTTACTGATTCTATAATCCCATTCCAGAATTGCTTGGTTAAGATATTGCAAATAATCCATATGTAGTGTTTAACTGAAGAGGAAAAAATGTACAAAAATGTACAAAGATGTACTGCTTTTGCAGCAAAAAATTATTTTCATGGCACAAACTTTGTAAATGCAACAGTCAAAACATTGAAACCTTTGTTACTCGCCGCTGATACAGAGTTACAGTGCCTTGCAAAAGTATTCCTAAACCTTTTTTACATGTTACATTAAAACCACTAAATTCAATGTACTTTATTACCATTTTAAGTACTCATGTGATTGCGAATGTGACAAACACAAAGTGGTGCATATTTGTAAAGCGGAAGAAAGAGAAATATAGTTTTCAATGTTTATAACAACTATTTGAATTACGCGCCCCTCAGAACCAGCCTTTGCTGAAAGTACGGCTGTATTCCTAATATTTCTTTAAACCATTCCATTATACAACCAAAAATACATTTAGGGCTGTTCGATGGGAGGTGAACCTTCCCCAAGTCCAATGTCTTTTGGAAACCCCCCTATGTTGTTTTTTTTTGCTACTATTCCTCTTAATTTGGCTTCAGACACAATGCAATTGACTCTGACCCACCTCACTGTCGCTGCTAAAGATAAACATCCCCTTAGCAAGATCCTTCCCCCACCTTGTTTCACTGTAGCTAGGATGTTCTCTATTCAGTAGTAAGGTACTACATTTTATTTAGGGGTATCAGTGTAAAGGGGGCTAAAACTAATGCACACTACACAATTTCTTTACAAAAATGTTTCTTCTGCTTCACAATCATTCACTCCTTTGTGTTAGTCTGTTCCCTAACCCCCGACCTTAACCCCTAAAATACACGATGTGTGATTTTAACTTGACAAAATGTGAAACAATTGAAGGCAATGAATTGTTTTGCAAGGTACACTACCTTAGATAACAAGGGCACTGGAAACAAATTGTTTGTGCGTGACGACTAATCACCATGCACAATACCTCTTTACACCTTTAGTTCCCTGGAGTAGCAGCAAGAGTGCATTTCAACAGTACCAGAGCATAATAGATGACATGTAGAGGGAACTGAATGTCTCTGATGATGTAACCAAACACGACATCCACAGGTGTTCCATAGACAGATATAAAGAAATCCCAGAGCACCTTCTAATCTTAAGATGGATCTCTTTTTTAAGGCAAGTCCAAACCTTATTTTTGCTTTTTTGTAGTGTGTTGTTTTCACTGTGTTGATGATACATAGTTTATTGAGCTTGATCAGGGCTGAAATATGAAAGTCTACCTTTGCAGATACATTTAGCTCGTGGCTGTTGACTTGTATGATGACTGTATGTTTTGCTTTCATATTTTTGAAATGCATGCATTTCTTTACAACATAACCCGAAAAAAAAAAACAGTGACAGTGTAATGACGAGCAAAGATTTTCTGGCTTCCTCTTGGAGTCCAAAAACCTGCTCGTTAGCTTAATTAGCCATTCTAAATTGCTCTTACATGTGCACATGAATGGCTCTCTATACCTTCCTGTGATGGACTGGTGACCTGCATACTCCCTATCTGCCACTGACCTCTGGAGACAGGCCCCAAAGATTAAGCATGTATAGTAAATGGATGGACGCATGGCTGAAGTCTATTGTTGAAACTGTCAACATTGTAATGTGTGGCTGTTTCTGTCCTGGGCCTGAGCATGGTTTTGATGTGGTGACCCATTTGTACCACCACAATCCCCAGGGTCACTTCTGCTGTCCATTTGTGTGCTGGCATCAGTGTCGTTGTTTGTTTCTGCACCGCAGTCCCTTTGGTTCAGCTGCCGCTCCAGCAGGGTGATACGCTGCTTTAGCCGCTGCTGAGTGTCTGTGTATTCATTGAGCAGACGGGCAAAGCGAGTCTGTAGGGTGTCCAGAGAGGACTCCAGCCTCTCCACCTTCTCCTCTGTATCCTCCTTCTGTAGCCCACCCCTCTCTGCATTCTCATCAAGAAGCCCGTCCTTCTTAAGGATCTCCCTTCCCCTGTCCTCTAGCACTGTTTTGGCATCCGGATACTCGGTCACTGCCTCCATCAAGTCATCCTTAGAGAGGCAGAAGAGGTCAGAGTATCCCAAGCTTCGAATGTTGGCTGTTCGGCGATTGCCCATTTTACTGCCTTTTATGTTCAAAATGCTGATCTCACCGAAGCAGCTTCCAGCAGTGAGGAGAGCGTACTGTGTGACCCCATCGTCAGCTACTACTGCCAGCTTCCCCTCCTTGATGATATACATCTCCTTACCGATGTCTCCTTTCCTGCAGATGTAGTCACCCGGACTAAAAACCTGCGGCCGTAGTTTGAGCACAAGCTCCACAAGCAGTCCGGCCTCGCAGTCTTGGAAAATGCGTACTTTCTTTAGGGTCTCAAGGTGTACGTTGATCGCAATCTCAGCCCGCAGTTTGTTGGGCAGGTTCTTCAGTACCTCCTGCTCGTCTACGGCTTTTTTGTTGGTCCACAGGTAGTCAAACCATTTGATGACGCGCGACTCCAGTTGTCTGCTGACCTTGCGAAAGTGCATGTAGTGTTTGATAGCGTCAATTCGAGCCTGAAATTCGGCCCGGGTGGCATTCATGTTGGCTATCATAGAGCCCACGTTTCCCACAATTGTGGCAAAGATCAGCACTCCAACAAGGAAGTCAAAGACCACAAACACGTACTCCTCATCTCGCACAGGTGCAGGCATTTCTCCAATGGTGGTAAGAGTGAGGGTTGACCAGTACAAACAATAGACATAACTTCTTGTTAAGGACGAGTACTCGGGTTTGGAGATGTCCGGAAACACCCAGGTGTCCGAGCCGAACCCCAAAGACTTGGATATAGCGTAGTAGATGCAGGCGTTCCAGTGAATGATGACCAGGATGTAGAGCACCAGGTTGCAGATGCGGAAGATGTTGGGGTAGTTTGTGCGTGTTTCTGTCCGGTCAAAGAATTCAAACATGCGAGGGAAGCGCAGCAGGCGATTGAACCGGAGCTGTGGCGTGTGTATGCCTGTGTAGATGTACACCAGGTCTGTGGGCAGGATGGACACCACATCCAGCTTGAACTGTAATGTTCGGATGTAACTGTCTCTCAGCTTGGTGTGGTCCCTCACCGGGAGGCCTTCTTCCAGAAAACCTGAAATGACATCAGTGGAGAGGAAATTTAGCTAGACTGTTGTCTCGACCGGCACGTTAGTCACTACTAAGGAATAAATGAGATTTGCGGAGGCATAGTTTAGTTGATAGGTCTAACAACAAAACCCCAGAGGGACATAACTTGATTCAGCATTTTTTAGTTTACTGCATAAAGAATCTGGAAACTTGCAAAATTCAGTGTTATGTTAATATAATCTTGTTTTATTTTAATGCTTAGGGATCAGGTCAAATGGACATTGAGTACTGGGTTTCATATTGGCCAATTGGGGACAATGTTAGCATTCATTTTGTGAGTGTTTGTGAGATTTGAACTTTTTGATGATTATTTGTTGCCATAATTCATAAATATAACAGTCTAAAAGAACTAATACACAGTGCTTTAGTAGATGGTCAGGAAGCGGTTTATTTACAGATACGAAATGAAAGTAGATTGGGACAAAAAGGAAGTAGATGGGTACAAAACCGTGGGGAAAAATGGTAGATCGGATAACTGACCTGCAGCCAACAACTGGTTCAACCAATAATGTATTATTTAACTAATATTTATGCTGTAATTTGTAAAAAAAAAAAAGGTGCTTTCCGTGCCTTTGTGCTATAGCTGTAAAGTCTTCTATACACCGTTTATTTAACCCAAAACTTTTTGTATTTGAGGTAATAGGTTAAAAGGGGGAATTATTCAACCATCTGTTACAACAAACATCCGTACATACATGGACATGAGGATGCGAGTTTAAAATGGCGGCATCTCATGTTTAATAAAACATGTATCTATGGAATGGATCGGTGGATGTTAAACTTTGCAAGAGACCTTCGGAAGTTGTTTTTTGAGCGAAACCTCAAATCAGAATGAAAACTAAAACATCAGTAACAATTTTTTAAATGCGAGACGCCATGTTTTTTTAATAGGTTACCTGTCCGTAGACGCACAAAACTGTCCAGTATGTAGATAGTGTCAGAGAGGTAGTCCAGCACCAGCCAGCAGATGTAATTGCTCACCTGCAGTTTGTCAAAGCAAGCCCTGTGAAAACGAAAAGGGTTGAATGATTTAGTCCTTTAGTGACTGGGGTGGATTGAGCAGATCGCTGCATCTCTTTTCCGTCTGCAGGGCAGGAGGTAACTGTCAGTGGGAATAATAATAATAATAATAATAATAATAATAATAATAATAATACCTTGCAACAACGAGGAACCAATTGTAGAGCACTGCGACAGCAATGACAAACAGCCAGCGGTAGTACACGTCATCAGATGGAGACACAACGAACAATTCCCACCTCTTCCTGGATGTAAGAGGGGATTGCAAAGAGACAAAATGATGTTTTAGACGAATTCTGGCAGGACCTTCTAAAGGAATCTCTCATAAAAGTTGGCATATTTAGGCCTTTGGTTTTATAATGTAGCAAAGAGTTACAGAACGCTATTTTATGAAGACGTCGCCAACACAATACCTTAAGCTGAAACTTTAAAACAATGACAGAGATAGAACAGGATGTCTTCTGATCTAATTAGGCAGCTCAACCTTAACCCAGTCAGGAGTACCTTAGGATCCCCTTGGCATTGTTGCCATTGGCATCTGGTTGCGTGATGCTGTTGCGACTAGGGGCTGTTCTGAGCTCAGGGCCGCGAAAGCGCTCCAGAAAGGAGTCCGGCCGCTGCTCCTCCTCCTGCAGACTCCTGTGTGCCCATTCCCTCAGCCTCACCACAATTTTCACCAGCCTAAGACGTGTGCAAAGCAAAAAAATCCCCGTTAAACTAAACTTAAATCAGATACAAATCACAGAAATATCACAGCAATTGCCATTTGTGTGTAGCCCCATCCCAGAGGAAGATGCACAGAAATATAAAGCTTTTGCAGAGTGAAGCAACAGATGATCTCTATAGAGGAACGCTCAATATATTGTATGTTTTTTCAGGTTTCAGAGGCCAGATTACAGAAATTCGGCTCATATGTTTGAGGCATTGAAGTGAGTGACAATGGATTAGATTTTCACATCTCAGTTTCTGTAAAGGCAGCGAACACGTCATTGTTGAAATGTTACAGTTTCACCTTGAAATGGCCCCATTCCTTTGAAAAGAATTCCCCGAATCAGGGTCGAGAGCGGCGACTCGCTGTAGCTCTGAGGATGTGTCATCCCAGACGGACGGCACCCTGGGAAGAAAGACAGCAAAAAAGTCAAAAACACTCTTTGTATAATTTGCTTTATGCTTAGCCTTTATAAAAAGGATGCATCAGATAAAGTTTTTTGAAGAAAATTCTCCCTACCTGCTAAGTTTACTCTCAGCCCTCTCGATCTCCTCCTCCAAGGTGGTCTTCACTGACAGGTTGTGGGGCGAGCGGTCCCTCTCTGGCACCTGGCCTGTCATTTTCTGGCTCTGTCAGTGAGCACAAACAGCAAAAGTCTCACTTGTTGCCATTTAACCCACGCTGTCTTCTGGCGTGTGCCCGGTGTTTCTCTGCAGGGCTGCTGCAGGAGAGGAAAAGTGTTTATGTTGCATAACATCAGTTGATAGTCAGGGGATGGGGGCCTACTGAGACCATCTACAGTCCCCAACCAGG
Organism: Fundulus diaphanus; assembly: GCA_037039145.1. NCBI lineage: Eukaryota > Metazoa > Chordata > Actinopteri > Cyprinodontiformes > Fundulidae > Fundulus > Fundulus diaphanus. Next base: position 23,070,938 of record CM073136.1, read on the forward strand.
ATCCATCAGACGAAGGCTTGGTTGCCTTGGTGAGGGAAGCATATACAAAAGAGACACGGAGCGGTTTACCGCCTGATTGTACGCTGCTTCGGGTTTTTAGATTTCTTTTGTATTCTTTTCTCATCTTAAACTTCCTTATAACATCACATGTGCAGAAACTATTAGCTTTAAATCAAACTAAAAAGCTTTTTTTCCCCTTTGGAGCACGCTAAAATACACTTATCTCTCACCTAGTTTTATACTTACGTTAATATACTGTTGCTTGATGTTTATTTAGTTTTAGTCATTTAGTTATTAACTTACTGACTTACTTTGACATAATTTGGCTTTTGCAAGATCTGCCTTTTTGTTGTTCAAAATCTGTCGGACTATTATGGAATGATATCTTATTATTAAAGATAAAGATCAAGTATTGACTAAGAAGCCAGAAAACCTTAAAAATAGTGGTTTTAATACTACTCCTACTACTAATTATTGATATATTTTAATTGACTTGAATTGGATTTTATACAGCAAAAACTGGTGATGATAAAACAATTATTTATTTTACCTCTAGTTAAAAAAATAAATATAAATATATTTGATTTTATTTACTTTTAAACATGCTACCATTTACTTTCTTTTAACCGTTTCATATTTTCTTTGGAAATGTTTTTATCTATGCATTTATAAAACTAATTATTATTTATTAATTCAATATTCACAGCATCTTTATTTTTTATTTAATCAAATGTTTTAAATAAAAAGAACAATTGAGAATCTTCTAAAACAACTATTAACATAAGTATTTATGTGGATTTCTGTGATTTATCCCCACGGATCACAACTACTTGAATTTTACTTAAACCCAATGTTTTTTTTATCTTTACATTTGGCATTTTTACGCTCTTATGCATCAGCTTGCACTTGCTCCTTTTTCTTTTTGATTCGTTACTTATATTACATTTGTCATGTGAAGCAATGCAGGCAAAATGTACCACTGGTTTACCTGCAGTTCCGATGAACTAGTTGACACAAGCAAAGCTAGAAGAACAAAACCTTTGAGAACCGAACCTTTTGAGCAGTTTAGGCGAAGTTTTCCAGACCTATGCCAAGCCCCGTGAAAGCACCATAAACTGTAAACCTCCACCCTTCACCACCCCCCCAGGTTCATGCGACGGTTCCACCCTGCGGCACAGACAGATGAGGCGCTGTTTAGACAACTGTTACCACTGTGTGCCTAATTGGTGGATCATTAACGAAAACACACACTTGGTCAGCCTGAAGCTCTGCAGCTCAGCAAGCCAATCAGCAGCTCTCCCTCAGGGCCTTCATCACTCAGGAAACCAACATGCTGACTGGAAGCAAACTGTAGCACATATGTGTCATTACATCACAGGGGCAGCTGGGTTTGAACAACCAACAAGTGCTCACACAGCCTTAATGGGCTTGAAAGAACTCGTTTTAGTTGTTCATGAATAAAACCTTTTGAAATGGCTAAATTATTCTTTGCGCAGCAGGAAATATATATATCTGTATTTTTTTTTTTTTAGTGGTGACAGAGCTTCAGTAAAACTTCCCCATCAGGAGCTAGAGCTAAGATCAACATAAACTACAAAGTATGGAGAGAAAATCCAGATTATTGAGCCTTACCTCAGGTATCCTTTAGTCACAGCAGGAGAATCCTGATGATCTCCATCACCCAGAGCACCTCTGACAGATCCGTCTGCAACAGAGTCACCAAGTGAAAACACTCCTAAAGCAGTCAGAAATGTAGTTTGGAAGCATTTTCTGTGAGGCTTGAAAGGTTCTCCCCTAAGAGGTGAGAGCACGTGGCTGTGTTCGCTCTCTGATGAGAGTACGCGGGAGGCAGGTAGGTTAGGAGGTAAATGAGGGGTGGGGCGTTACTTGATTCAAGATGGTAACAGAGCCCAGGCGTCAGCTCTGGATCTGAGGGGTCTTTGGGGAAATATTCCTGGCAGTGCCTTACCTCTGCACATCTTAGCAGCGCATTCAGGCCACATAGCAGGAGATTCTGCCTTCTTCGCCAACAGCTCTTTGATACATCTGTGTCGGTATGTCTCAGGTTTGTGGAAAAACAAAGAAGGTTGAAAAAATGCAAGAAATGCAAATATACTTTTGGAAAAATATTCCTTTTCCACTAGGCTTGCAGAGAGCCTTTAAAGTGACGCGTGCACAAACAATATTGTGCATGGATAAACTAGAAGGGGATGTCAATTCTCTCGCTGAGCACACCATCCACATGGTGAAACATGGTAGTGGCAGCATCTTAAACCGTCCAGTTTAAGTTCAGAGTTGAATCAAAGTGAGAAACTGCGGCAAGACTTGGAAACCGATGTCCACTAGCGTTCCTTATCCAGTCTGATGGAGCCGGATGTATTTCGCAAAGAACAAGGTGAAAGCATCTAGAAGTGGAAATCTGGTAGCCATTTTGGCTCCACAAACCGTTTGCGGCGCAAGGTGATTCTACAAAATATCGACATTGTGCTGCTGAATACAAATGCACAAAATTATTACAAATGCATATGCAAGTTTCGTTTCACTTCAGGCTTGTTTCACCAGTTTAGGCTAGTCTATCACAAGAAAATCCTAATAAAATACACAGACATTTGTGGCTCAGTTGGTAGAAATACTTTTGCAAAGTACCTTAACAACGTATTTCTTTGAGTCCTGCATGTAAGCGTCATCTTCGAAGAAATAAGCTCACTTCATCATAAAAATCGGAACCTTTATATGGGCATTGTCATGGTAAGGACAAGCTTTAAGGCAGGTTGAGTGAATTCACGATTCAAAGAATTGTGGATTACATAAGGGAAATTTATATTTAATGGGAACTATAACTACATCTTTACGAACTGGGTCAAGAGAAGTCGTGTTGTACAAAAAAAACCAGAGATTGATTTTACAAGTTCCTTAAACAAGGTTAAAGCGGCTTTGAACCAGTCCTCTGGGTGGCTCCTAAAACGCTGCTCGTGACGACGAGAATGATAACGATACAGCTTTGACGCAGTTCTCCCACATATAATTCAATGGCTAATTTTGGGGTTTTTTCTCAAATGTTCTTATCTGAAGAAAATGAAACACAAAAGCACAGGGGATGAAGGCCACATGAGACAGCCTCCTCATCAAGCAGCACCAAGGCAGATGCCAGCAGCCTTCAGCGACTTTGCAAGGAGCGAAGCCCGGAGGATTTCACGTGCATCAAAGATCCAAGTCAGTGAACAGCGACCTACATGCTGCCTCGTCTATCCCCCGTTGTACTGGGAACGTGGAACGAAAATGGCATCCATTAGAAGACGAGACAACAGACGGCACACAATTAGTCTTCCTCGCAGTTTGTTTTGCCATACACTTGACAGGTTTTACAATGAAAAAGAGGAAAGAAGAGCAACATAAATCGAGATAAGAGGAAGGAGAAGTAATAAAAGGAAAATGAGGTAAACAGTCGGGCCGTAAAAGTTACACTGATATTGTTCCTGCTGCATTCCGCCAGTACGTCTGATCGGTTTAGGCATCCAAGGTCATTCATTTTCTGTCCAGTCGCCGGCCGAGACAACATAATCCTCCAAAGGTCGAGTGAGGCCCCGAGCAGCGTTTAGTATCAGAGCATCGACAAAAGTTGAGTCAAGGTAGACCCAAAACCTTCAGGTGTCCGTTAGAAAGGAGGCGATTAAGAGGGCTTCTCATCGTCAGCGTCAGAGTCCAAACATATGCCAACACCCAAAAAAAAACACCAAAAGAATGACTTTGTGAGAGGAAATTTAAAGTTTAAGTAAATCAGGTCTGAATACTGAAGCTGATTAAAACAGACGTTATGTTTAAGGGTGTGCATACTTGTGCAATTAATGAACATTTAAAAATCGACAAGGCTATGGATAATTTGAGCTTTAACTGCATAAAAAAATGACAGGGGCATAGTTGATTTTGTTTCCTAGAACTACATTCACCAAAATGCATTAAAAAAGTCTTTAAGTTATAACATTTGTGACATGTCTGAGCTCCGTGAACGTTGTTTACTACATGCCATTTAGAAAACTTAAGAGTAAATTATTTCCAAATATTAGAAACCATTTCTTTAAAAAGATACTTCACCCCCTCCCCCCTTCAAACAGCAAAAACCAAACATGTCAGCTGCTTTCAAATTCATATTTATTGTTACATGTAAAGCACTTAGGAGACTAGACATGAAAAACAAGACCAAATTCAATTTGGCCACTATCATAGCCTCTCATTGAGCTACCTGGAATGAAGTAACTGTATTTGGTAATGTTGAATATGAGCAGAAAACAAAAAGAAAGACAAATTCTCTGATAGTTGAAGGCACAGCATAAGGCCAGGAGAGTCCAGTTGGCCTTCTCGTCGTCTAATTGGAAGACCGTCATGAAAACAAATCCCAATACAACACAAACCAGACACCCTTAAAGACAGCATTTACAGCATGTTGTATGATAATCCCAGGAAACAAACAAATTACGAGTACAGAAATACAAATAGTACATCCCACAGGTCACCGCCATAGACTGACCTTACGGCTTCCATTTTCTGATATGTAGATGTCCGCGGAAACACCTACTAAGACATGCTTGCAATTGAGAGGATGTTTGGGTATCTCTTTTTTTTTTTTTTTTTTTTTTTTTTCTAAAGTGTGCTTCACCCAAACTTTAAATCTCTCTTACTTCCGTTATTATTTTTGGCCTTCTGGTACATATATTCAAAAAGGTATGGTACTCAGGAATGTCTGTTGCTTGGTTGAGGAGATAATTTTTTTTATCAGTCAGGGTAGAAATATGTAAACAACCTTGCAGCTGGTATAATATGCATACTTGGACTGAAAAAAAAAAAAAAGATAAAACAGCATTCTTATAAATGAGCGTAACATGTTGATAAGCGTCGCCTCTGGAGATTTTGTTACTGGAGCTTCACCTTCAAGAAACGATCCTTGTAGAAACACCTTTGTTTATAAGAGGCAGAGGGAACATGCAATTGTATGAATGTGACTCATTTTAAAAGGCAAAAACAAAACAAATCTTCATTTCTTCGGTTGAGGGAGCTCTTTGAAAATGCTAATTGTTCTTTGGGGGAAGTGTCACTGTGATCCAAGCGGGTTGCTTAGGCGCGCTTCATCCCTCGTCCCATCAAGCAGGCAAAGACTGTCATCACCATTTTGGGCTTGACCTCCACCAGGTCCTCGGGCAGAGCGTAGACGCGAGCGCCGATCTTCCTTGCCATCGAGACGGCATATCTGCGGAGGGCACAGATTTAACTTTATTAAACTGTTCACATGCTGTTAGCAAGATAACTAGGGTGGTACGAGATTTCCATGACAAGATAAGCTGGGGGGAAAAATACCAGAGTTTCATGGTTTAAGCTGTTAAAAATGGAAAAAGAGAAGGTGATCTAAAAGCTTTAGTCAGGTTAAGAGTCCATGGAGATTCCCTTCTAACCTCATCTGTGAACATGTCCAACGCCACAGCAAACGAGATGGGGCTCAGAGCCGATCCTTGGACTCCCGTTACACCTACAGCACACCTCACCGCTGTCTCACGGCTCTCGTGCATGTCCTGCACCACCCTAACAAACTTCTCTGCTGCTCCAGACTTCCTCATACAACGCCACAGCTCTCTCAGCACCCTGTCACATGGTTCCCGAAGAGCTACGAGAACACAACGCAGCTGCCTCTGATCCACTCTGTACTTCTCCATCAGTATCCTCTGTGGTACTTTTTCAGACACATTTTAAAATCCAACAACGAGGAAGCACAAATTGCAGTTTTCATTATGGTTTTATTTATTACGGGGGAAAAGAGCAATCCAAATCAATCTGGCTCCAAACCAAAAAAGTAAGTCTCCTAAACTTAACTGTTTGTAATTGCCCATCAGTCTTTTACATCACTGTGGAAGACATTTGACCCGCTTCTCTGTCCTTTTTTGCCCCATGTCTTTCTTATTGTCAAATCATGAACACTATACTTAACGGAGGCCTGCAAAACTTCAGCAGCTGTTCTGGATTATTTGGTGACCTCCTGAACCAGCCATCGATTCGCTCTTGGAGTAAGTTTGTTAGGCTCCTGGGAAGGTTCGCCACTGCTCCATGTTTTGTCCCCTACTTTGGTTTTCTGGAGTCACAAATCCTGAGAAATGCCTTTCAAACCCTTTCTAAACTGATTGATGTGATTTAGATGTTCTTGAACTTCTTTACACGGGAGCATTACGTCTTGATCTTTTAGCCTACTTCATGCAGTCGGACAGGTTCTGCTCAAGAGACGTCTTGAGTCTACAGGTCAGAGTAATCATGCCATGGTTTTTCTTTAATTCAGCAAGTAATGAAAAAAAAAAACTGGTCAATTACAGTTCTTTCATGACTTAACAACGGGGTTTATTACTTTCTCACACAGGGTGATTGTCATAATTGAAAACCGGAATTATTATTATTATTATTATTATTATCAACTCAGGTTCTTTGTCTGATATTTGTTTGATGATCTGAAAAATTTAGAGTGTACAAAAAATAAAAAATAAAAACATCTTTAGGAGTCCAATAGTTTTTCACAGCAGTGTAATAACCAGTAAAAATGCTAAAGTTTTATTGTGTCACAGTTTTAACAAAGACATTTTAAAACTAAATGTATTACAAGATCCAAACTCTCTAAACAATTATTCTTCCTGCTGCGGAAGTGACAGTCTATAATGGTATTCATATACAATGTTCAATTTGTGTTACACAGACTTAATTATTCTGTATTTTTACTTAAATAACACTTGCTAATTTTTGTTGTAGTTTTCAAATAAATATCCCATTTGCATATAATATCCCTTTTTGCCGCTCTACCAAGTAAAGCATGACAGGAAAATACTTTCTGGGCTAAATCTTCCTTGATGCAGCCGACCGACAGGTCACAGCAACAGGTGGGGGAGGGGTAACCTCTGCTGTACTCAATGCTCCTTATTGTTGAAGAAAACTGATCACTCTAGCATCTTCTCAGTCATTTCATTAAACGAATAACCGGAAACGTGGAACAGAAAATTTAAAAGGTTTGTAACCTAAACTTGTTAAAACCTCTTGATGCGGGTAACCGGCCCACAGCCAAACATAACTTTCCATTCTTTCACTCAATTCTTACTTGGCGTTCTCCAGTTTGTCGCTCTCAGAGAGGCTGCCGGTTTTAACCAGCTCGAAGTTGACGCTCCCAGGCTGAATGGCGTTAATCAGCTCCAACACTGCCAGACTGCTGCTTATCTCCTTGTCCTGAACAACACATCAGCAGCACACAAAGATTGCAACAAATTGACCAATGCTTTCTTTTTTCTCATTGCTTCCTGAAGTAGAAAATTCCCAAAAATCACACAGAACCTCAGACCTTTCATTGTTTAAAGACAAAAAGGTACAATTGTTTTAGTCAAAAGGCGTAGGGTTACTTTACACAATTATTTCCACAAAATACAAGAAAACCAGCAGAATTTACCTTAAAACTTGAGATCTTTGTAGATTTCCCAGCCTCTGCCAATGTTTTGTTCACCCACTTAACAATGATGTCATCATTTACTTTCTCTCCATCTCCCAGCTCCTCCAGCACGTTCAATGTGTATCTACAACCAACAACACATTGGTTATGCCCTTGACCAAAAGCTGAGATATCACAAAACATCAAAGGGAACTAAAAGTAAGTAACATAGTCTTGAAATGAGCGTATTTGTCCTTGATTTGAGCAGACGGGTTTAAATGATCTGCCAATGGAATGAGATTTTTGCACTATATCTAATTATGTTATTTTAGGGGTCAAAATACTCATTCCATTGGTAGATAATCTTATTAACCTGCTCAGATCAAGGACAAATACTCATTTCAAGAAAATGTTACTTACTATAATGTCTGCTCAAAAATACTCAAAAAGAATCCTGAATATTTGTGCTTTATTTTTTGTCTGATGAATCCCCCTCTTTTTTTCCCCTTTTACATAGATTTGTACAATTAGGAGAGACTAGTTTATTTATAAAAAAAAAAAAAAAAAAAAAAACATGGACACAATTTTAATTGCCATGAATTTGAGCTTTGTTGTGGATCAGGAGCCGACCTTCTTCATGGTATCAGCCTCTTTATTCAATCTCATGTTCAGTGCCCACAAACAGCGACAATTTAAGAAAACGGGCCCAGAGTCAAAGTTCGCTGGTTCTCAGTTGGGTCCAACAGTAGAGCTTCCAGGACTGAAAATGAGCCACTTCTAATGTTGCTGTGCCTGAGGGCGTTTCTTAATGATGAAACATTTTGTTTAAGACAAACTGCACAGTGTGAACCCACCTTTATTTAAGGGTGGAGCTGAACAATTATTCAATCACAATCATTGCAATATCGATGTGTGCGACACTGAAATCGCAAAGGACTATTCGGATGCGGTATTTGGTTTGGAGTCTATGGAAAAGACATGTAAATCAATCAGGTTTGGCGTATAGATGATGCTTTTGGTCAGATGAGTGAACTCTAAATGCCCAAGTCTGATGCATATATTTATTGGCTAAAGTGTTAAAACCCTCAGGGATTGGTGGGAAAATTGTGTAGCAGTAAAAAGAGAAAAATGTGATGATATAATTCATTTTGCCATTGCAGATTTCAGCAACTGTATCAGTTTTTTATTTTTTTTTACTTTATTTCACCATGAAAGCCTCATTGAGACCTAGTCTCCTGACCAGGTAAGGTGGCCTGAACACAAATGGACGCCACAATTTCTACTATTAAAATGCCCACGCTTGCTACTTCTACCACGTGCTGTTTTGGGCAAGTCTACTGCAAAATCTCCGTTTTCAAGTCCTTGCATCAATAAAAATATTCACTTCTTTATTAGAAATAAAAGATGTAAATTATTCTATTTGTGGGCTAGTCCTTTTCACAATGTATATTTTGTAGTAAGAAGTTGATAACTAGCTCCGCCAAGGAGGCAGAGCCTGGATACGGCCCAGAAAAAAGAACAAGTTAAAGCTGGTAGAGGCTTCATTGTCTCTACCAGCTTTAACTTTAGCTTTACACACCCAGCAACATTTTCTCCCCCATCCATCATTAATCAAGTTTGTAGTGTGATATACATGTATCCCATCAGCCACAGACCAGAGATGCACAGCCCTTATTATAAAGTTCTGAAAGTATGAATAAAATCTGAAGGACTCTGTTGTGACAAACAAAACCCCCCACCAGCGTATAATCAAGCTCCCAAGGCTATCAGTGATGTCCTTTTGACTTATTTTAACTATTTAAGTAATTCTCAATTTCTTCCTGCTTATGTTCTAAGATTAAAAGGGGCGTTTAGGCTTCATTGAGGTCTGAAGGGGTTGAGCTGCTTCACCTCCTCATGAGCTGCCACACCAGTGCCAGAGTCAGGGTAGCATTGCCATCATTCAGGTCCTGCCCACCGATGCCAACGAGAGAAAACTTGGCTGTTTTGCCCAGCTCCACTGCATAGTTGCAATTCTCCAACTGAGGAGGGGGGAGAACACAAGCGTCAACACAAGACGGCAACAAATCTAAAAGGAACCGAAAGGCCTCCACAGACCTACCTTTTTCATGTTGGTTCCCAGTTTGGGATAAGGCGGCTTGTTGACCTTGTTGTTCCAGTCGACCTCCACTTTGATTCTCTCGTAGAGCTGCAGGATGACCATGGCATCCTGCAGATCTCTACAACACCCAACAGGACAATGTGGCCGGTGATCATCAACATTACAAGAGGCAGAGCCTTAAACCACCGTTTCAGAGTCCTCAGAAGCTGTTTTTTTTTTTTTTTTTTTGGTGATACTTACACATACAGATGGTTCACAGTCGGGTTCACTCCCAGGGAGTTCATCCAGTTTCTAAATGTTCGCTCTTCTCTTGTCTCATCTGATCAGAAAAGGATTGTGGGATTTAGAGGTCTTCATAGACAATGCTCTATCATTCTATAGCTTAGTTTGTGGTTCTTCTGTGACAGAAACCTAAAAACTGTTTCCTAATAAATTCATTCTGACTTTTTTATTTTCACACCCACCCTCCAAGAGCCCCCAGTCGATGTCCTCGTTCTCCGGTTTGGTCAGCGCCGGGTATTTGTTGAAGAGATTGGCCACGAAGGCGAGGTTGAGTTTGGGGTTCCCACTGACGACGTCAGCTGGGGTGACAAACTGTCGACAGCCGAGCCTGTCGGCCTGCTGCAGCATAGCTTCTGCCCTCTTCAAGTCGTCCTTCTCCTGAGCGACACACAGATGGCACACACACACACACACACACACACACACGTTCAGGTCAGAATCCCGGCACAGCTGCTACTGTGTGGAGGCTGTGAGAGTTCAACAAGGCGCTTACGCTGAAGCCTCCCATGTTGATGTCGATGCGCGGCTTATCCTCCTCTGTGCCTTTAGGGGCGATCTGATTCAAAAGGTGGAAATAGGCCCTCGAGTCCTAGGAACAAAAAAAAGAGAAGAAATAAATTATGTGGCTCTTTACGCAACACAAAATAAAAGAAAAAAATACGGGCATTATCAGCACTGATTAAATCAGAAAACAATTGCAAATAAAAATTCATCTTCTAATTTCTTTCAACTCATATCAGGATAATAGTAGAGTACTTTGCCAAAGTATTCATATCCATTGAATATTTAGTTAAATTACAACCACCAACTTCTGTGTACTATAGTAGGATTTTATGTTATGGAAGAAAAAAAAAAAAACCTAGCCTTTAAAACCATTTGTATTTACCCCCCTTTATTCTGAAGCCTATATATAGATTCCAGTCCAACCAATTACCTTCAGAAGTTACCTAATTATTAAATAAAGTCCACCTGGGTTTTATCTAATCTCGGTATAAATCCAGCTGCTATGTGGAGGCCTCAGGGGTTTCCTAGAGAGCAGCAGTGAACAATCAGCATCACGAAAACCAAAGAACACAGCAGACCGATCAAGGAGGAAGTCTAAATCATGGTTGGATTATTAAACAATATTCCAAGATGTGAACATCTCATGGAGTACCATTTGATCTGTTGGCAAACCATAAGCCTTTATGTAAGAACATTAAGAAGGAAGCCATGGATGAATGAAAGGACTATTCCTTAAAGACAGTGGCAACTTTATGCTGAGGAGATTCTTTTCTTCAACAGAGACAAGCAAGATGGTTAGAGTTGACAAGAAGATGGATGGAGCTAAAGATAAGTAAACCCTGGGGAGGGGGGACTTTAAGAGACTTGGGTTGGAGTCGGTCAACGATCCTAAACAAAGCCAGAGCTACACAGGAACAGTTCAGATCAAAGCATGTTAGTAGGTTAGAACGGCCCAGTTAAAGCCCAAACTTAAATCCTTTGCAGAGTCTTGGGGAAAGTTATGAAAATTGAGGTTCATTGAATTGGTGTTCCAATAAGACTGAATTATCGCTGATTTACGAAGAAGAATTGACCATAATCTCCGCCTCTAGTTATGAAAACGAAAGTTACGACTGTAACTACGGTTCTATGAATCCCGGATGACCGCCAGAGGCGGTGCTTAAAGCACCGCCTCTGGCGGTCAGTAGGGATGAAATAGAACTCGCATTACCATGTAGAAAGTATTGGGGAACAGGGCTTTTTATTTGTAAAAAAACAAAAATAAATAAATATTAAACCGTGTATCCCTTTTCTTACATTTGATTGTGTGCTACGGTCCGTTACTCTGTCACATTAAATCCCAATGAAACAATGCACATTGTTGCTGTAACAAAAGTGTGTAAGGTGGTTCAGGGGGTCTGAATACTTTTGCAAGCTACTGTGTATTAGGACAAAGATTATTGCATATAATCTGCAAATAACCAATGCCACACGCCAGAAATGGTCAGTTACTAAACGTGTTTAGTAAAAACAAGTTGGCAAAGAAACAGATTCTTAATTTAATTCCTACACAAACGTCGGTCTGTGCACGACTTCAATTACGCCTTCGTTCCGATTTTAGGAGCAGGTAAGGTGGAGATGAGGGCGAGGTTGGGTCAACATAAATAGCGGCTACCTTAGCTGGCGTCTGCTGTGTTGGTGGACATAGTTGCTGGTTGTGCGCCATTTAATGACTGGTTTAGAGCTCCCACATCCTCTCTCACAGAAAGGACTTGTTTTTACTGTTAAAATTGTGGTTATTTTAACTATTTTTGTTTTGAAATTGAAACGTAAAACCAGATTGTATCCCAGTGTCACCTTGATGTCCGAGCTGAAGTTGTTGATCTTCTGCCAGCCAGCGTTTTCCAGGTGAAAGTTTGCCCAGCGCAGCAGCAGCTCCTCCGGCGACAGCTTCATCAGGTCCTCCAGGGTCTCACCGTCTCTCAGCAAGGCCGCCAGCGCTGTCGAGGCGTGATAATCATCCGTTAATCGACTTGACAACACATAAGCGAGCCCCGGCGATGGGGCTTAAGCACGTGTTATGTAATTGTAACCTCTCCCAGTACCTTCATTCCTGCTGAGCTCGATGTCGGCAAAGAGGCCAATCTTGATGATCTGCCACAGGAGGCCTAGCACCAAATGGGGCTTCCCTTCTTTCAGGTCCAGAGCACCGATGTTCACCACGTGGCAGCCGATGGCAGACGCAGAGTTAAGAGCCAGGTTTAGATTCTCCTGGAAGGAAACGAGCCATTGGATGTTTTAGCGCCGGCACACTTTAAGAATGTAAACACAATGCCTCCACAGACCAATGAAACTGACCTGCGTCGTAAATGGTGTCAGCTTCTTCTTATTGATGGTTCTCTCATCGATGGTGTCTGGCACTGACAAGTTGATCATTTTGCTGTTTGAAAATGAAAATCAACTTTGGTTTGCTGGAATAACCACATGATAAATATATTCATTGCTTAAAGAAGACATGGATATGCAGAAAAACAAGGTTTTCGGGGCTCAACCAAACCCTTATTTACTGCTATAGCTGTCAAATGTAATGTAAAGATGATATTTTGTTGTATCCGTTTCAACATACTCATAATAGTTAGGATTCAGCTTTTTCCATATATCAAATCATTTTGATTATATCATCACTGCAGGTAAGAAGCTGAAAATGTGGCCTTTTTTGGAGTTCTGTATAAGCAGCCTAGCATTAACACACATCTATATCTGCATTTTCAATTTGATTAAAATGTTTTGTTTAAGCCATTCTGATGATGGAGAAATAAAAAAAAAATATCGGTATCTGTATAAAATAATAGGTGTATTTCTGATTTTCTTTAAAATTCATGCAGCATTACTGTAGTTATACCATGAACTTTTTATAGTGCCTTGCAAAAGTATTCACCTCCTTTGGCTTTTTACCCATGTTGTTACATTCCAACCTGTAATTTTTTTTTCCCCATCTTATTTTATGTACCCTTATTAAACGGTCCAAATTGGTGACGTAAAAAAAGAAGAAATAAAAAAAAATTATATGCCAAGAATTGTATTCCACAATCCCATGCGCAACATGACATATCAGCTCAGCCCACCTCATGGAAATCAACGAAAATGTCCGAAGAGAACAGACAGTGCACTTTGCAGTTTATATTCGGAAGGCTGTAGGCCCGGATTTGACTCGCATCATCCATCTGCGTTTCCGTCACGTAATGACATCGGAGCTAAAGGCAGTCCAAATTAGCCACAGCAGTCCGAAGCTCATTTCCTTCCCATGATAGAGTTCTTACTGTTCACCTAGGGCTGGACGATAATTCAATAACAATATATATCGATCGATAGACGTGTGGCGCGATAGGAAAAAAAAGGGTCGATAAAAGTTTGATATAGAGACAGTTTTCCTTCCTTCCTTCCTTTCAGCCTATCATATTAGTTGATGCTACAGTCACTGCTTCCTCTCGACCAATCGTAATCACGGACCCAGGCACACCGTCACAAGGCGCTGCCCTCTCAAACCACAACACACAGCACGTGAATATGTTGCAGCAAGGAGAGGCGGAGGAAACGGTCCCTAAACGGGGTTTTACTAGTTCGCCAGTCTGACAGAAATAAACCACAGTGATCTGTAAAATTTGCAAGGAATCAGTAAAAACAAAGTCTGGTAACGCAACCAACTTGTTTCATCACGTAAGCCGCTCACACCCGCAGCAGCGCGAGCTGTGTCAGCCCCGCCGCGGCACCGCGTCGTCTTCGGAGGAATCTTCTGGAACTTCTTCCAAAACAAAGCAGGTATAGCAGCTAAACTGGGGTCCCTTCTTTGTGATAAAATGACAAAGCGTCCAAGCGGCATAAGGACATCACACATGCAGTAACATGCTTCATAGTGATGGATATGCTGCTGTTGTCTGCAGCTGAAAAACCTGGCTTCAAACAACTACCTGCCACTCTTGATCCGCGAAATAAAGTTCCAGGCCGCCATTTTTTTTAACAGCGCTCCCTAAATTGTGCAACGAGTGCAGGGAATCAGTGCAAAATGAGCTGCAATCTGTGCCTTCCCACGCCACAACCTCAGACCTCAGCCCTGCATCAGCCTCTCAATTGACTATATAGACAGAGAATGGAACCTGAGGAGTAACTAGTGTACTATTCCCACCTAAATAGGCTATTCTATTGATTTATTTGTTATATTTATTTTGGTCTTTTTACTGGTCACTTTAGTTTATTCTTTGTCAGTATTTAATAACCACCCAGGTCTCTTAAGTTGAGTTATTTTTCTTTAAAAAAATCAGTTATGGGTAAAAATGATGGTCAAATAAGGATTTTATTGAGATTTAGTGTTTATGTGTTCTTTATTAAAAGTAAGTCATTTAGCAATATCATAAGAGCCAGGTTTTACATTTTTTTGATAATTATCGATAAATATGCATTTTTTTTTAATCGATAAGCTTTTTTTCTATATCGTCCAGCCCTATGTTCACCCCATGAAAGGTCAAAGAACAGGAGCTAGAAGTTATTATTATCGGTATTCGGATGGAGCCTTTGTCTGGTGCAAACCCAGCACATCCCATCATCCCAAAAACACCATCCCCCCAAAAATTCGGATTGTACCGTTTATATGGGCACACAACCAATTAATCCGATCATAGTGTGCGTTTATATGTACCTGGCTTTATTCAGAATAGAACCACTGACATGTGCAGTTATCAAATTTCTCCAAACAAACCACAGATGAAGAACTTCCATCTTTGCTGAGCAACAAAAAATATCAAACAAAGCAGCAGAGTACGAGTTTGTTTGTCTTCTGAGCGATCAAGCTGGACTTTCACAAGCTTCTATTTACGGTTGAGTCGTTACTGAATAAATATTTCATTTTGAACTCTTTTAGTGTTTCTAATCGGGAGCCCCGACAGTTTTGCTTCCAGACGTCTTTCCGTGTATGACGTTTAAGTCGGGCCCACATGTGCACTTTGGTCAGTTTGCCACATTCAGAATAACTTTATCCCGATCAGCGTTTACATGCATGCTGATGGGATTATCAACCCATATAAACCACCCCTCTCATCGGATTACAATTTCATTCCCATTGAGCTTAATCTGATCACAATATTCCGACTGGTGTGTTTACATGACGCATTTTTATTTCGATCCGCCCTTTATTCCGATTACTTTTGTCCATGTAAACGTAGCTAGGGTGGTGGTGGCATACTGGTGGATGTTTTTCAGCAGCAGGGACTGGGAAACTGAAAATCCCAGAGGCAAAATGTGCCAAGCTCATAGAGACTGACCCAAAGCAATGTGCAGCTAGAATTGTCAGAAAATGTTCCGCCCCTGTAAAGTCAGTACTTTGTAGAGCCACAGTTATGCACATTGACGTATTCTGGTATTTTGTCCTATTTATTGTTTGCTTCACAATAAAATAAATAAATAAAACGCATTCAAAGTTGTAGGCATGTTCCGTAAATGAAACGGTGCAAACTCAATCTTTTTTTAATTCCAGTTTGAGAGTCAACAAAACATGAAAAATCTTGATTACTTTTGCAAGGCACTGTACATAATCATCTATTCAGAATGCAACCATAACGTTAGGTTGCAGAGGGTTGGTGGTGACCTTGTGTTGTTATGAGAGAGGGAAAGGGGACTCACCAGAGCACAATGCCGTCTCCTACGGTCGTGAACAGAGTGTTTGTGTTGGGATCCATTGGCAGGACGTGTTGACAGTCAGGATCCTTTTCTAGAGCGGTGTTTATCCAGTTAACAAAAGCGTATCTCTCCTCCTCTGTAATTGTGAATAAGGGCAAGATATTTGTTTGAAAAGTACCTGTTTTGTTTGTTTCTTTACTCATTCTACTCTCTTACATCTCCATGTATGCATTAGTCGCTTCCATTAATTTAGTTTTCGTTATGTTTAAACTGAATTACATTCAATTGCATGTTATCATACACAACGTCCCCATTGCTAAGGGTCACTTTAGCCATTTTTGGCCTCTTCCTCTGGAACTGAAAAGCAGAGAGTTCAAAGTCAACAGCTCACAGCAAACAGCAGAGTCACATACCAGAGTACGAGTGTTGTGTGCCTTCGCTTGACAGCTCCGACGTCCCTCCAATAGCCAGGATGCCCTCTTTTCTGTTGATGGCTTTGCGGAAGGTTTTTGCAACTTGACTGCCTTTCAGCTCCTTAACAATCTGAAAGAATTAAAAGGAACATTCAGAAAAACTGCACATTAAGCAGATTTTCCCTTTAAATTTGGATGCAAAAAAATGTAAAGATAATTCCATTCAATTTAAGTTTGAATTGGAAAATGACCTATTATGTAGTTAATTTAACAGAATGATAAGTGATTGATCAGACAAAATAATAAAATCTTATTATATATTGAACCTTAATTTTGATATTAACTACAAAATGAAAAATTACTATTAAACTTCATCTTTTCTTCTAATATTTGCTGCAACCTTATGAGTGATTTCAGTGGAGAAGAGGAAAAACGCTGAATAAAAACACGACAAAGCGGTTTTTATTTACTGTACAATAAAGGGGGCGTCAATCACACACCCCAATGACCAGACTCGATGCATAAATGTTCACTAAAAACTAGGTTTACACAGTATCACTTTGTATAAATACTCAGAAATAAATCTATTTTGTACTTTGCTCTGGTCACAGAATTACTGTCATGTTTGCAGCTAGTTTGCTTTCTGAGCCGAACATAACTGAGCCTCTACACACCTGCTTGTTCACCATTTGTACAGAACTGTGTGCCAGGTTTTAATTATTGTAGTACATCTTTCTAAAACTCCTATAGAAAAAGGTTACTGAGTTAACTATAATTTATAGCGCTTGTGTTTTGCACATCATAGATTGCACTGCCTGACAGACTAAAATAAATCTGCTGCTGTACAAAGTTATAAAACTGCCTGAATACCGGAATAGCAAAACACTGATTCCACCGTCACTTGTAATCCAATAAAAGTGTGGCAAAAATGTCAAAAGCTGTAGCTGAAAATCTGAATCCATTTTTGCTACTTCGTTGTTTTAGGAGAGAAAGTTTGATCTTAAAAGGACGCTGTGGACTAATTCATCAGCAAGAGTGACCAACTCTATAAATGCAGGGGTTTTTGGTCCCTTTTAAAAAAGGGCTTGCTTCATTGTGAAAAGAGGTAGAAATAATAAATTGTGGTGTATGTCAGTGTTTTTTGAGAAACAAAAAAATCAATGGGTGAATAAAGGATAATCTTTTAGCGATGGGGATTTTAATTTCAGTTCCAGGCTTTCCTTACCAAACTCCATATGCATAATCCAAGTTCTTTTGCCCTTACATATATTGTTGTGCACTTGGAGTCTCTAGGAGTGCAGAAGATTTTTGTTTATTCTCTCCAAGACGTTCAGTTTTCTCTATTCTCCATTATGTTATTTTGAACGATCTTTGCTGTGATCGAGACGTGAAGAGACGCCGCCACAATGAGTTGCTCTTAAAGCAGGGGCAGAAGAGCTGCTGTGGGGCACCAATAACGAGGAATTCAGACCAAAGCATTGCAGCTCCACTTTATTATAGAGCACAACTTGATGATTTCAATGTGAAAAGGAAGAACCGAAAAAAAGCATGAAGAGTCCCCTTTAAATAGTAACATGTTTGATACTTCCTGCAGACAAGCCTATCAGTGCCTGGTCGGTGAGCTCAGCCCCACAGGCGTTAGTGTGACCACAATGAGCTATTCAGCATCCATTTGTTATGATCTCCTAGTGCCAGAGCACCACAATCAGACAACCTTGACCACGTGCTAATGATAAACTTCCATTCAGTTCTGCTCAATTTGCACGTTTTCTTCCTTAAATATACGATTTAGCAACAACCAGGGCATTCACAATCATCTAACGTGTATTTAACTTGGACTGTGAAGGGCAAAAACATGTTTGGTGAAGTAGTGTTTTTGCAAGCCCTATGTGTGTGTGATTCTACGTGAGGGAAGTGAATCATAAGTATTTATAACAGTTTAACTTTTTCTCATTTCTTCCATAAAGAGTATGTCTATCAGCATTACACGTGGAGACAGAAATTTTTGCCTGTTCTTTTTTGCAAAAACAGCACAAGTTCAGTCAGATTGGATGCCATTTATTCTCAATTAGACTCCAGCTGAGCCATGCTAACACATGAAAATGCTTTGATCTAAACAATTTTGTTGTAGCTCTGGCTGCATGTTTGGAGACACTGTCCTGCTGAAAGGTTAACATTTTGCCAGGGTTTAGATTCATCCATCTTCCAGACTCAAATCAGCGTCCCTGTCCCTGGTGCTGGATTTTATTAAAATGGATACAGGGGGATGGATACAGGTTATTTTATTTGAAAAAAAAAAAAAAGGTCATACAGGAAACCCTTGTATAATTTCCCTTCCACTTCTCAGTTACGGTATGAACAAGGCTTGAATCCCACATAAATTTAAATGACATCCCATTCTTGATCCATAGGGTTCAATATGACATTGTCCCCCCCCCCTCCCTTAATAGCTGTGACAGCTTCAACTCTTGCACGAGGTTCTGGAGTGTTTATGACCATTCTTCCAAAAGCACATTTGTGAGGTCAGACACTGATGTTGGACGAGAAGACCTGGCTCTCAGGCTCCGTTCTAGTTCATCCTAGAGCTGTTCTATCGGATTGAGGTCAGGGCCAGCCAAGGTCATCCACACCATGTCTGTATGGACCTTAGTTTGTCCAAACCCAGACTCGTCCAAAGGTATGCATTTCACTTATGTATGGCTTGGATGCAGCTGCTCAGCCATGGAAACCCACTCCATGAAGCTCTCTATTTGGCTAAGGTCTAGTCGGTACTCCAACCTGAGACAACAGTGTCAAGGACTGGGGGCCTCTGTACGTGGGTTGTGTTTTTCTGCCCCTGCTCCTCCACTAGCCTCTCTACACACTGCTGTCATGGTTTCCGCTACATGTATTTGATTGTGCCGCACCACCAAACCAAAATCAAACGCGAAAGCAGCAATCTGTATATCGTTACTGTCTCACGACAGCAGCTAGAGCTGTGTGACGTCTCCCTATTCCCTCAGCGCTGTCTCACAGGCCTCGTCCTGAAAGCCCAGCATGCAGTCAGAGCAAAGAGAACAGCGAGGAGACCTGCTACGTTTAAACATTGCAAATGTATAACGGAAAGCTGCTGATGATGATTCCGCCCTGGATCACAAAGCTGGATATTAATATAATAAATAGTTTTTAATCTAGTCTATTTTCTCAGAGACAATGTTTTTGGTAAAGTTAGATTTGTATAGTGTGGATTCAAGAAATGTATACAAATTATTTCATAAACTAATGTTAGCGTATGTTGCATTTGAATAAAATTTAACGACCCCCGTTCGACCACTACTGTTGAAAACAAATCCAAGAGAAAACCTTGCTGTTCTTCAGCTATTCTGAAGGCCACGTGGAGTTTGGAGCTCTTTGAGCGACTGACTTTGCAGAAAGTTGCCGTCCTTTGTGCACTACTCCCCTCAGCATCTCCTGGCCTAGCTCCATCAGTTTGCGTGGCCTACCACACACTTATGCATGTGTGTGTATATAAAAGCTGTGTCCACCTTAGACTAGTCCACCTAATCTGGAGTTTGTGGCTCATAAATCAAGTGTGTACCAGAAATCACTGACTGGTCCATTATCAGCTTGACAAACAAACAAGTTCCTTTACTTCCACATTCCTGTGTGTTTTTGTGGCATGTAGAGGCATTTTACCCCAGCCTGTGTTTTGCATACAGGTCTTTTAAGGCAGAGAAGCTAAGGACTAACTCATAGTTTAAAACAGAAAAGAAAATTTAGCATCAAAATATTGCTGACTTTGTTTAACTTACCGACAAAAATTCATCAAAGCTGATTTTGTTGTCCTTATTACGGTCGAGTTTCTGCAGGATCTCTCGGACCATGTATCCTGGTTGGGCGTGGCCGGCCTCCTTAAGAAGCTCGCCAAGCTCATAATCAGAAATATATCCATTGTGATCCAGATCTAGAGAAAAACAGTGGCAGAGAATACTGGTGATACAACTGCTGGAGTTTAAAGCAGGCTGTCAAATTAATGACTAGACCAGGACCGGTTACCAATGTCAAGGTATCGGGAAATTTTCAATATCTTTGGAGTCAGAACTGCTAAAATCTTTGGTCATAGCATTATTCATTATTACATTACGCTGTCGTTCAAATTCATTTAATCAAATAACCAGAAAATGTGCAGGGGAGACTGGAGTTTTCTTCAAGTATACGAAGAATCAAGAAACACCTCCGCTAAATGTTGCTGTGCACTGCTGGTTAGCTAGTTGGAGAAAAGTTGCTACACTTTTCCCTTTGTTATTAATGCACCACTACTTATTAATAAAAAACAATAACCTCTGAGAATCATGGCAAACAAACTAAATAAGCAGCAAGAATAACTATTATGATAGTAATAGTTTTTAATCTGCAGTTAGTGTGCTACCAGTCTGTTAGTTAGCAAAGTTTAAGCTGTATTCCCAAGCAGATAGCCCAGCGACGATAAAAGATAAATAAAAAGGAAAGTTACGAAATCTATCAGAGTTCTCGCCAGAGCATTTCAGCGTAATGGATACGATGCGCTGAAAGTTGTCAAAGATCCGCTGAAATTAGCGGTCAGTACGACATGGAACAGTGTGACACGGATGTTTGAGAGCAACATAGAAAAGTCAGTAAAGCTCTTGAATGTGCCTCAGCGCAGGTATAAACTTCCCGAACATGATAAGCTGACGCTAGCTGTTACTAGCTTGGCGAACAGCCCCCTTTGAGCTGCACTACACAACGCTCCGCTGGGGGAATGCGTCCAGCCTCCCTCAACACACAAAAACACAAATGCGCTGCCCTGCCGCTGCTAGCCGCCATGGTGAGGACCCTGACTATAATGAAAAATAATAAGATAGTAAATGATACCTTTTTGTCTTTTATAGAATATTTAAATAACAGAATGACAAAAAGACAATATTATAAGATAACAAATATACCTGCATTCATCAATATATTATACAATAGCAGAAGGAATGATTGTTTTCAGTGTTAAAAAAACATGCAGTTAGATTACATTAAACAGGCTTTGTTTTTCTGTTGCTTTTTGACCCCATGCCTACGAGCTGCACACTTCTACAGCCCAGGATGACGTTTACTCACCAACTTTTGCAAAGATCTCCCTCATCTCCTCCTCCTCCTCTTTTGTTATTTTTCCAGACATTTTTCTGCGATTGACCAGTCGTGGTCAGTCAGAGGACGGTGCGACTGCGGAGAGAACAGAGTCATCAGTGGGGTCTGAAAATACCAGGAGGATATATTGGGGGCCACGGCCGTTAGCCTCTCAAACACCTTTTAACCCCGGCAGCCGTCAGCGTGTTCACCCCAACCATTCAATATTCTGCCCTCTTCCCAAGCAAAACCATGGCTTTTCTCCCCGGCTTCCAGCCTACCCCCACCTCTGCCAATTACATCAACTACTCCTTTCAGCCCGTTTCCTTTTCCAAGCATGTTTGTTTTAGCCAATCAGAGTAATTTCCTGTTAGTCCTATTGTGCAGCAACAATCCAACACCGCGATAAGGCGGTCATGAGACCCGACCCAGAGAAGCGTTGAGTTATTTTTCTAATAAATCTTCCCCACCATAACTAATTTTACAAATCTAACCCTTTTACTTGCATTTATATCTTTTTAAATCGTCCCCTTACAAAAAAAAGTCAGCTTTGTGCCCTGCAGCTGTAATTAAAAGCCATCAAAGCCGCTTTCAGTTTCATGGGACAACCCAACGTTTAGAATAAAAACGAGCCCTTTAACCCAGGAAAGTTACACGCAAGGACTCAGGCCGCAAAACTAGTTATTTAGCAGAACAAAAACCTCTGTGTTCACAACCTCCTCTGAGGCAAAGTAACCGTCTGAAAATCCCAGAGAGAAAAAAAAAAAAAAAAAAAAAAGGGAGTTTTTTTGGGTCGGCCCCTTCTTCCCGTCCTGTAGCGGTGGAGGAATGCTCGAGGCCTGGGCAGATCGGGCTTCACTCCACTGAGAGGTGTGAGCGTGAGGGAGTATGCCTCCATCTCTGTGGCCAAACCGGAATGGTGGCATTCCTCCTAAACACAAGTGCTGGATGAACAGGGCGAAGTTTATGCCCAGCTAAACAGGAATCAAAGAGTTTTCCAGAATGAATCGGCGCCACTAAGCGTCACTCAAACAGAAAACAATTAGCCATTACAGAGATTTAGCAAGCGATTCTCGACACAGCTATGCCTGGTTTTTAAAACGGCACGACATTTTTAAAACCATATTAGGGAATACTGCAATTTAATGCTAACCAATCAGATTTTGAGGACATTTTTTGAACACATGAAGCAAATTCATTTGGCTCCAGATGACAAACCAGGACCTGGCTGACTATGAACAAAGCCCTGCATCCTCCCCTGAATGAAACTAATAATAGTAGTTTAAAAAAAAAAAAATGATGATTCAACAACCACGTGGTCTCCAAGATGTGACTCGGTAAGTAAAAAATTCCTACAGACAAAACACAAGGGATGAATGTAAACCCAAAGTGCAGACTGATTCAGAGTAACATGAGATTAGCAGCTGTAATCAGCCACAACAACTGTGTTTTTTCTCTGTTCTCTAAAAAGCTATTCTAAAAATCAGGCCAAACCAAACTCCTGACTAAACTATTAGGAAAACTGGCGATGCCAGCGTTGCTATATTTAACTTTTTTTCCCCAAAGGATGTGAAAAGTGCGTGCTGAGGACGGCCCGGCTGCAAGCAGAAGCCGACAAAAACATTACCTCACTGGCCGTCCCTCGCCCTGCTGCGACCCTCGGCAGGGACAGACCAGGGGTTTAAGTACATGCAGCAAGGGCACAGATGGCGGCGGACAAATGTGAGCCGTCGCGCTGGCCGCGCAGAAGAATAGGGGATCTGTAACCGGCGGGTACAAACGGTGGTAATAAATCCTGCGCCGTGCCACAAAAGGGGTTTAGAGCGTCAGGCTCCGAAAGACAGTTGGCCTTTCTGTGACAGCTGGACGGTGAGCGGGAGGAGGCCAAAACTCCTCAACTAAACGCTCTCCTCACCTGCCTAAATGGAGAGAAACCCGAAAGCCTGCTCGGCTAAAAAAAAAAAAAAAAAAGTGCTAATTAAAAGGTTTAACCCCAAGTTATAGCTTTAGTTTTACCCATCGAGATAGGGATGGGAAACACTGACCAAAAATCTTATTAAAATAAGCATTAGTTTGGCATTTAGGGCTCCTTCAAAATGGTTCATTTCAAAACTCTATATGTCCCCCCCATCAGTTTAGGTGTCAAAGTACAAAATATTCACCTAGCGGGGTGTCATCTTGTCCCCCCGGAATAGTAAAATAACCCTGTGCTAAATCTGGCTTCTGATTCTGCAGTGTAAAGGGCTAGTTTGCTTCCCCCCCCCCATCTGAACAAACTAGGCCTGGTTAAATCTATAAGATTTAAATACAGATCCTTTGAATCATAGTTTGTAATCAAAAACTACCTTAAGTTCACAAAATAAATGTAACGACATAAAGCAATAATGTTTTTAGGCAGCCATACTAAACCCACCTCAAGAACCCTGGGCTCAGCTTGAAACTGAGAAGGATCTAGAAGCCAAAGCAGCAGTGAAGTGGTCCTTTTTTGGTTTCTGAATGTGTGCGCTTTGTAACAGTAACCAAAATGATTACGAAGTTGGATAAAAAGTGGAATTTTTGATGTAGAAAACCAATTCTGAAGGTCAACATCTAAAAATCCATGGAAAAACTAATTATGTTTTAAACAACGGAATTTCTCATTCTTATTTAGACTTTGTAAATGATAAAATGAAATACCATACTTTAAGACTGTAGGATCCCTGTCTATTTATTGCTATAACGATAAAAAAAAAAAAGGAGTTTAAAGTCGTTTTGGCAATGCTTGTTTCATTGTACAGTCAGAGCGTAAAAAAAAAAAAAACTCCAACTACTCCCCTAAAAATCAGAATTATTGTCAAACTGGCTCCTCCAATGCGCAAATTACATTTAGTTGTAAAATTATATCACTAAACTGCATTCAATCATATTTTCTACAATAAATTAGTGTTTAGTGATCATGCTCCCGTGCAACCAACAGGGGAAAAAAATGGTTCACATCACAACTTTACTGACTTGTTTTGGTGTTTACGTCATCAGGGGGAGTGTATGGTCATGATAGGTCACAATTCTTATCAAGCCAATTTGTCACCCAAAACCTATTTATATATATTTTTTTAAATGTTTGTAATAGAGTGACTATCAGGTAACCTGACACAAGCCAGACGCATGTCGCTCCGCCTAGCTCCACTCACATACATCTGGGACATCGCCCATAGAAAGTGATTTCTCCAACCAATTTTATGGTCTGGCCAATCAGGACGCAGGGCTGGCATTTCATAGATGTGACGTAGTGGAGACGCGACCATGACGTGAGACTGTTTTGATAGCAATGGCGGCTCGTCGAGGAAGCAAGCGTTAACATTGATGCTGCTATTTCTTCCGTGTTGTCCAATCTACCTAACATTGTTTCATTAAAAGAACATCAGAGAACGGCTCTGAAGGCTTTTGTTGGTGGAAACGATGTTTTTGCCCTTCTCCCGACCAGATTTGGCATGTTTTGTTTTCCGGGGCGCGTAAGCGTCTGCAGCGGATGCGCAGATGCGGACGCGCCCCGGAGCGGTTAGCGCTAACCATATTAGGAGGCCTTTAGTCCTCAACGCGGTCGGCCCGGGATCGACTCCGACCCACGGCGCTTTGCCGCCTGTCTTTCCCCCTCTTCCTGTCAGCTCACTGTCAATAAAACGCGTGCCACTAGAGCCGCAAACACATTTTTTCTGCGTCGCTATCATCAGCGTCACGGGTTAGCTTCTGTGTGAGTGGTTGAAATAGCACGTCGATAAAGATGACAGACAAGTGGCTTATCCAATCATATGCAAGAATTTTTGATAAGGTCCAGCCTTCAATAAAGGCAATTCCTATGGCGGTGTCCCAGATGTATGTGAGTGGAGCTAGGCGGAGCGAAATGCGTCTGGCTTGTGTCAGGTTAACTATCAGGGCCATCATCATAAAAAAAACTTTAGTTCGGATACCAGCGGTACAATTATAAACTAAAAAATCCGATCCTTTTCTGATCAGCACCATAGACGGGCACTGCATGATCAGGCTGACAACTAGTTGGTGGGACCCGGTTATGGACGGACGAAGCTAGCAATTCTCAGTATCAGTGATACATTGAAAATTAAGTCAGAAAGACCATGAAACAAGACGGTATTTACAAGGAAGCCGTATGTAGACATGTCTGAGTTTAGCTCAAGCTGTGAAAGATCGAGAGAGAGCAAGACTTTCAGCAGTTAACGAGAAGGCTGAATAACATACTGCAATGGTTTGCTGTTGTTCCTTTGAGCTTCCAACCTGTGTTATGGAGGCCACTGGATTTGAAAAGGTGGCAGCCTTTTGGAAATGTAGGAGTTAAGGTACCAGTATGCATCATCTAAGATAGAACTCGGCATCCTTTACAACAACGGGAGCCATTTTTAACCACCCTTTCAGCTGAACAAAATTTGTTTAGAGCCATGGCTGCAGCAAAATAGCTTCAGTACTTTTTATAATACCTACTATTGTAGTTTGAGACCCTTGGTCTAGAATCTACATGTCACTGTCCTAGTAATGCTAACTGCACTAACCGCTAATGTAAGTACTGACTGCCCAAAGCAGGAAGAAGTAAAAAATAAACGAAAAAAAATCCATATTTTTCCAGTTTGAATCGTTTTCATTTCTCTTCTTCAGAAATTCAACATAAATGTTTGTCTAGCTCCTGGAGCAGCTGTGACTGTCAGGAAGCCAATACCTAATTGATTTTTGCTGCTTGTCAAGAATACCGATATTTTGGCAAGCCATTGCTGCTAAACCGACGTCGTTAGAAGGCAGATTTTAACTTGAAAAAACAAACACAAAGCTTTTAGGCCTTTTTCATTAGGCAGTCATAAATAATACATATATTATTATATATGTATTATTTAATAACCAACTACTTCCAGCTAGAAAGACTCATCACAGGAAAATGGCACTCCAAACATACAAGATTTATAGTCAGTTGCTGACTAATTTTCTAATCCCAAAAAAATATACTAAATAAATAAACTGATTTAATTGAGAATATAACAAGGGTGAATTGGACCAGAATCTGGGGAAGGTGCAAATTTACTGGACTATAAGGCGCACTAAAAATCCTTAAATTTTCTCACCAGTTGATGGTGCGTCTTATACATGATTACCGTTGTGCTTATTGACTGATTTTATATGGTACAATGCGCTCAAAAATCTGTTAATGTGTAAGTATACGTAAGTATTCGTTTTATATACAATATCTGAACTATATCACACTTTCATTTTATTCATCTCCTGGGTAAATACTGGAGATACAGGAATCAAAACTAAACTACAAACAAAAAAAAACACACGCACAACTGAAAAATATTTCTTTACGTGGCTAGAAAACAACTTGATGGTGTGTTTTTTAAAAAGTCAAATAACACAAACATCAACTGAATCACAAGGCATGAGTTGAATAAAAAAATAAAAAAAATACGGTTGAAGATTTTGATTTTAAAAGCCAAAATTAAGAAAAATATTACAAATCCTCCTGTTTGCAGTCCTTCGGGTCACGTGATTTAAAGCAGCTGTTAAACAGATTTCCTCTTTAGTTCTGCCATATTTCACTCCAAACGGCAGTGTTTAATCGGAGACAAAAAAAGAAAAAAAGAAAACCCAGCACACTGACGTGTTTTACAGTCAGCTTTGATTCATTTGCTGGAGCCAATTAAAAGCGAAAGGCTGCTACCAGATGGCCGCGTTAGATGGGAAGGGCCGGCACACCCCACCCCAGCCTGCGCTACACACGCATTTACGTGGGAAATGAATGGGGAGGCACACAAATAAGAGTGGGCACCCTTCCCGAGTGTGGTTCCAGTCATATGTACACACCCTGCACCGTCTGTGAGGACGCCTTTTGGAAACAGAGTCCCAATAGGCTGCAGATGTGAAGCAAAGGACTCAGACGCTCTGCCACGCCAGTCTCTTATTTCCTTTTTAAGGCCGTGTGCTGAGGATGAGATAAGCACAGGCCCACTGTGTGACAGGTGATGAGGCCACAAACCCTGCGCCGGGGGGGAGTTTAACCAGGTGCAGCTGCATGAATAACGCCAGTAGGTGTTTTAGGGTAATGCCATAAAGCGAAGATAAATGATAAAAACATCAAGGAAATATTCAAATAAAGCCCTCCCCACACGCTTTCCCCAACTGTTGCCACCACTTTCTCTCTTTAAAAGGTACGCCAACAACCGGAAGCATGCGCGTGAAATAACGCGACGTCTAAAAGCACGTTCTGCCGAAAGGTGCCAAAACAAGCATCCGCGCAGACGGCAACGGGAGAATGTCATTCAGCTGGTTACCAAAGGTGTTGCTGCATCAGTTGGGTTGGCCACAGGTGAGCAGCCACACCTACAAATGTTTGCCATTACTCAACAAAAGCATTGTAAAATACGATCCTTTAAACACCAGACAGCGCGACAACCGGGATTGTTGTGAAGCCGCCAGGGCAGTTTCTGGAAGGGTCTTTAAGCAAGCAAAGATAAAGTTTGACAAATAAACAAATACATGCTGCATCGATGCGGGTGCTGATTGATATGCAGGTTTAGTTGTCGAGTAGATTTATTTTAAATTAAAAAAAAGGCAATCTGCTACATGATGTTTTGCACCTTTTCTACTGGCTTTAAACCACTTAAAGTACTTTTTTTCTGCAAGGAAACGTGATCGTACGAGTACACCAAGTGATGCCAACCAGCCGGAGATCACTTGAGTCACGTTGGTTTGATCAGGAGTCAAAATCAATCATCTTTAGTACGCATGAACTGGGCCAAATGGGCATCAGAGCCGACTACATAAGAGTGAAATCCAGTATTAAGTTATACGCGAGACCTATTGCCCTGTGATGGACTGGTGACCTGTCCAGGTGAACTCCGCTTCCCCTCCAATCAGATGCTGTTCGCCTGCATGACGGAGCGCTGCCCCTCCCACGCCTTTTGAAGCACGCTACCAGTCAGTTGGCTAAACGAAAGACGATACCTTTGCATGGCTGACAACAAACAGTCTGTCACGACATAAAAACGGAAAGAGCCCCACCCGACACTCTCAAATTAAGGTGACGCTGTTCTCAGAACTACATTTGCCAGGCTCCAGACTGCGTTTCAATTACTCAGAACACGTTTTTTAATCAGGTCTGCGATGCTTGACATGTTGTATATATTGTTTTAGCAGTGTAGGAAAGACAGTTTGTCTGAATAAACAAATCGGATTAGATTACGGTTTTGTATTTTCTGAAAATTCTAAGTAGACCTTAAGTACTTACAGCCTTAAGAATGCGTAGTTTGGATATGGTTTCAGGTTAAAATAATGTATGTATTCGCTGTAAAAAGCAGAACATAAAGAGAGAAAAAAAAAAAAAAAACAATACAGCTTCCTTTAGCTTAGCTTTTAATTCACAATATTTGCCTTGCGAACCGTAAGCTGTTCACTTTTGCGCAGGTTTAACAACAAGGTGAGAGGAGACCTGACACGGCGCAGAAAGCAGAGCAACCTGTTCGTGCGCGCAGGTGTGAGCAACGGTGGAAACAAACCTTTAACTACACCCCGCTGGCCCTTCCTGACAGTCTGGTTTGTCCTCAGAGCGATAACATCACACTCTTAATGTCTACCTTTAGCAAAACACAGGCAGAGAGGGCACAGACACAGCGTGAGCGACAGGGAAAGTTGCGTTGCATTATGCTGTTGTGGAGCATAGCACACATACCGACAACAAGGAACCATTCACTGGCAATCTTGACCACGCCAGCACGGCTAGGGACGAGCACAGCTAAAGTGACTTCCAGTTTTTATTAGAGTAGTTTTTATATACATATATATATATATATATATATATATATATAGATTGTCTGCAGTGCTGACACCATCAAACGCAAACACCTACTTAAGAGTCCAGTGACTGCCCTGCTGAGGCACTGTTTTCACAACACACTCCTTGTAAAGTCATAATATTTCTCAAGAGATGTGTTATGTGGGTTTTGTGGACGGGCTCAAAACAGACTTGTTGTTCAACCTTGTTCCAGCCAGCGCTCCACAAGCGGGATCCCAGATGCAAGTGAGCCGTAAGCCCCAGATGGAGTTCAGGAAAGACAATCTGGTGAATCACTCAGTGCAGTAAACACGTTTACACAGACCACTGTCCTGAAAAAAGAACAAACATTTAAAAAAAAAAAAAAAAAGAAGGAAAATATGCTTCCAGATTGTTCAACCTAATGCTAAATATAATGTTTTACCCAACTTGATCGATGTCCAGTAAAACACCTCTTTGCTTATAAATGCATCAGAGGGGAGTTGACTCAACTAATTAAAAAAGGGGGGGATAATTAGTAAGAATTCTTTTTTTCCCTGATATCGCGAGAAGACAGAACGCGACAAGCTCAGCAAACAGTCTCATCATGATACATCAGGCCGAGAAGTGGGAAGGTTAACGACAGCGCAGACAGGCTGAGCGACGGCGCAGGCTCCACCTCCGGCAGCTTCCCCTCATTTTTCTCCCCAGCTGGGGCAGTTTTTACTACTACGAACGCATATTTCAAACGCTACGAGTTAATAGTCTTTGGTAAAATTGTTAAGACGCCAAATTGCACAAACATGTCCCTCCCCCCCACACCAAAAAACAAACATGTCCACTCACTTTTGCTGTATATTTAAATTACATCCTATAAAAAAGTTACGAGCTCCCAAATAAAGTATAGGGAGTTTATGCTCCTTCACACGCAAGGATGATGAATAAGTTGTGGAGCTAAAAGCTAGTCAGCAAGCGGCGGACATGCAAGTTTTACAGGCAGGAAACTATGCCTTTACTCCTGGAAACCCATCCCTGTGAAACAGAGGATGGCGGCTGTCTACAGAAACACAGGCTATGATTTAAAAAAAATAAATAAATCAGCCACCAAAACGACAAAACAAAGCAGTAAGGTGTCAGCCACAATTTACCAGAAAAGTGGTACTCACGATGTCGGTGCTCCTGAAATTCCAGACTGAGGTCCAGTTTGGAGTCCCGTCTCCTCCTCCACGTACAGACACAGACAAAAGTAGACGGCAGGAATTTTGCCCCCGCCCCGATGGTGACCTCACCTCGCACGGTGTATGGAAGGCCGACGAGGCCAAAAGACTCAAGGACGACACACTGGATCTGATGAAAACAAAATGCCAGTCAGAACGATTTTAGCTGCATTTACACGTGGAACAATAACACAAAAACTTAAGCAGTTTCAATCATTCAATTAAAAAAACAAAAATAAAGGATATAGTTCTAAAACCAAAATGCCAACGACTTTATATGGTAACTTTTGGCCAATTGTCATTACAGTCTGAATTTGACTGTTTTATACTGCAATTAAGTTTAGAATGGACTGTCTATTGTTGAAATCTGTTTATACACTTGAGATAGATTTGATTTATTGTTGATATCTGTATTGTGTATTTTTTTGAAAAAATTTGACCTGTTTTTCTTTTTTGTAAAGTGCCTCGAGAGGACAGTTGTCGTGAAAGGGAGGTATACAAATAAACTTTTAAATTCTTGGATTGGTTTTGTATCACACTAGCTGTTGCTATTTTTAATTTATTCGTTTATGTTTTAACTTTTTTTTTCAAATAAGTTTAAGTGTACCAGAGAAAAGAGGGCTGAATAAAACAAAATCCCAGATGGTCTTTCAGATTTTATTTCTCTTTATTTATTCATGTATTTAAAGCTGCAGTAGGTAACTTTTGTATGAATGTAATTTTTATATATTTGTTAAAACTGTCACTAGGTTCTGACAGTAAAATATGAGACAGATAATCAGTGAAAATAAATCAAGCTCCTCTGGCTCCCTGTGGTCCTACTGCCATTTGCAGAAATACACCGCTCCCGGTCAGAAACAACCAGTCAGAGCCAGGAGGAATACCTGACTCTGATTGGTTGTTAGCAGTGTCAATCACTCATAAAGCGTACATATAAACAAAACCCAACAACTAGCTGCTACAAAAAAATCCTCCTATAGCCACCATTGGGTAATCAGAGAAAGACAACCACAAACACTTGCAAAGAGAAAAAACTAACAACAGCAAAAAACACAGACAGCAACGTCACCAGTAGCAAGGATATGGAACAAAAATGTTGATTGTAATTGAGAGAACACAACTACTGTTCTCTCCACTGATGTGTGTGATCAAGCAAAATACGTGTTGAAGGTATCACATTAACTGTGCTCAGTGATGGGTGCAGAGGACCCCCCCAAAAGGATCAGAAGCAAGCAGAAAGGACTCTGAGACTCAGGAACCCGGCAGCCCTGCAGAGCACTGAAGACAGTGGAGAAGAGTTTGGGACAGAGTGCCCACGGCCATGAAGCAGAGGCCCAGGAACCAGGGATAACAGCCTGCCAACCCCAGCAGGTCACTTAAGCATGTTTCAAATGCGCAATCAGGAGTCCCAATTGCAACAACAGTATGGGTCACCGCACTGTGGCCCCCAGCGCTGGGGTGCAACGCTGCTCCCCAAACCAGCCACAGGTGGGTGCAGCAGTAAGCAAGTACCCAGCCAGGAGCAACATGGGCAAACATAAGCAATCCTTTGCCCCATCCACAGTCAACTTTACCAAGTGATCTCACCTTGAAGCCTCACTCACAACAAAAAAGAGGCAGGACCCACCACCCACCCACCCCCGCCAGCCAGCCTACATACAAGTAAACATGTACTCCCTTTACGGATGTGACTAAGCGATAAAAAAACAAAACGTAACAAAACAGTCTACTGTGCAATGTATAAGAAATGTCAGAAACTTAAAAGAAATTATTTGACAGCTTATTAAAGATAACTAGATAAAAACAATTGAAAAAGGGCTTTAAATCTCCAATTCTGTTTTTTAGCATCCATAATCACATAATCACTCAATTTTCCAGTCTCTTTATCCAAAGATTAGGTGGTTCTAAAGCCAAGAAACTATTGAAAACGCTATTAGAATTTTTTTATACTTTTTGTATTTTCACAAACCTTTTTTTAAATCTTATTGTATCACAGTTTGGAATTTGTCATTCACAATTCATGACCATGATTGTAAGAAATAAAATAATCTAGGACGGCAAAATCCAATATTAAGTTTTGCTATATTAAATTCAATACATATTAAACAAAGTAGCTTATAGGACTAACCTTTTGTAATACTGAATATGGACAAAGGACAAAGCTGGAGACGTGAGATCATTTTCGTGAAGGCGTGTCAAAAGAAGGTTGGGCATCGGGTTATACTTCCTCCCGACGGAGGGTGGCGACAGAGATCATCTTTGTGAAAACGCACGAAGAAGACGTGTCATTTCCCACCCCCCCTCTCTGCTTCCTCATGATGTGCTGATTAGCGCCACAGTTTTGCCATAGCAATTTGGTGAACCCCCCCCCCCGCCAAAACAAAACAATGTGACATTTTTGAACGACTTAATTTGTTTTGCTACTTTGCGACATGTCTGCTCTAAGGTAATAACTGAAGTTTGAAATGGGGGCGTCTCTTGGTGCTTAGCAAGCGTTACGCTAACGTAGCTTAGCCCACTGTTAGCTAACATCTAAGCTAACGGTAGAAAAATAATTATGTAAAAAATAAACGATTGAAGCTGTTACACAGTAGTACAGCCTAAATATAGAAAAATGTAGCCACAGACATCTTTTGGTACGTTTTGGAGACGTTTGTGGTTGCATATTTTCTCCCTTTTTACCTTGGACTGAGCCAAGCTCCATGGATATTTTTGATTAAACGTTGCCTTGGGTGTTCAGTATCAAAATTCTTAACACAGTGCAATGTAGTTTCTTAATATATTTCGTCAAATGAGTGATAAATTGATAGCTTTTGGTCATATAAAATCGTTCTGGAACATTTGGAGCTAGAGAATATATATTATTTGCTTTTTCTTTAGATTGTATTCTTTTATGAGTAACTGAGTTTTCACAGCAGAAGTTGTACTTGCTGATATGTTGTTGACCCGAAACAGACTCATCCTTTGGCTCACTGAAATTAAATATTTATTAGCTCTTCAGAAATATAGAGTGTTATCATGGTTGCTCATAGTGGATAGAATTTAACTGGATGTGGACATATTTGGGATTTTTATTTGAGATGTAATAATCATCAGAGATGGGGATCCTTGACTGGTTATCCGCATAGGGATGCACAATATGCAGCATATCTATTCTTGCACTATAAGCGTGTGCAATTATTAATGTCACAAAGAACTGTGTGGAATGAAGTATGTAGTACTGGTGTAGCTATGAAGCTCCATGAACATTGTTCTGATTCATGTGTCTAGGCCAGAAACTCCTTTAAACATATGGGGGACCAATGGGGTTACAGGATATAGAGTCACACTTAAAGTAGGACTGGGAGATATGGCTTTAAAATAAAATCTCAAATTTTGCAATACCAAATTTGATTAATCGTTTTTTTTCTCCCTTTCGTTTAAAAAAAAAATCACAGAAGTAATTTTTAAAAACATGCTTTTATTGCCGTCATCTCATCTGGGAGTTTACCTGAATTCAAAGCGCAACTAAATACAAGCTTTGAAACATGGCTTTAGAACAAGATGGCCGGCCCTCCCATTGTAAACAATGAAGAAATAATAGAAAATGTTTGGTGCTAGTGGTTTTACACAATGAGCTAGTTTTGAGTATGCAAAATGTATTTACTGTCCCAACTTAAAGAAATACCAAGCCCTCAATGTAGTCATACTATAACACCTTGCCTCACTGTCACTATAAGTTACCTAAGCTCTGTAACATCAGTACTGTCTGGCCCATACCTGAGAATTTATGATTATTACTTTTGCAAGTGTTAGGAAATTTTGCATACTAATACTATATAATGCCTTTTGTACGGATTCTTGTTGTGGAAGAGGCTCACATCTCATCTGACACACAAGGTAATATTTGAGATGCTGAAAGTCAAAGAAAGTGGTTGAAGCATTGTAATAACCGATGAAAAAGAAAGGGGAGAGGAAAATTTGGTTTTAACCCTACTTTAGTTGCTGGATCACATCACTTTCTGTTGGATTAAAAACTTCTACCTGTATTTAAACAAAATATTTTTTCTCTTCAGTATATCATGGTCTTTGGGAAATAAAAATCGCAATTGGTCAAATTCAGAATTGGCTGGCCAGACCTCCAAAGAAAAGCACAAATCATGATTGACCAGGAAAAGTCCTGTGGCGATCCGTGCTGCTCTTATTTTGATTGGAACATGTGATGATCAGTAATTAATGCAGCGAGTTAGGGATGCACAGTATTATAAACCTCTTTAAGTAGAATTTGGATGGATGTCTCCTGAAATATGATAGCCTGCCATATATAGCATCCAATTAATCCTTTCTGATTGCGAAATTTACCACATTTCAATTGCAAAATAAAAAAAGGTTGTTCCTCAGTTTTCTTAGAAAATCCCAGATTTATCAGGTTTCACTCATTGATGTGTGTGATCAACACATTTGCTCTATGATGCTGAAAGACGATACTTAGAAACATTATAAATATTCTAAACTAAAGGGACAACAAACCCATCTAGAATTTGTACAATGTAAGTTATAGCCTTGTAGTAAGTAAATCTTTTATCAATTTCAATTTTTCTTTATCCCTGATGATATGCTTGTTTAATATGACGCCCATTTTCCGTTTCACAGAGGTACATCCAGCACCAAGCTGAATCTATTGGTCGACAAGCTTCATGAATATTTGGCTCATTCCTGCATCGAGGACAGCAATGGCTCCCCAACATCAGAGGACTCGAATGGTACATCTTTTTTACATAAACTGAATCAAAAGTAAACTTTGTGGACATATCCTTTAACAAAATTTACTGATCATCTGTTTTCAGGTCAAACAAACAAACCGTTTTCTGTGGGGAACACAAGAATGGATAATGTTACAGAGGTAAATCGTCTTCGGTTAGTTAGGGTTAGAGGATATTTTGTTTTATGCCGTGGCAAAACAAATGATCCAGATAATAGTCATGATCATTTGTCCCGACTGGCCCTGCAATAATTACTATGCACTCCAATTGATGACATTTGCAAATCCCAAAAACTGTTAGTACGATTAGAATTGTTTTTTTGAACAATTTTTCCACTTACATCAAATTTGCCTTGACGTATTAGTTATAACTGTTTCAAGACCAACCTACATGTTAGCTAATATTAGAAGAACTGTAAAAATATCTGTTTCATACCTTTCTATCAGTGTTTAGCACTTTAAAGGGGACATATCTTGGGAAATTCACTATTTAGCCCTTGAATAAATTGTGTTGTGTACTTGGAGTGCAGGAAATTTGAATGTTGTCTGTCTCGGTGCTGCCCGTCCGTCCGTCCGTTGTCTTCCGCTTATCCGGGGTCGGGTCGCGGGGGTAGCAGCTTCAGTAGGGAGGCCCAGACGTCCCTCTCCCCAGCCACTTGGGCCAGCTCCTCAGGAGGAACCCCAAGGCGTTCCCAGGCCAGCCGGGAGACATAGTCCCTCCAGCGTGTCCTGGGTCTTCCCCTGGGCCTCCTCCCGGTGGGACGTGCCTGGAACACCTCTCCAGGGAGGCGTCCAGGAGGCATCCTGACCAGATGCCCGAGCCACCTCAACTGGCTCCTCTCGACGTGGAGGAGCAGCGGCTCTACTCTGAGTCCTCCCCGGATGACTGAGCTCCTCACCCTATCTCTAAGGGAGAGCCCAGACACACTACGGAGAAAACTCATTTCAGCCGCTTGTATCCGGGATCTCGTTCTTTCGGTCACGACCCAAAGCTCGTGACCATAGATGAGGGTAGGAACGTAGATCGACCGGTAAATCGAGAGCTTCGCCTTTTGGCTCAGCTCTCTCTTCACCACAACGGATCGGTACAGCGCCCGCTTCACAGCAGACGCTGCACCAATCCGCCTGTCGATCTCCCGCTCCATCTTCCCCTCATTCGTGAACAAGACCCCAAGATACTTGAACTCCTCCACTAGGGGCAGGACATCCTCCCCAACCCGGAGAAGGCACTCTACCCTTTTCCGGTTCAAGACCATGGTCTCGGATTTGGAGGCACTGATTTTCATCCTGGCCGCTTCGCACTCGGCTGCGAACCGCTCCAGTGAGAGCTGTAGATCACGCCCTGATGAAGCCAATAGGACCACGTCATCCGCGAATAGCAGAGACGCAATCCTAAGGTCACCAAAGCGGATCCCCTCAACACCTTGGCTGCGCCTAGAAATTCTGTCCATAAAAGTTATGAACAGAATCGGTGACAAAGGGCAGCCTTGGCGGAGTCCAACTCTCACTGGAAACGAGTCCGACTTACTGCCGGCAATGCGGACCAGACTCTGACACCGGTCGTACAGAGACCTGACAGCCCTTATTAAAGGGTCCGGTACTCCATACTCCCGGAGTACCCCCCACAGGATCCCCCGGGGGACACGGTCGAATGCCTTCTCCAGATCCACAAAACACATGTAGACTGGTTGGGCAAACTCCCATGCCCCCTCAAGAATCCTGCTGAGGGTATAGAGCTGGTCCAGTGTTCCACGGCCAGGACGAAAACCACACTGCTCTTCCTGAATCCGAGATTCGACTATCCGACGGACCCTCCTTTCCAGAACCCCTGAATAGACCTTACCAGGGAGGCTTAAGAGTGTGATTCCTCTGTAGTTGGAACACACCCTCCGGTCCCCCTTTTTAAATAGGGGGACCACCACCCCAGTCTGCCAATCCAGGGGAACTGCCCCCGATGTCCACGCAATGTTGCAGAGCCGCGTTAACCAACACAGCCCCACAACATCCAGAGCCTTAAGGTACTCAGGGCGAATCTCATCCACCCCCGGGGCCTTGCCACCAAGGAGCTTTTTAACCACCTTAGAGACCTCAGCACCAGAGATGGGAGAACCCGACCCAGAGTCCTCAGGCTCTGCTTCCTCAATGGAAGACGTGTTGGTGGGATTAAGGAGGTCTTCGAAGTATTCCGCCCACCGACGCACGACGTCCCGAGTCGAGGTCAGCAGCACACCACCCCCACTGTAAACAGTGTTGGTGCTGCACTGCTTCCCCCTCCTGAGACGCCGGATGGTGGACCAGAATCGCTTCGAAGCCGTACGGAAGTCTTTCTCCATGGCCTCTCCGAACTCTTCCCACGCCCGAGTTTTTGCCTCGGCGACCAGCCGAGCCGCCTGCCGCTTCGACTGCCGGTACACATCAGCTGCTTCCGGAGTCCCACAGGCCAAAAAAGCCCGATAGGACTCCTTCTTCAGCTTGACGGCTTCCCTCACCGCTGGTGTCCACCAGCGGGTTCGAGGGTTGCCGCCACGACATGCACCGACAACCTTGCGGCCACAGCTCCAACTAGCCGCCTCAGCAATAGAGGCGTGGAACATGGTCCATTCAGACTCAATGTCCCCCGCCTCCCTCGGGACGTGTTTAAAGTTCTCCCGGAGGTGGGAGTTAAAGCTCCGCCTCACAGGGGACTCCGCCAGACGTTCCCAGCAAACCCTCACAGTACGTTTGGGCCTGCCCGGTCGGACCGGCTTCCTCCCCCGCCATCGGAGCCAACTCACCACCAGGTAGTGGTCGGTGGAGAGCTCCGCCCCTCTCTTCACCCGAGTGTCCAAGACATGCGGCCGCAGGTCAGATGAAACGACAACAAAGTCGATCATTGAACTGCGACCTAGGGTGTCCTGGTGCCAAGAGCACATATGGACACCCTTATGCCTGAACATGGTGTTTGTGATGGACAATCCATGACGAGCACAGAAGTCCAACAACAAAACACCACTCGAGTTCAGATCAGGTGGGCCATTCCTCCCAACCACGCCCCTCCAGGTCCCACTGTCATTGCCCACGTGAGCGTTGAAGTCCCCCAGCAAAACGAGGGAGTCCCCAGGAGGGGTGCTGCATAGATATATATTTATATTATTTTTGGGTCATATTTTGCAAGTCATTCAGTTTTCTATTATGTTTTTTGAACAATTACTAGCAGTAAGCAAAAATTACAGTATTTTGCCGCAGAGCTGCTAAACAAGGTCACGGAGGTCCGGCTGCCATTTTTGTTTCTTGGAGTAATTTATGGTCCAAGCTGAAGGATGCGTAAACTACAAGTGGATAAGTGTGAGGTTGCTCATTACACCGTCCCCCAGCATACTACAAAAATGGCCAATTGGGGTGGAGTAGAAGGCTGTGTGACCTGGAGGGGGCGGGGTGTGAAGTGCCTCCTTTAGATTTAAAGAGACAGCACCAAAACGAGTTGCTCTCAGACGCAGCTCAGAACGGGGTAAAATGGGGAATGAGGGGATCAATTAACATGGAGTTCAGACCAAAACATTGCATTTCCACTTTATAAAGACCACTACTGAATGATTTCAATGTGAAGAAGAAGCACTGAAAAGCATGATGGGTCCCCTTTAATTTTTAATAATTTTTATAAACTTAAAAAAACACATCACTTGTTTAAAGGTTTAAAGAAGAAACAAATCTTTTAAAGTAAACTGAAACTCTGTCTTGTTTTGCAGACTGGCCTGGACACTAGATACTCAAGGAGGTGAGTTTAATGTTCATTTATACCAGTTAAGTTAATAAAAAAAGTTAATCTTTAACACCCAAATTGAAAATTCTGCTAATCAA
The DNA here is from genome assembly GCA_037039145.1 of Fundulus diaphanus. Taxonomy (NCBI): domain Eukaryota; kingdom Metazoa; phylum Chordata; class Actinopteri; order Cyprinodontiformes; family Fundulidae; genus Fundulus; species Fundulus diaphanus. The sequence continues at coordinate 23,110,024 of CM073136.1, forward strand.
GAAATATATTTTAATTCCCACCTGGGGGGTTGATATGCATTTGCTTTTTTTCATTACAGTCTGTTGCATTTCTGCTGTGTGATAAGTGTTGCTAAGTTTTGTAATTTGTATTATTTTTTAATTTTCCTGATATTTTAGAAAACCTTTAGTAGTTGTGAAGCATTCTGGACTGGATGAATCTGGAGACTCAAACGCAAGCGAAGACTTGGATATTCCTGTCACCTCAAATGGTCACCCTGATGTCAATAGATTGCCTAAAGGTAGGTGTTGCTGTTTTACACCCCTTTGCTCGGTTAGTGAAAACATTAACTTTCAACAACGCACAACGGAACTAATATTGATACATATCCATTTAGATAGAAAATGTATTGGACTGAATAGTTTTGGTTGTAACAGGTACCGTACTGGTCAGACCTGAGCCAGTGGACAATGGAAGAGATGAATTCAGAGGTCCAGAGTTTCGTAGTCGCAAGCCAGGAGTACTTCGGAGGGAGTTTTCAAAGAAACGTTCAGGTCAGCCGCTGCTCGGGTGAAATGTTTCTCATCTTTATGAGCACTAGAGGCAACAATCTCAACCAGTTTTTGTCACTCTAATCAGTTGATGACATTAAAATAACCATCTGTTGTTTTTCTTAAACAGTTTTTTTGATTGAAAAGTGGTATTTTCATTTGACTTGTTATTTTGTTCAAGATAACTTTATGTTGCTCTAAATATTCACTCATGTCTTCAAGTTAATCCCTAATCCAACAAATGGCATATATGGCAGCACTGTTGCTAATGATAGCGTTGTTGTTTCCCAGGAGGGCAACACGTGGGAATTGTGTCTTGCACTGCGTGTGGCCGACAAGTTAACCATTTCCGGAGAGATTCCCTTTATCAACACCCGGTTCTGAAAGTACTAATTTGCAAGGTAAGTTTCAGTCCTGGCACCTAAGAACAAGGGAAACTCAAAACAAGAAAGGTTGTTGTGATTAATTTGTCATATTTGATTCCTTTTATTCAGTTTATTAGCATCCTTGGTAAAAACAAAACGTAAATAACTTGAAAACAAATATATTTTTGACTTTAATGACGATGATGGAGTGATTATCAAAATCTTTTATTATTGGATTAAGTTAAACATTGATGCAAAACGTGTCCACCCTCCTCCTTTTCTGTGTCTTTCTTGATAGCAACAAGCCTTGGTATGATCGTAGAATCAAAGTTCAGACTGACTGGCTTCCCTGTGAATTGCTTCCTTTTAATAATTTTACTGAGGTTAATTTGATTTACTGTGTAGATTTTCATGCTTTAATTACCCTGCTGTTATATTAGTATGTGCGATTGAAACCCATGAAATGAAGCCAGCTATTATGCATTACTGCAAAATTCTTGACATTCTTCCAAATATGCAGGACCAAACATTACTTCAGTACACAGAGAATTGACCAAACCATTATTAACAGACTTCACAAGGGAGGCCAGAGGGCCCGGTGTCCTCTAGTAGCCCCTGTGCTCATTGCCCAGAACCATGGAGCTCGATTGGCATTGGTAGAGAACGGCAGAAGGGGTCGGTTCAGCACAGGCGTCCTGTTCTTTTCCCAGATAGAGAGCAGGTTCAATCTGAGCTCATGGGACGGACGTGTAAGGGTCTGGAGGCGTGCGGTAAACGTTCTGCTGCCTGCAGCATTGTTCAGCAGTTTCGGGTTGGTGGCGGGTCAGTGCTGGTCTGGGGAGGCATCTCCACTGAGGGACGCACGGCCCTGTTCAGGATGCTCCCTGACTGCCATTAGGTAACGAGATGAAATCCTCAGACCCATTGTTAGACCCTTGGCTGACGCAGTGGGTCAGTGAAAACTACCGAGGACCTTTTTGAGTTGCTGCAGACAGTGACATATCAGTGAAGTGGCAAACCTGCAGCGTCAGTTTTTCAGTTGGTTCTCTTTGTTATTTCAGATTAAGCCCTGTCTGGGTTGATAATTTTTCATCAAATGATGGGCCTTCCTTCTGTTTCTAGCACATTAACCATTCCATATCGCTGTGGATATCCAGCAGTATGATTGCATCTTGTAGCAAATGAAAACCTAAAATTTAGTTTCTGAGCAAAATAGAATATTACATAAAGGCAAAAAAAAAGAACTTTTTCTACTGAATCATTAATCTACTGAGAAATATGCTCATGTACGGTATAGTGTGCACAACTCAATACTAAGTCAGTGCTTCTTTTGTGGCCAAACATGAAGTTGACCAGCCTGTTCTTTAATTTTTTTCTTCTTCTCGTGTTTATATTAGTAAGCTTAAATCCTTGTAAAGCATTCTGTGTTACCCATCGTGCATTACCCTATACATGGTTGGTGCTACACACAAAAAAATTATTTTCCAGTGATTTGAGCATTTGCACTTACTCCCATGATGCAAAGACCTCCCAATCTGTGTTGCACTTTTCTCCTCTGATGTCTTCAGTCTCATAGTCGGTACATGTGCTTTGTTTGGCATGTTGAGGTTGGGCAGAAATTATATTTTATTTAGCTGTAGATCAAGAGGCTGAGGTGTTTTGATGCCATTTTATGTCAGCGCTGCCTATAAAGTTTGGTCATCTGAACAACAATGGTGGACCATTAAATTCTTTTTCTCTTGTGGTGCAGTACTCAAATTCCATTTATATAGCCCGTAGGACATTACAATGGGCAGCCATAAATCTCTGTGAACGTTTTTTTTTTTGTCTACGGAGCAGTTGTTGGGTGTACTTGGTTATAGAAACGTTTTTCATCCCTGTTCCATAACTTGCTGAAAGCATCGATTTGTTTTGTTTTGTTAGGCGTGCTACAAATACTACTCAAGTGATGATATCAGCAAGGATGGAGATGGGATGGACGAGCAGTGCAGGTGAGACTTCTTTTAAGTCATAGACTATTTCAGGTGAACTATTAAGCCTAGAGCGCGACAAGCTGCCGTTTACCTTGGCCCCTATGTTTTCTGTGCAGGTGGTGTGCTGAAGGAGGCAACTTGATCTGTTGCGACTACTGCAGCAACGCGTTCTGCAAGAAGTGCATTCTCAGGAATCTGGGAAGGAAGGAGCTCTCCAGCATCTTGGAGAGCAAATGGTACTGCTACGTGTGCAGCCCAGAGCCCCTGTTTGACCTGGTGATGGCGTGCGACACCGTCCTGGAGAACGTGGAGCCCCTGTGGTCCCAGCAGCGGAAGAGGAACCGAGCGGAGCCGGAAAAGTCTGAGCTGTACCACGCGCTGTCGCCGCGCCTGCCGCAGAACATTCCTTTGGATAAATGGGATCACAGTGGCATGGACGGCAATGTGGTCTTCAACTACAACAGCCTGCAAGTTTCTAAGGACGTGACCAAAAAGGCCAAACATCTGGTAGACTCGACAAACGCCGTAAACCAAACGTTCATCAGTTTCATAGAGACGGTCACGGCGGACCCACAAGCGCCTCACGTCCGCGGCGTGTATCTGAACTCCTTTTTAGCTGTAGTTAAAGGCCTGCGGAAGTCTCTCGCGGCGCTGGAGGACAGCGTTAAAGAGGAATTTAGTGACCTGGATGTGGCGAGCAATTGGGAAAAGATCCTCAGCAAAGATTGTAATCATCTCATGACAAATGCAGGCATCGAGCTGGATCGGTCTGACGAAAGGCGCCTGAGTAACTTGCAGAAACTGGCCGCCGAGCACTTTGAAGATAATGACTCTGACTCCAAAGGTTACATTGACCTAACGATCTCCGACGACTGCTCTGGGAAGGAACTGGATTCGTGTCCTCAAAACATCGGCCTGAAGCCGTGCTCAAGCGAGGTTGACATGTCGAAAAAACTCATCGTCCAACTCACACCTGTACCTGTGGAGCAGAAACAATCACCCGGCGTCCCCAATATGGAGGACGGCTTCCCAGAGGGGGGCGGGGAGTCTAAGGAGAAGGATGTCTCTGAAGATGAAGAAAGAGCCAAAGCAAATGCTAAAGATGAGAGACCCATGGGCATTGACGACACTAACACGCCTCTCTTCCTAAAGGAGAAACAGGGCAACAGGCGGTCCCCTCGTTTGAAGACGACTCCGTTGCGGCGGCAAAGTGACATCATAATCAAACCGTCGCTTTCAGGAGGAGACAGCGAGAGCGACTCTGACCCCGAGGAGACGGCCAACACGGTCCCTGCCACGGACAACGACGAGCAAAATCTGAGCAGGTCGAGAGACGACTCGGATTCGGACGAGGTCCCCGCCGCGCTTCTAGAGCGGGCGGCGATGACGCAAAGCTCAGATGAGCCTCAGAGCGACCAGGATGGAAGCGAAGCGCCGCCCGAGAAGGTGGCCAAGAAATGTCTGTTTTGGCTCACCAAGAACAGCCCCATGTCGCCCGAGAGCTTGCGGCGAAAACGCAAGATGCTGGACCGCTCCTCCGAGTCCGAGTTGAGCAGCAGAGCAGTCAAAGCTCGACAGGAAAGCGGGACGGACTCCTCCAGCGACGATCAGGACTCCCAGAAGGAAATCCAGCACCTGAATACGGTGAGGACAATCGGGAAGCCTCACCTCAGGAGAAGAGAAGAGGAAGGTGGGGTGAGAAAGCAGAAGAGGATGCAAACTAGGAAGTCTAAGGAGAAACCTCCTCAGGATATGACTGACTCGTCATCTTCGCTAAGTGACGACGAGCAAGACGACGACTCTGAGAGTGATATGAGCGATCAGAAGATGAAGCCAATCACAGAAGACGTGGCGTCACTCGGAGTAGCAGCTTTCCAACAATCATCAGGTGAGCCTTTCTAACAGGGCTGGCTTAAAAAATTCGATTTCCCAATTCTGAATCGATTCTCTTATAATTCCTAAAGCTCATATTTTCACATAACCAAAGATCGATTTAAAAATAAAAATGCATTTTCCACTGTGAACTTAAATGCGTGAGTCGGCACTTCCAGCATTACTTTATTGATTTGCTGTTGAATGCTAATATAATAATAGTATCAATGTGTTGCATAACTACGCAGTCATGTAATTCAGCTAAGAAAATGTTTTTAATACCAGCAATCTAATTTGAAATCGGAGCGAAAATAATCGATAATAAATCTTGAGAAAAATGTTGATTCTTGAAATTAGAATCGATACTCAGCCATGCTTAATACGAATGGTATTCCTATTTAATTTCTTATTATTTAAAAAGAAATCTAAAAAGAAATATAGACAGAAATGACAGTTTGCAAGTAGGATTTATCTAAGTTAGCACAGTGCTTCCCAAATGGGAAAGAAAAGTCAGGAGACGTTTGGGATGAGGGCTTAAATGGTCACAACTTTGGTCCAGCAGGAAAATTAGGAGATCTTGAGTCACAGGTTCTGAAAGAGGAAGATAAAAATGAGGATGCTTAGAACTGAGTTAATAATTTTCCTTACACTAGTATTTATAGCCCTTTTCAAACCGTCAACTCTGGAGGAGCTGCAGATAACCTCAGCTCAGGTGGCGGAATCGGATGGCAAGACAACTTACTAGTCGCATTTGGGGAAATGTGGCCAAGAAGAAAGCCACTGTTGAAAGAATGGCACAAGAGCCACGTAGGAGACGCAGCAAACACGTCTTCTGTCTTTTTGACTTAAACATTCAATTATCTTGAACATTTGAAACTTTTCTAATGGCTATTTGCATACTTTTCAGCCTCTCAGGGAGTGTTTTTGTCCGATCCATTATAGAAACTGCACGGTAATTGACATCGTTCAGTAAAGTGGCTGCCATCTGCCTTTTTTGACTCGGAACATTTAAATCTTATCGGACGCTAAGGAGGACCATGTTCACGCTTTTAGCGTCTCAGGAAGTGGTGTCGGTGCGTTCAGCTTTTCGAACAATATGCCCCGTCTGTGTCCGTGTTTTGTGTGTGAACTCTGGGCGTAGCTAACGGGAAGCTGGTTGGAGCCGAGTAGAGGCCCGTCCTGTAGGTAAACCTGCTGGAGGCCACAAAAGACTTGAGACTGGGGCAGAGGTCCATCTTCCCTTCTAAGCACACAGTTTACCGACAACTATTCCTACCATACAGCCAAAGGCCAGAGCGGACCCGTGTTTGCTTCTAAGCCTATTATATGTGTGAGAATAGCCTTGTAAAAATCCTAACGTAAATCCAACGTGGATAATGTGGTAAGACTTGGAAATCGATGTTCAGAGACTCTTCCTATCCAATTATACTGAGCTTTACAAAGAACACACAGAACCTTTAGGCTCTGGCTGTCCAAGCCTGGTAGAAACATCCCCCACGAGACGTGCAGCTTTAATTGCTTTGAAAAATATTGGTTTAGTGGGTCGTATATAAAGGTGGTTTTGTGTTTCACACTTCAAATTAACAAAACACAGTGTGCAGTATCGGGAATGGATGCTTTCTATAAAGGACCAGATCTTTAAAAGGTGTTTCCTTTTTCTGTTTCAAGGAGATGAAGAGCAGTCTGGGCCCTCATGGGCAGCAGAAGACGACGAAGATCCTGAAAATAGGTACGGTTCTAAAAGCCCGGAAGTCAAGTTTGTAAAAGAACCTAGCTGTAAAAGAAAGGATGGAACTTCCAATCCTGGTTTGCGAGCAAAACCTGGCAACGCCCAAGTGATTAGAACTGAGCTGCGGTCTTTTCAGACACGGCCTAAACGTAGCTGCAGAGCCCCGATAATCAAATACACATTTTAGCTGAAGATTTCACGGTTGTGTCAGATTTGACTCAACTCATAGCCGCTTTGTGACTTATTATCTAGATTGTCTCTGTCTTATTTTCTCTATATAATCTAACTACTAAAGGTAAACACATTTTTATGATATATTATTGGATTATTTCATGTAAACATGGCTATTTCCAACAGTTAACCAAATGACAGATTTGACTTGAGAAGCAAAAACGCGAAACGACTGAAGTTTTTTGTTTTTTTTACCGCCTTTACTGACTTGCCTGTTTATGCAGCTCAGGTTTGTTTTCACCCACTGTAATCCAAATGAAATAAACTGTGTGGTTCTGTTTGTTCAAAATGCACATAGTTATTATCCACCATATACAGTACATAAACTTTAATTTGCAGTTGAAGTATAAAGTTCGAAACCTGCGTGCAAAAATTGGATTATTTTCTTTTATATAAGTTTAATAAATTTGAATTCAATATGTTTTACTTTTTGAAAATAATTACGAAACACATTTTTCTGGACTAAATTTAAGAAAGTCATGCGCAGTTGCAGGTCTGATGAAATGAAACCCTTTATACTTCACCTGGATCCTAATTGGGTCTTGGTTCTGGTGAATTATATCCAGGTTATATGAAGGTTATACATTATCCATTTCCTAATTAGTATCAGGCTCATTTCATTTCATTTTTAATATATTTTGTGTTCCAAAGTTCTATTATTTTCACAAGTTATATTTCTTGTTTTTCCATAATCATTAGAAGAGGTTATGGCGTTTTCACCGAGGCTGTAGTTGCAGTTGACGATACGCTCTCATGGTGCATAAATGCTTTGAGAAGCCCCATATTAATAGTAAATGTTAGGACTAATTATGACCTTTTCTAAGACAGGAAGTTTGAAGACATTAGTTAAAAATCAGCCTTTAGTCTTAACCAAAACACAAATCCGCACCTGAGGATTACTGGTGTGAAGTTTTGTCATCTTAGGTGGTTTTACTTCCTGATTAAAATTCCCGATTTAACTTTGAAATGGTTTCATCGTTCAGCTCAAAGAGCTATTTTCTCTTGGCCACCAGGAATGATAATTTCATTTCATTTTGACTTGACAACACTGATGCTAAAACAGGAGATTTTCCATTAAGCAAAGGATCCCAATTACCGTAATCATCTCAAATAAATTCTTGGTCAGTGTAGAATTTGCTAGCCCCAGTTTGTTTTCGCACTCGTTTTATTTTGGGGTTGTCCTTTGTTTTTGCTTCGCAAATGAAATGTTTCATAATGTTCAACGTATTGAAAACATAAATTTAGTATAGAATAGGATTGTCACAATACTGACGTTTTAAACTGGATCGCGATGCTAAGAAAAATACTCAATCCCTGATACCATTTTCGATACCAAAGCCTTTTTAGAAGGCCCTGGTTAAGAGCAGCAAAAAATTATTATATACAATACGACAAACTTTTAATTTGGGAATTTCATACAACCAATAAGTAGGAGACAATTTAGCCCTTAATCAGAGAAATATATAATCAAAGTGTCTCTTCCCTGTTTGGCCAAGCAGTAGAAAAGACAATAGTATAAGTGTTAATATTTATGGAAGTGTGTACCTTTGACTCAGTTGTGCAATTATTTTATCTCATAATTGCATATCTGTGCCACTGTGTGCCTCCATTTGTCTGTTCGTTTGCTGATGATGCAAATAAATGTTACGTCTGAGGGAAGAACAAAGAATCATTCTGAGCTAAGATGTTTTTTTTTTTTTTTTTAAAAACAAACAAGGATCCGATGCATACAAAACATTTTTTACAGTGTAATCAAGGATCTGGTTCATGCAAATGTATTCAGCAGCAGCTCTGTGCAAATTTCTGCCTTGCTGGTAATATTGCAGAATCATTTCTTTATTGATAGATAGATAGCAGCAGCAGCAGCGGTTTTTACTTTTTTTTTCTCAAATTGTCAGACTCACTCTGGCTCCACCATGACCTCTGTTACTTTTAGCCACATTCACCTTCAGTGCCTTAAAAACCAAACGGTGGAGTGACGGAGGGGACCCACAGACCCCGTCATTGGTTGCTAGTATTTAAACGGACAGTGTTAGCTTATGTAGCCCGGCAGGATGCTTGTTACAGGAACTTTTTTTTTTTTTTTTTTTTACGTTGCTTTCAAACATCAGTGTTGTAGGGTTACCTCGTAGTGTTAGTTAGCATGTAGCACCGTTCAGCTTTTACTTTTTGTCGTTGTCCGTCTGCCTGATGGGCAGCACAACGCTTCTGTGTTCGTCCTGTGGATGAAGAGGGTCTCGTGTTTTTCTGGCTGTGCTCACCATGTTAGCAGAGTTTTAACTTCCAGCAGCAGATGGTTGTTGAGATGAGCTGCTGCTGCTGGCAGGGGAGCGGCTGAATGTCACTGGTATGGCAGCGCTGCTCCGAGAAGAAGGGCGACAATTTGGGCGACTGGCTCAGTTTATATGGATTTTTGACGTAAATGAATATCTTTGAATGATTCATTTGTATCGACTACATCGACGACCCCAGTGTGGACTTATCCCGTGGAAGTTTGATCAGTTTTGGATTTTTAACCAGAGGTGGTCCAAGGCAGTCTAAACTCATTTAGTGACTGTGAAACGCCCTTTTTTCCTCTCAAAGAGGAAGCTCCAAGGCAGTACTGGTGGTGTTGGTGACCTGTCGTTATCAAATCACGTTTTGCTCAGTGTTAGCAAATCGCTTTAGTCTCATTGGTCACTTTATCACCATGTTTTAACCTACCGGGTACCCAGAATGCTGCCAGATAAACAACTGAAGAGGTGGTTTCTGTGCTTTTGTAACTTGTCATATTAGCTCTGTCAGCACAACGGGCCAACTCAAGAGCTACTTCCTTTCTTACGTCACAGTAAGAGTCTCAAGCATTAACAAGCTTCAGTCCTTTCCACTTACAGTGGGAGCTCAACGTTACGTCGGTAGACTCATAATGACAGGCTTCCTTTTGACCAAAGGTATCGTGTCTGTTCCTCGTGGCCACGTCTTATCCCAGCGCAGTACTCCTTGCTGCTGGACGTCCGACCGGACACATCGAGCGCGCGTAAATGTTCGACATAAGACGTTAGTCTCCTGTCAGCCAGGAGTTTCATGTAGACAAAGATGGAGCTGCAGCTCTTGAAAAATCTTGGTTTCTTTTCGGGACGCTAAGCCGTGTCGACATTTCTCTCCATCTTACGCATTTATATATTAGTTTTTTTGTTTTGTTTTTTGTAGCACTAGTTGCTTGTGTTTTTTCAAAGTAGGCTGACAGGAAAGGGGGTTTGATAGAGGGAGTGAAACATTCGGCTAAGGACCTCAGGCTGGAACCGAACCCAGGTCAGCTGTGTCGAGGACTAAGGCTCACTGTGGGTCAGCATGGGTCGTGCTCACTACCCTTGCGCCATCGGAGCACGCCCCCATCTCATGCATTTAAAAACAAAAGCAGCATGCGTCACAGTGTCACGTACGCCACCAGTTTAACGAGATGGAAACACTGACAGGAAATTCCAGCAACTTTCACTACGTTCAATTAACACGAGTCAATTAGAGAACCTTTGGCTCCGACTTGTTGCGTTTCTGAATGGGAGCTCATAAAAAGCAAACATTGGAGAACGCACTCTTACGCCCACAGATGTTTGAGCAACACCGACGGTGCCGTTCACTTTAACAAACATGCAGCACTGCTCTAAGGTTTCCTTTCCTTTTTTTTTTTTTTTTATAGCGTTGCGTTTGAAACACAGACGCCCAAAGTGCAGCAGGCGCTTTGGAGCATTTCAGCAGTTCATACATAAACATTAATCAGCCACATCCATCTCGTTGGGGTTTTGCTCCCCTGTCCAGGAAGGCTCTGACCAGTCAGAAGGTAGAGGAGGTCGTTCTGAGGATCCGGTAGCAGGATCTTAGCGATAGGTAGTTTAGTCAGTGCGGCTAAATCCTGCCTCCCTCAGTTTTTATTAGTTGCTTATTTGGGAATTTCGACACCAGTTGAACACCTCAGCCTCTGTTTTTGTTCTTTGGAGCGCTTTTATGACCTGTGAAATATGTTTTTTTTTTTAAATATAATTTTAAAGAAACCTATTCTAAATGAATATAATATAAATTTTAAATGAAATATCTATGCAATATAAAGTCGTGAAGCAAGAAGACTGAAAACAGCGGCAGCCTTGATTCTCTTGCCATATCAGCAGCGACCTCCACGCTTGCTGACTCTCGGTAAGAGCTCATGTTGTTACCAGGCAGTTTTTGGAACATGCTTGGGTCCGCCAAACTTTCACTATGTAGTGGCCGGTCGGCTAAAAATACTAAACGGCGAGCTAGAATGCGATGAGACGTGTTTGTTGTTTCTTTGTGTGCTTGCAATTAATCGTTTTGAAGTTCTTCCTATGGTGAGAATAGGGTTCCAGTTGTCACAACCCATCTTTTCTTTTATGGCCCTTTGGTTTTCATAATAATCTATTCATATTTCATTATTGTTATTTAATTGTTTGGTCAACTCCTGTCCAAAGGAGGATTTTCTGTCTCTTTGACAGATTTGGTGTTTTTTTTCATGTTTTGCAACCACTTTCTATGCACAGAGTATACATTTCTGCTGACCATTAAAATCAACCATTTATAGAATTATCATTATTAATGTTATTGTTATTGCTAAATGTGCGGACCTAAATTCTGCTTATCTGGAAAACCAACTTTTACTACTGATACGCAGATGAGTTTTCCTTCCAGGTCAGTGCTTTGAGAAATTACCGGCAACTTTGTATATATCTGGGAATTGAGAGTGGGCTGTGAAACACGATTTATAAAATGTAAACAACCAAATTTCCATAATGCCTTTAACGACATCCATGTTTGTTTCTCGTGTTTTTCCAGGTTGGAATATCTGACAGCACAGCAGTGAAAGCAATGCTGTTAGGAAACAGTCGCTTAATCTGGGATATTAGTCTCCTAACAGCCCCCGTTTGTCCATGACCCCCCCCCCCTCCAGTAGTCTGTTTTAGTCGTAGTGGTAGTTCTAGTACATGTAGATGAACATGGTCAGCAGAAATGTAAACTTAATGTCGTTTGTGGTTATTTGCTTCAACTAAACGTATATTGTAGAATCGCAGCATGTGATCCTCACTGGCAGTCCATGAGCGTTAGCGGCGATCGTGTTTGCTATTTAGATTGTCTTTTTTCTAAGTTAAATCAAGAATGAAGGTGCTTTTCTTTTACCTCTGCTGTAACTACTGTACTTTTTTTGTGTGTTAGTAATAATCAAATCTAATAATTGTTAAACACTTGTGGGGGAGGGGGGGGGGAGTGGGAGTGAACAGCATTAAAAACCCCACCTTCAGATCAGCATGTGACCCGTCTGAGAATAAATTCACAATAAAATCAAGCAGTCCATCAAATGAAGTACAGGAGTTCGTGTGCATATTTTTATGTAGCTGTATATATTTTTGACCATTCCCAACACCATACAGTGTTGAAACCATATGCTTTTTACAATTGTTAAACCGGCCATGTTGTAATTTGTAACCTTCTTGGGATAAATTCCTTTTTTTATTTTATTTTATCTAAATCTTCAGAATGAACTTCTGTGTGTTGGAGTTTTGTGCCTTTTTTTTAAGAAAAAAAAATTATTTAGGCTTTTTTCTTTGTTTTAAATTTGCGAGTCTCACGAAGATGGTGCCCCCTCTGGTCAGTGGTGAACATTGCTGATCAGGTGATTCGAAAAGTCAGTTTGTCAAATTAAAATTGTTACATTTCACTCAGAAACAAGCATGAAAAAAAATGTAATCCTCTGTTTTGCTTAAAAGCACAAAAATATAGTTTTTTTTTATTTTGTCTGGTAACATTAATTGTTGTAATAAATATTTACTTATTAAATGTCTCCGCCTCCTGTTTTATCTTTTATGCTTCTATTTTGGTTGCCTTACTTATTGAGCTGTTCTATTTATAAGTGTCATGACTTTATAAAGTTTTAATTAGAAAAATCAGTTCAAATCTGTGTAAAGCAGATTTAATTGATTCAGTCTATTCAGACCATTTTTTATTATTCAGGACAAGTGGCACCGAGCCATTATAGATATTTTATTTACCCCGTCCCCCTTTTTTTATTTTTTTATTTTATTTTATTATATCCAATTGTTACTAAATCTGTAAAAAATTATTTACATAATTCTAAAATAAACTACAGGTGCCTTTTCCTTGTGTTCTACTTTTAAAAGAATCGCTAAGATATTGCTATTGGCCCAAATTAAAGCCAACCTCTCTTCGGATGGGGACATTTCTTCTGAAGGGGAAACTCAGGAGGATCTGTCTGACTCGGATGGCGACGGGGAACCTAGTCAAGGCAATGAGGATAATGCGACAAATGAACACGGTATGTCACCCAGCTTTTTGTAAGAAGAAATCTAGTTTTAGTGTTTAGTCGGCACTAAGCACATTTCCTTTTGGCACCAGTCCTTTATTTTTGGTCAGTTTGGGCTCCAAACAGGTAGATATGATGGTAGATTATATCTCTGCCGCAGGAGAGGACCAGGCTTCATCAGACAACATGCTTGATGAGCCAAAGTCCACACACCCTCTTCTCCGCCACAAGCTCTCACTAGATGACCGAGCTTCAAGTGACAAGGCAGAGCCTGAGGGTGAAGTAGGAATGCAGATGAATAGAAGAACCAAGAGGAAACGGCCTTTTTGTAAGCGCACACGTGACAAAAACAGGTGAAGGAGGAATGAAAACTTTGCTCCTAATGGTTAGTTTTTATCTTCTGTCAAGCTGGCAGTGAAGGTTTTAGTGAAGGTAGTGAAGCGATGGAGATGAGCGAGGTGCTGAGCGAGTCCGAGGATGAGGCTGGTGATGACGGACTTCACAGGTACGTATTCCTTTATACCACTGATGTCATGAATTATTATTATTATTATTATTTATTGTCTTTGATAGTAAAAATGAGAAATTTGCAGATGCAGTGAGGTAAGAACTTCACAAGCACACATCATGGTCCTTAATGTATGATTTAAAGGCTTTTAAAGACACATTTGACCCATTGCTTTTCAGGGTGGAAGGATCATATTGCAATATTAAAAAAAAAAAAAAAAAGCTATTAGGTGCATAAATATGAGTTTTACGGGGAATTTCTCTAATCCGCTCAGAGTCAGATTTCTACAAACTGGCTCAAATGTTTACATACCCTTGCTCCCACTAATGCTGTTTTTAGGTAGATGTCCCTTAGCAAGTTACAGAGAAAGCACATACTTTGTAGCCATGAGCTACAAAGAGCTTCTGGCATAATTCTTGACACCCGTTCTTATCAGAAAAACCTGCGCTCTGAATCGTTTGGCTTCTTCTCACTGACTAATTGTAAACATAGTCCATTCATTTTCAGTGGGGTTGAAGTCAGGGCCGTTTCCTGAAGCCTAATCATAGCCTGGTTTGGGGTCATTGTCCTGTTGGAGCAACTCATTGTATCCAAGTTTCAAACGTCTAGCTGTTGATTTGAGGAGAACGTGAGAAATTCAAATGTTTTTCACCTCCAATATAATTTTATTGATTTTCGTCCAATACGAAGATACCACTCAGGAGGAAACATGATGCTACCACCACTATGTAGGACAGTTGTTTTCTTACATTTGAAAGTAATTTCTAAAACATACTTTATAGACATTTTAGTCTCATCTGAAGGCATTTAGTCCAGCTAAGCAGGCAGCTGGAAATTTTAGTTGACATTGGTGGGCTCCACGGTTATGGAACTGGCTTCTCTGTGAACAGTGACACTGGTGCTCCAGGGTCGTCCCCCGGGTTTATGTCAGGTGCTTGAAACCTTCACAACCTGGGTGTTTAAACAGGACATTAATCCTGGACACTAATCACAGCTTGGTTTTGAACTGAGTAGAGCCGGGTTACTGTATGTGGAGCGACCGAGGCACTTAAAGGCAGGTCTGTGCCACAAAAATATTATTTAAATTCACGTTATCAATTCTGATTTGAACACCTGGGAAACATCAGCCGCGATAATGTCCATAAGGTAGTGATGGTTAGGAAAAAACGCGCGGTTTCTAACCAACTTGCTAAGTTTCATACAAACCACATATATCCAAAAAAAACAATAGGTGGGTATGTATATTTTTGAGCCTGTTGTAGTCTTTGCGGGTCAGAGGATACCCCCCCAAAAAACTAAGTTATTTGCCTGGTTCTTATTTTTAAAAGAAACATCAGTAACTGTTTATCATTAACATGATGTCCATGAATATTGTGGGAGTGTTTCTAGCTTAAATCTAAAGAAACATGTTTTTTTCACATTTAAAAAAAATGTTGTTGCTGTGAATGCTTCATTAAACATTTCACATTTAAATCAGTGCATACTTATTAAAGCTAAAATAAGGCTGAACAATTTGGACAGTATTAAAATAAAATTGGACAGTAGTAGTATAGCTTTTATTTACTTTTATTTGCAGACACCTCAGTATACAGACAGAAAATACACTTTTGTGTTTAATTCTTTTGTCTTTTTTAGCACCAGTTCCGACCGAGAAGAAAAGGAAACTACTTATAGTTTTAAACCGAAGTTGGAAGTGCCTTGCATTTGGTTGACTGACTCCAGTATTGAAAAGGTAGCATCTCATTTCACGTTTATATATTTTTCTTCTTTTTTTTTTTACTTGCCTTCATATATCCGATACCTTTACCTCCCACTTTTATCTTTGGGTGGAGGAATGTAAGGACGATTTTGTGGCAACTCTCGTGTTTTACTTTTTGCGGTTTTATGATTCCGAGCAGAGCGACGAAGAGGGAGCAAATGAGGAGAACAGCGAAAATATACTTACCCCAAAAGGACGCAGAAAGATCCGCAAAATTATCGACTATGAGAACCTCCGTGCTGAGACTCAAGAAGCCCTGAGAGAGGAGGAGGAGAGACGTCTGCGTTTGGCTGAGAGAGTGCAACAGATGGAGGATTGGAGAGAGGTACAACAGATATGCCAATAGAAGTTAAAATTGCTATGTGCAGCAGCACATCAGTCACTGTTCTCTCATATGATGCATCTGTTGATAAATGAATAGGCTGTATATCAGTTTGGCTTTTCTTTTCGTTCAGTTCTCATTTTCCGTAAGAAATCTGCTGATCGTTTGTCCTTGTTTACCAGATAACTGTAATCCCAGATGAGCTGTCTCAAGTAGACTGTCCCGTCACAACCAAGCTGGTCCTGGACCAGGATGAAGAGACCAAGAAGCCACTTGTTCAGGTGCACAGGAACCTGGTTACCAGCCTGAAGCCTCACCAAGTGGACGGTTCGTTTCCGCTTGTACATCTTGATTTTATTTAGTCACATTCCTTATCTTTTAGCTTCATATATGTCTTGATAATCTACGTTTTCATTTGAAAGTTTTATTTCGGTTTTTCAATTCAAAAGAAACTTGCAAGGCAATATATCGAGATTTTAAAAATGTCTAGATTTGTTTAAATAGAGATATAAGATGAGACTATATAGTTTCTATCGAGATAGTTTATGTTGTGTTATAACTATACTTTTATGTATTCCAGTAGGTTATTTTTCAGCCATTTCTCATACTTACCTACAGCTGTTTAAGAAATGTGCCTGTGAGACATTTTGGATAAAGCTTTGATTCAGAGATGCCTTTTTGTAATTACTGTATGAAAAGAAAAACATATCGAGATAAATATTGTATATTGTACATTCACCCTAAAAATATCAAGATATTATTTTTTGTCCAGCCCTACAATCATTCAGCATCTCACAACGTGTGACAACCAACAAAATGATTTTAAAAGCAAATATTGTGCGTTGTGACAATGTATTTTCCATTTAGGAAAGTGTAATGGAAGGAAAAAGTGTGGTAGAAGGTGTACAAGCAACAGGGTCTGAAGCCCATTCAACAGCTTGGGGGAGTTTCACAGGGTGCGGCTCGAGTCGGTGCTTCAAGGACCACCAGATTTATTTGTTTCTATATAAATGAGTTTAACTTTTTTTAAATTGAATTACTGAAATAAATTAACTTTTTGGAGACATTCTTATTTCGATGTCTCAAACTCCAGTTGTTGATGTGTTATAGACACATCTAAAAGTCCCAGGACACCGGCCCTGGAGGACTGGCGTTTGAGACCTGTGTTCTAACTTATTAGGGTTGAGTCTCTGTGTTTGTCTGTAGGAACGTCACAAAGCACCAGTAAAAAAAGATGCCTAATATAGTCTTGTTTTCTCCTTCCAGGTGTCAAGTTCATTTGGGACAGTTGTTGCGAGTCTGTGAAGAAGGCCAACTCGTCTCCCGGATCAGGATGTGTCCTGGCACATTGCATGGGTTTGGGCAAGACTCTGCAGGTGAGAAACGTGTCCGCCTTCAGGACCCATGTTGTGCAATTATACACTGTTTAAAAGTATTTAATGTTTATTAAATAAACCTCTGTCTGTTAAGTATTGTCTGGTGATGATCAGCTCTTAAGCTGATAACAAGACAATGGTTGAAAGGGATGAATTTGAGCACTAGCGACCTTTTAACAGCAAAACCTGCACACACATAGAATAAAGAGTGAGACTTTTATACTTTTGTGCTCGCCGTCATTCCGTTTTCCAGGTGGTGGCGTTCCTTCACACAGTTCTGCTCTCATCAAGCCTGAAGTTCAGAACAGCCTTGGTGGTTTGTCCGCTTAACACTGTCCTCAACTGGGTCAGTGAGTTCAAGAAATGGCAGCACAACCTTGGAGAAGATACAGTCAGGGTATAAAAAAAACAAAAAACACTTGTGTTAAAACATTTCAGATTTCCATATGTTGGGATGATCCAAACACCTAAATATGTTCCAGGTTTCAGAGCTGGCTACTGTAAAGGATCACCTGGAACGTCTTAGAGCTCTGCAGAGGTGGCAGAGACAAGGAGGACTTATGATAATGGGGTATGAGCTGTACCGCATCCTGTCGCAGAACACCCAGTTCACCAACGAAGAGTGGAAGAAGGAGCTGAAGAGCGCATTAGTAGACCCAGGTGCAGAAACTATAGAGGCATAGCCGGTGTACACCCTCTTTTTTTTTTTTTACATCTCTATTTATTCTTTGATTGTTGTCTTCCTTTTCAGGTCCAGACTTTGTGATTTGTGACGAGGGCCACATTCTTCGTAACGAAGCGTCAAGGATCTCCAAAGCCATGAACGCCATCAGGACCCAAAGGAGAGTGGTGCTAACGGGTACCCCGCTTCAAAACAACCTCGTGGAGTGTAGGTCTTTAACAGACACTCTAAAGCTAGGTTTATACTCGACACATTGAACAGGGGACGAGAGTACCCACGCCAAATGTGACGCAGTCGTGCTGTCCTGGCCCTGTGCGCGGGCCCCACGCGCTGTCATGCCACGAGGTCGTGCACCTCCCGAGTTTTTGTAACTTGCCATGGACCGCGCTCACAGGTTTAATTTAAAAAATGGGGGCATTCAGTGGAGCCCTCGCCGAGCAAGTTTGCCTGTTCTGACCTCAAATGGCCCAGAAGTTTCAAGCAGAGACAATGTTGTTAAATGCTGGGTTGTTACTGCTGGTTATTGGCATACTTTCATGGATGAGTTTATTGGCTAACTTTGTGGGTACAAACAAGGATTTTGATTTCTGTTTCCATCACTTGCAGCGTAAATCAGGTCTAAAACAACAACCCACCATATGTAAAACAATCAGCTTTTATTTAGTAAAGCAAAGTGTGTTTTTTTTTACCCACTTAGCCTTACAGGCGGCTATATTCCCCATCTTCACGTCGTTCTGTATGCCACGGGTAAACATCCTGTCTTCTACGTCTCTAAACATCCACTTATTTTGCTTTGATTATTTACAATACTGTGTGCAGCCATTTTAGGTGTGTGCGGTCAACTTTCTTCTCTTGCTTACTTCATTTCCACTTTTTATATTGAGTACTGCCCCCTGTGTTTTTGGGGAATACTGCAGCTACGTCCGCGTCAAGTATAAACGTCTACAGCGTGTCTTTGGGCTCACAAGCCGTCCGCTCAGACCTGCGCGAAGATAACTCCGCCTTACCTGGGATTTTATCCAGTCGAGACCAACAGAGGTTTGCTGGTTCAGTGCTGTTAGATCTTGTTAATGTTCCCATCATATCACCCACTATGAGTCATTTTGAAAGACTTGCTGAGGCATACATCAAGTTTATGCAAAGTGTTAATATTTACAGGGTTTCTATTTCTTTTAAAAGACCTTTGAACTCACCTTGGTACACTGGATATCAGTTTATGCTCCAAATCAGGTGCAATAGCGAACTATCCTTCTTTGCCCATGCCTTTTTGATGATCGCCGACAGATTTGTGGTCAAATTAAGATCTTGAACACGGACTTCAATGATTTAATTCCTGAATCCCTTGTTTATTAGTCTCGCCTTGTGACCCGTCCGTCCGTCTTCTTCCGCTTATCCGGGGTTGGGTCGCGGGGGTAGCAGCTTCAGTAGGGAGGCCCAGACGTCCCTCTCCCCGGCCACTTGGGCCAGCTCCTCAGGAGGAATCCCAAGGAATTCCCAGGCCAGCCGGGAGACATAGTCCCTCCAGCGTGTCCTGGGTCTTCCCCTGGGCCTCCTCCCGGTGGGACGTGCCCGGAACACCTCACCAGGGAGGCGTCCAGGAGGCATCCTGACCAGATGCCCGAGCCACCTCAACTGGCTCCTCTCGACGTGGAGGAGCAACGGCTCTACTCTGAGTCTTCCCCGGATGACTGAGCTCCTCACCCTATCTCTAAGGGAGAGCCCAGACACACTACGGAGAAAACTCATTTCAGCCGCTTGTATCCGGGATCTCGTTCTTTCGGTCACGACCCAAAGCTCGTGACCATAGATGAGGGTAGGAACGTAGATCGACCGGTAAATCGAGAGCTTCGCCTTTTGGCTCAGCTCTCTCTTCACCACAACGGATCGGTACAGCGCCCGCTTCACAGCAGACGCTGCACCAATCCGCCTGTCGATCTCCCGCTCCATCCTCCCCTCATTCGTGAACCCGTCGGGGTTAAATAACCATGGCTCCTGGAGTTTGGAGCAAAGTTGATTTTAGTGGATGTTTTCATACCATTCCTTGTTCAGTCCAAGAACTGTTAATGAGCCCACTGTCTTATAAGAGAGGCGACTCCGCATATTGATGTGTTCGGGATGCTTCATTGTTGACATGACACAAGACACCTCTTCTCTGGACAATCTCATTTTCAAATGTCCCCAGCAGTCTGAAAGGGGCTTTGTCTTAGAAAATGTTTTTACCCAGTTTTCTGCAGTCCAATCCTGGTACAAAATGTTGAGCTGTTCTTGCGTGTTTTTCTAGGAGAGAAGAGTCCTTAATGGTTGAGTTGTGTGTTGGCTTACTTGTAGCTGTCGGCTCGCTTGTGAAATCCTTTGGATGCAAAGCAATGACGACAGCACGGTGCTGCTGTCATCGTTGCTTTGCATCCAAGGAGAGGTAACCATGGTTGACAAAAGAAACACCCCTTCCATATAAAGCAATCTTTCTGTTCTTCTAATGCAACTAGAATAAGGAAGCGATAGCAGGGGTCCCGTCTCGTTAACACTTTAGCTAACAATGAGATAGTTTGATTAACAGTAGCAGGGCTAAACACTGCATTTAAGGTTTTGTGGCTATTTTTATAGCTTTCATTCACTCTTGTCCGATCGTTTCCGTTTTCACTCGCTCTGCAAAGTGCCACCATAGAAATTAAAGCAGTGAAGTTTGAGGAAAACATCATTTCTGAGAGTCTCAGAACTTTTACCGAATCATAACTTGGTGAGCAGCAGGAAGTGTGTTGGATTTGCGACGCCCCTATTAGCTGGTTGTGTTGTGTTCCCGCAGACCACTGCATGGTAAATTTCATCAAGAAGAACCTCCTGGGCTGCCTGAGCGAGTTCAGAAACCGCTTCATCAACCCCATTCAGAACGGCCAGTGTGCCGACTCCACCCCGAAAGACGTCCGGATCATGAAGAAGCGCGCCCACGTTCTTCATGCGGTGTTGGCTGGATGTGTGCAGGTAAAAAAGAACAACCGTGGCCTGCTGGAGGGACGTTGTGGCCACAAACGTCAGCGTCTGACCTCTCAGTTGTATTTTTTTTTCCTCCCCTAGAGAAGAGATTACTCGGAGCTAACTCAGTTTCTGCCTCCCAAACACGAGTATGTGCTGTTGGTGAGGATCTCCCCACTTCAGCACAAGCTTTACCGCTACTACCTGGACCATGTTGCAAATAAGGAGAGGTTTACAGGTGAATTAACACCAACACGGGCACAAAGAGATTCTCAACCCTGCCTGAAAGATTGTTTTTAAACACATCGTAAATTTATGTATTTGTTGGATTTTTACAGATGGTTTACCGGAATCACAGTAATGGATACTTTTCTATTTTTACTTTCAGGTGAAGCCTCCACGACCAGCAAAACAAAACCGAGAACCGGCGTCAACCTCTTCAAGGATTTCCAGGTCCTCGGTCGAATTTGGACTCATCCGTGGTGCCTTCACCTCACCGACCTCACCAAAGAAAACAGCAAGGTTAGGATAATCAGACTGAACGCACATCAACTCCTCACTAGTTTGAACTGTTGTCTTGATTAGCTCGACTTATTTGATTTCATCACAGACGAATTCTCTCAAGAAGAATCCGTTTCAGATGGCAGCTCAGTTGTTAAACTCAGAGGCAATTCTGGCTAAGAGGTAAATAAATATTCCATTTGTTTTTTCCATTTATTTTGCATTTCTAGCTTACAATATTGAGATAGATTCACCCTCTGATCTGTTTTTCTTGGTATCTTTATTTTTCGCTGGAGCAGTGGACTGAAAGAGAATAAAGAGAAAGAAGTGAATAACATTGGGAACGGCACCATGTCTGCTGAGGTGCCCCAAATACCCCGAGTGGTGGAAGGTATTACAGCAGCATGTGTCACTATACCCTCATCCTGAAGCTTAGAAAAGTATGCCGCTAGAGTTTCTTATGTCTTATGTTCCTTCTAGGAGAAGAAGCAGCCATCAGCTCAGTGTCTCAGAGTCCCAAGCAACCATGGTACAAGCATCTGCTGTCCGAAAGTGACGCCAAAATCATGGAGCATTCGGGGAAAATGGTGCTTTTGTTCGAAATCCTCCAGATGGCCGAAGACCTGGATGAAAAAGTGTATGCTTCCTTTATCGTGCCTTTATTGTGCTTTTAAGAATACCCTTTGAACGTTTACACACATTTTTCATTTGACTGCCTAAGTTTTCTCAGTGCTTGAGATTTTATTGCTTAAATGAAAACAAAATAGTTAGTTATGGTGAAGTGAAAGGAAAATAATGCATTGTTGTCAGTTTTTGGTTCACCAGTAGAAATCTGAAGTGTGGCCTGTTTGTACTCGGCCCATTCGAGGCAATACGTTGTAGTAAAACTTTTTGATTACATTTTTTGGGGGTAAGTGCTTTACCTGTTCTTGCTTTTGGACTCTAAAATGTGCCACTTTGTGTTGGTTTGTCCCCAGGGGCATGAATAGTTAATAAAAGCGCTGAATGAGGGATATTTAAACCGTGCTACTTTTCTGATGCGCCAACCTGTTTTTGCGTTCCTAGGCTGGTGTTCAGTCAGTCCTTGGTCTCACTAAACCTGATTGAAGAGTTCCTCACAGCTTCTCACAAGGCCAGAGACCCTTCATCATCCCTCAAAAGTAAGAAAGGAACTAATGTTTGTCCAGATATCTTTCTTAGCGGTTGTGGAGTTTTAATTTTTGTGCCTCCTTACTTGACCAGAGAGCAGATGGATTAAAGACGTGGATTACTATCGGCTTGACGGCTCTACCAGCGCTTCATTAAGGAAGAAATGGGCTGATAAGTTTAATAACACAGACAACTTCCGGTACTCTTCTTTCCATGTTGTGCATTAATTCTGGGATCAGACTGGACCAAAAGGTTGGAGACATTCTTCTGCTGTTATTTTAATGTTTTCTTTAATGATTTTAGAGGCAGATTGTTTCTGATTTCAACGAGAGCCGGCTCACTCGGGATCAACCTTGTGGCTGCTAACAGGGTCGTCATCTTCGACGCTTCGTGGAACCCGTCGTACGACATACAGAGCATATACAGGGTGTATCGCTTCGGTCAGCTAAAACAAGTGTTTGTCTACCGCTTGTTGGCTCAGGTAAGGACAATGATTTGATTCAAGTTGGTCAAAAAAATAAAGGGTTTGACAAGTGTTTGGTCAAATATTTGAAATAAATTACGGTCTGTCGCTTTCAACAGGGAACCATGGAGGAGAAGATCTACGATCGGCAAGTGACCAAGCAGTCTCTCTCCAACCGTGTCATAGATCATCAACAGATCGAGAGACACTTCACTCTTTTTGAACTGACTGAACTCTACACATTTGAGCCAGACCTCCTCGACGATCCAAACTCTAAGAAAAGCAAGAGACCGACACCTATTCTACCAAAGGTGACCTCGCCTCATCTAAATGATCCCAAGTAGGGCAACATTTTTACACCACCTGTTAACTGTGTGTGTTTAATTCTCAGGACAGCATCCTAGCACAGCTATTGCAAATCTGCAAAGACTGGATCGTGTCTTACCATGAGCATGAATCCCTACTGGACCACAAGCAAGACGAAGAGCTCAGCGAAGCAGAGCGCAAAGCTGCGTGGGCCGAGTACGAAGCCGAGGTAACGCGTTTAACATCCTGAAAGCTCATTCACAAAGACAGAGTTCACATTGGCTGCGTTCACACTGCAGGCTAATGCCACACAAATACGATCTTTTTGCCCATGTGACACACATATCCGTGTTTTTCATGGCAGCGCGAACGGCCCAATTCAGATCTTTTCAGCCCCTCAAAAAATCTGATTCGTGCCACTGCTGCGCGTGGTACTAATTCGGATACATATCGGATATTTTTCCAAAGCGTCCGCTTGTCTGAACGATGATGTCGCATTTTATCCTTCTTTTACGTCACTGTCCTGGCTCTCACTACACATCCACACACAGTAGCAGTTAGCGCTCCATAAAGACCATTAATAGCTGTGCTGCTTTCTTCTTACCTTATTTCATCTCACTATGATGTGGTCTTAATATCATCGGCTCCCATTGCTCAGCAGCTTTCTAATAATAGCAAGGACAGATGCCGGCCGGTATCTGCGTTAATTTAAATTTTTTCAAGTTTTTCTTTTTTACGAAACTTTATTGAACACTTCTAGAAACAATTAAATTCACCATTAACTCTGTAAACAGTGCGCTGCTGTGTGACGTCTCCTTCTGTTATCTGCGCATGCGGGTCGCTTTGCAGTGTTGAACCGTTCAGACAGCAGAATGATGGCGGTCACATATAATAGTTCTATGAACAGCAACGTCAAAGAAATCCAATATCAGCCAAAATTCGGAATGGAGATCAAGACCTGGAGTGTTAACGTAGCCATTGTTTAAACTTTCTGTATTTAAATGTTTGCCTTGTTTTTCACCAGTCAAACAGTGCCACACTCCAAGCCAGCTCAAACCTGGACACGTTGCACAAGAAGACCAATGAGCAGCTACTGGTATTAAAAATAAATAAATCTCCAAACTGTCTTAGAGTTGATGCTGTTTGTATTTGGATTCTGCAAGACTTTTCATATGTTCGTTGCAGGAACTACTCAACTCAAGCAGAACAAGTTTATCAGTGGCTTTCCAGAACCTGCAGAAGATAAGGACTCACGCTATTGAAGACTACATCACACGGCTGGTGAGTGAACTCAAACAGGGCATCTTTTATCTCCACTAGCTCACGTGCTCTGCTGAGGTCCTCGGCTGTTTCCTACACAAACAGCTCCCAGGGCGAGCCGCTCCTTTTGCTTCCCCACGCTCTATTTTCTGCCTTTCCTGACCACTACTATGATACAAACATCCACTGAAGCGCTCCGATTTAGATTTAAATTCTTGAAATTTCCCCCTTGAAAGTAGCTAAACGTAGCACCCAGCCACTGCAGCTAAAGAAAAAGACATCACAGAATAACTCGTGCCTTACCTGACATGTGATTGACAGGAAACACACCCTGACAGCAAGCAGGCAGTGCCGACTTCCCTCACACATGCATAAAAACAATAAAAATCGTATGCAGAGCGCAACTGACCGATAAATGGTTTCTAGTTTAATATGGTACTTGTGTGCCGCCTTTTTTAATGCTGCCCTGGGCAATCAGACGTACGGCCATTAGCAACAGTCCGGCTTTTATAATCTCCACTCATTTCACACATCCAAAATAAGTAAGTTTCCAGACTAACCTTTTTCAGTCGTTTTAAACCTGATTTAAAAGTGCAAAATACCAAAGTTCACTATGATTTTATCGCAGAATTTTCTGCAGAGGTCTGGCTTTTAATGTGGAGCCTTAAAAAAAATCAGGAAGAGCTAGTGAGCTAATGAATAGATAGATACTGAACAAAAAGATGGATGGATTTATTATATAAATAGATGTTTTAATTGATTTTAATTAATTCATAAATGGATGGATACATGGAAAACAAGACGTATGAACAGAGGGGAGGATACAGTTGTACCAGCAAACGTTCTGGGGGAAAAAACAGACTGATAAGTAACTTCTCAAATATTTGTGTAATAATTTAGACTAATATGGTGCTGGCAGAGTAGTATTAGCCTTTTTCCCCCAAGTCAGCGACAACTAGAATATATATCTGCTTAAAGCAAGTTGCTGTCCAATAAAAAAATTACTCTAAATGGCGTATAGACATATATGACTATGGGCAGGCCTAGAGAGGTTTACATTGATTTTGAGTTGATTTCAGGCAAACTAATGTCTCTTTTAAGTGGTTAAGTCCTATTATTTCATTATGTTTATGAAAGCATTGCTAATCTAGAAAGAGAATCTATATTCCAGCTCCTACTCAGTCATAGCACTATAAAGCAGGTAGAATAAAAGGAGGCATATTTTTTTCCCCCCACAGCGCCTACAGTACCCCCTCCTGGCTGAGGCGGAGCTGCTGATCAAAGCTGAGCTCTGGAAACAGGCCGACGATAACAGACGGGAACTCTCACAGACCGTTTATCGAGACTCTCTCGCGCAGTACCAGTCGGTAAGTCACTCGTACGTGAATGAATATTGTCGTCTGTACAAACAGCCACTCTCATGGTCAGTCCTCTCTCTCTTCGTAGCTCATGGCCAAAATTCAGGCCATCCTCAAAAGTCGGCGAACTCCTGTGGCGCCCGCCTCTCTCAACACTTCTCACCAGCCTGGGTAGACGCGAGCGAGGAATCCATGCCTTCGACTGGAAGGAGACACGAATGTTTTGCTCTTTGCTACTTTATTCCCTTTGCTTTACCTCTCGTTCCTTGCAGAGCTGAATGTAAAATTGTACTTTATGCAAACAGAGGAATCCTCTGGTTCTTATGCTGCAGTGTAGATCATTGCGGCAGTTTGGGAGGGCACTTTCACTGAAGCTAGTTCACAAATGTACCTTTATCTGTGGGGGAATGAGGTTTTGTGCGCCTTAAAAGGTAACCAGAAGTTTTACTGTTGGGGTAATTTAGCCTTTCTACTAAATTAAACTTGTTTTTGCACTGATGCCTCTGATTGCAGTATATGTTGTTTTCAGAGTGCTGCTCTCCTTTTATTTTAAACCCCCAAGATGTTAAAAGGTTGCCCCCTAATGTTCCCACTAACGACACGGCCTGTGTCCTGGTAAAATGTGTTTTCATTTATTCATTACTGAAACAAAGTTGTGCTTGAAAACAAACAAAAAAACACAAATCCACCAAGGTCAGCTGACACCAATACAAAATAATATAAATGTTAAATTTCTTATGATCATTAAGAGGTACAAAAGGCCATCAGGGGGAAAAATAAGAGCAACAGTCAGTTGGCATACAATTGCATAAGAAAATTTGGTTATTTATAGCAGTAAACAGATTTAAACAAACACATATAAGTTATTTTCCCACACAGGGTTTGTGCTTCTCTTAAAGGGACTCATGCAAGTAAAACTTGAATAATGCACATGTGGATCAGTTATAATGGCAAAATGCACCGGGAAGCTTCAGATTCAAACAGAACTAAATAAAACACTGCTGGAAAATAAAGTTTTGGCAGACATCACATTTTTAACAAGTATGCTTTTGGCAACTTGCATATCTGCTTGGCTAGTGCCTCTGGAAGCTATCCCAGCATGCATCAGGGGAAAGAAAAAGCTACATGTTCAATGTGTGGATTTTCTATTGTAAGGATTAAAAAAAAACACATGGGTGGGGGGGGGAGGTTCACAACAGATTTTGTTGGGTTTATCTCCCGAGAAAATCTGCAGATATGAATGTAACTGCACAGCGTGATGCAATACAAAGGATCTATTAATATTCCTTGGGCTGTACCAAGGAGGGATGAAGAATTGTAAATGTTGAAGGACACCTAACTCTGCACTTCCAATATGATATCATAATAGTAAAAACGAGAAAACACCAAACAAAATAAATATCAAAGTACTGACAATGTCTGTAAACATGGACAAGTTTAAAATGACCTAGAATTTCCACAGTCAGTCATATTTAAATTATTCTAAGAATTCAGGACATAAAAAAAATAAAGTCCACACACACACATACATATAGACCAGTGAGTTTCACAGTGATGGTTGTAGATTCCTGAAGTCACGGAGTGGCGTCTCCAAAGGGAGCTTCAGTCTCATTTGAACGCATAATAAACAAGCCGCTCCTGTTTGATCCAGGATGTGCTCCTCGGTCGCCCCGGGCTTCAAGCTGGGCTGCCTGGCTCACATGTGGCTCCAGCAGCAGCTTAGTGTCCCGTGTCCAGGTCCCTCATGTAGTCCTGAAGCGCCTGCAGCCTTGCATCGATCTCTGACAGCTCAGCCCCCGTGTCTATGGAGCTGTCTGTGGTTAGGACATCAAATGCTGATTAGCTATATAAACCGCGCCAACTAGGACTTTATTTAAAGAACAAAAAAAAAAATGAATAAATTGAGTTACCTTTGTCTTTTATTCTGTGGGTTGAAGTACTGCATAATGGCTTTCTGGTTAAAAGGCCTCGAGACTGAAATGGATAAATTCCTTATTTAGACAAAAGTCATAAGCATTTATTTTACATGCAGAGAGGGGAAAGCATCCATGGATTATAATTAGAGTTTTTATAGCTGCAGTTACCACATAAGAGGTTTCTGTAACTTCAAAGATCATATTAGATCATTTAATTCAGATTTTCTTCTCACTTTTGGGTATAAACAAAAATAATAAGAAACCAAAAAACTATTTTTTTCCAAATACAGTACATTTACCAACTTGCTATAAAGAGAGGCTACTCACCATATTGGGTCCATTGTATGTCTGTTTTCTTCCCCTGTAAAAAAAAAACAAAAAAAGAAGAAGGGATTAAAATTATTTAGACTCTTTAGAGAGAAATCGTTTCCCGACAGGCTACCTGAAAAGAGTTTTGGTCATTTCATCCATATCTGCTAATGAGCTCTCAGAGGAGTTCCTGCTGCCTCTACGCTCCATCGACAGACTCCTGCCTCTGCTGCCGGTCCGGACCAGCTGAGGATTGGCCTCTCTGGATCGGGAGCGGCCCCTCTCAGGGAGGACGGGCGAGGAAAGTATGTCCCTTCGCACTTTCCGCTGTCTGACGTAAAATAAAATAAAAAAGATATTAACGAATGCATCTGCTGCGTGAAAGGCAGAAGAGCAATTAAAGGTAAACGTGTGGGAACCAACTTTTTGAGTTCTGCCTCTTTCTGCCTGCGCTGCCTGTCCTGGATGTAGGCAGTGGGGTCAAAGCGAGGAACCTGAGAACCTGCACGGTGTCAGCACAACAGTGTCAATGTCTTCATTGGGGGTCATTAATCTGATTAAAATAAATGCATATTCAAAAGTATACATATATTTTTAGATAAATCATCAAAAAACATTTAAAATATATTTGTTTATGGAGAAAGGATTTGATTTTGAGTTCCCAAGATGAACACAATGCAAAAAATAAACTGGTTCCTGTTATAAATTCTATTTAATTGTTGAGTGTTGCTGTGTTTCTGGCTACTTAATCCTCCTTTAGCTCTTTCAGAGCACATTCAATGGCTACACGTACAAATGGGCAAAAATACTTCATTTAAATAAAAGTTGTAAGCGACATAACCTTCACTAAACTCTTTCAAAGCGAGATCTCTTATTTTTAATCAGAGAACTTTGTGATTTTTCTCAACTGAAGAACAAGATGATCAAACATGAACAGTACCAAGGTCACCAAAGAGATGCAAAAAAAATAAATAAAAAAAAATAAACAGCACCAGGTGATTAGGTACAAGTTACATGGTTTACAGATGGTACTGAAATGCACCATCAGCTACATGCGTAGCCTGTGCAGCCCGCAGGACTTCACTGATCTGTCGTGGTTGTTATTTTAGCGTGGGGTGTTTTATGCATTTGCCTTCTTTATTCGATGTGCTTTTACTCGCATCTGGTGTTCAGCCATCTTTTTTGCAGTTACCTGAACAGAACCACTAGGGGGAGCACTGCTAAACCAGAGAGTTCTAATCCCTCGTAATTGAAGTCATTTTGGCAGCTTCGCTTGAAAAGGAGAAACTAACCGATGTGATTCTGATGACATTTTGTGGCTTCAGACGTTTTTTATTTTCAAGTAATCAGTTAAAGAATAAGAAAATTTGATATGCAAAGTTTAAAAACGGTTTAGATTTATGTTATCAGGCATTTGAGCTAATAATGTGAGGACATTTCGTTGTGCGCT
Source organism: Fundulus diaphanus (assembly GCA_037039145.1). Lineage (NCBI taxonomy): Eukaryota > Metazoa > Chordata > Actinopteri > Cyprinodontiformes > Fundulidae > Fundulus > Fundulus diaphanus. The sequence goes on from CM073136.1 coordinate 23,139,337, forward strand.
TCTTTGCGATGCTGCTGGCTCTTGATGCTGCAGTGGATGGCAACCCCTGAGCTCTAATTGCATTACCAAAATACAATTGAAAACTTCATCTTCTCGTTATGAGATAGCCACAATAAAAATATTTAGAGCAGGTAAGGCCATTATCTGTGTCTACAGATCTATAAGGCAAAGATCAGCTAAGCAAGATACTAAAGCAGTATCGTTTTCACTTTGCTCTCATCCTGCTGTTCGTCATTTGTTCCCCTCAGCTGATGAAGTTCAGGATTTTCAGGTTTCTTTCATTTAAAGCAGCGCCGTGTAACTTTTAGCCACTATGGGACGCTAGAACTAACTTTCAGGTTTAATTGGCCTGGACAGCCAGGTATGGAGTGAATTTTGTTCCATTATTGTTGCAAGCAAAGAACATGTTTTGTGAATAGAAATTTGAAAATAAAATGCAATCCAGAAATTAAACTTTGCAAAACTTTGAAAAAAAAAAAAAAGTTTTCGAGAGTAACTTTGGTATTTTCTGTTTGTTTGTTTTTCCAACAAAAAAAAAAAAAAAAAAAGGGAAAAAAATTTCTGATTTTATTTATAATTTTTTTTATTATTTTCTTACAGATTTTATATTTTTAAAATTTATATTTTTCAAATGTCTCTTTTTCAGACTGAGTTTTACAAATTGCATTCTTATCAAACTGCGTTTTACAGATCACGTTTTCTTCAGTTCTCACTCTTGAAGCACAATCGCGGATAAAAATGTTGCTAACGTCCATGCAGACCAATAGAAATGCGTCTTTTCCTCCTCACTCCAGAGGAACGCTAACCTGACAACAGCCAGCTGTATGTTGCTCCGCCTAGCTCCACTCACATACATCTGGGACACCGCCGGTAGCAAGTGATTTCTCCAACCAAATTTATGGTCTGGCCAATCAGGACGCAGGGCTGGAGTTTCATAGATGTGACGTAGTGGAGACGCGACCATGACGTGAGACTGTTTTGATAGCAATGGCGGCTCGTCGATGCTGCTATTTCTTCCGTGTTGTCCAATCTACCTAATATTGTTTCATTAAAAGAACATCAGAGAACGCCTCTGAAGGCTTTTGTTGGTGGAAACGATGTTTTCGCCCTTCTCTCGACCGGATTTGGCAAGTTTTGTTTTCCGGGACCAGCGGACGTGCCGACGCGGAAGCGCCCCGGAGCGGTTAGCGGTTAGCGCTAACTATGTTAGGAGGCCTTTAGTCCTCAACGTGGTCGGCCCGGAATCGACTCCGACCCGCGGCGCTTTGCCGCCTGTCTTCCCCCCTCTTCCTGTCAGCCCCCTATCAATAAAACGCGTGCCACTAGAGCCGCAAACACATTATTATTATTATTTTTTTTTTTTTCCTGCGTCGCTATCATCAGCGTCACGGGTTAGCTTCGGTGTGAGTGGTTGAAATAGCACGTCAATAAAGATGACAGACAAGTGGCTTATCCAATCATATGCAAGAATTTTTGATAAGGCCCAGCCTTCTGTAAAGGCAATCCCTATGGCGGTGTCCCAGATGTATGTGAGTGGAGCTAGGCGGAACGACATGCAGCTGGCTGTTGTCAGGTTAGAGGAACGCCGCCCCCAGAAGTGAAGAGAATGTGATCTGTAAAATGCAATTTGAAAAGAATGTAATTCCCTGAAAAAGAGAGATTTGAAAAAATAAAAATGTTTTTTTGATAAAATAAAATCTGAGAAAACAAAGTTTCTCTCAAATCCTTTTTTTGATGAAGAAGTTTTTCAAAGTTTAATTTTTTTTAAATTTCCATTTACAGAACGTGTTCTCAGACACAATTACATTGAGTGTGAATCAGTCTGGTAATCCTCCATTCCCTCTGGCCAAAAACAGACCGGACCAATCACAACGCAGGAAGTGGGACTTTGTGATGCATCACTCTCAATGGCAGAATTACCCACAACGCAGCAGCACTTTTCTGCTACCATGACAGTCAATATACATACACAGGGTCTGTCTCATTCCGCCTACTTCTACACTTCGAACACTTAGTTTTAAGTATATAGTGTGGATAACACAAAAAGTCAGTGCACTGAAGGTACCCGGATGACTCCCTAAAAACGGTCACAAAATGCAGTGTGTAACGATGGACCCTACTCGCACTAAACGGACGCCATCTTGACTACAAAGTGGAAAGGGAGGGACTAGGGACGTCGGGAAGATGTTCCTATTTTGAAAATAATGGCGGACAATTCAGCCGAGACAGCCGGAGTTGTGACACCGCAATCATAGAAATGTAAGTAATGGTGGTAATACGAGGCATTGTACTCTCGTCTAATGCATCACTTACATGTCCCTCACTGACAGAAGCTGATATAATCATTTGGCGAGTTAATTAGCGTAAGTTACATGTTAATGCTCACATGCTGTGAGTGTTAACGATTGGTTAAAGAACGTGTGTGTTTGTAAACAAACGCCGGCATATATTTTTGGCGGGCTGAAAATTCGCGTTCACGTGTGTTGCGTTCGTCACGTCATTTCCAGTAAGTGTTTTAACATAAGTGTTCCTTTTGGAACAATACTAACGATCGAAAGTGGGCACTACGGCAGTAAGCGGTCAGTGCACATTAGCAGTGCACTGACGGAAGTATTCGGAATGAGACAGACCCACAGATTTTTGTTGCTTGGTGCCTTAAGAAAGTACATGTGAGTACACCATGTATCCTCTGATTTTTTTTTTTTTTTAAATAAAAGTGGCAAAAAAATCGTTTACTGAAGAGTTTACTCAATGGCATGAAATGTTTACAGACTACAAGTTGAAAAAACAGAGTGTGGCGCTTGGAGTTTTTTGCATCACATTTGTAGTTATCTGATCGGTGCTAACCTGCTGACGCTGACCCTGTTAGTTCTGCCTTTCATGCTCTACCAGCTCCTTACCAGACTGATAAGCCGTGTATACGGTGTAAGTCAGTCTGGTTGGCCAGGTTAAGGTTTAGTGCCCCTAAAGGCCATCGGCAACACCGCACTGTCTCCCTCCGTGTTTTGGAATCTGATAGCAGACCAGTTTGGAGCGGTGCTCTAGGCCATTCAGCAACAGATCCGACCTTCTCAAGTTATATATGCGAGTTCTTGAGAAGGACAGACCACACAGGACATCGATACGCGCCAAGTGTTGTATATTGACCTGAAAAATCATTGAATAGATCTCAAATTTAGCTAATGCTTGGGTCAAAACTTACACAGTGCTGCTTTAGAGATGCATCGATCACAAAACCGTGCCTGATGTCTCATCTCCAGTTTTTATAAAGCTCTGATGTGACAAAACTGATTGTGATTTCTTTTAGAATAAGAATTTACCAGCAGTCAAAGTATTTCTTCCACAAGGTCCAACTTTGAGTGGCCAATAATAATTAATATTAGGAGAGACAGGGTAGTGCTTACATCTGATGCGTTCGCTGACTGGAAAGAAATTAGATTTTCGAGTTTGTAAATCTGTTTTAAGTGCCTCATTTGGCGGAAATAAACCACGCATGACAGGATTTAGGACACACACATTTTCCGTATATTTAATTATGAACGCTACACACCTGTGGGTGAAGGTGATGGCCTCGGTATGTGAGGACGCGGTCCTGACGAATCGGCTCTTCTGCCCCTCTCACCTGACCTCATTCTTCTGTCCTCCATCCGTTCTCTGGACCCAGAGCGGGCCCTGACTCCATAGCCGGACCGTCTCTCCCGTGACAGGGACCGATAGACCTCCCCGTCAATCCGAGAGCCGACGTGACCCGACACGGGAGTCACTCTGCTGCAGAGGCACCAAGAAGACGTGGACATTCAGTGACTCTCCAGACGCTGAGGCTTTAAACCACAATGAAGGTGAATGAAAGAGAGAGAAAGTAAAGATATAGTACACGCTTAGATTGTCTAACCCTCTCCGTAGTAACGCCAGCTCATTGGTGAGGCTCTTGACCCGAACACGGAGAGCACACTCTGATGCTCTCAGCTCCTCCAGCTGGAAAGGGAGGGGGACAGTTAAAACCAGCGGAGGAACAAAGTAAACAGCGGCCATCTCATCCGGTGAACTCTGACCTGCTCCATTAGGAGTCGCTGCTCTTGGCACCTTTTGCTAGTTGAGCGTTGACTTTTGGCCCTCTCCTTGACAAGCTGCTCCTCCAGCGTCCGCACCACGTCTCTGATCCGCCAGTCTTCTCTCCCCGGCGCAGAACTCCTCCCACTCATTTGCAATCTCTCCAGATGCTGGGCCATGGCTTCCTTTTCCTCTTTCACTGCAGCGAGCCTTCGGGTGACAGTGGTGTCAGAAAGCAGCTAAATAGCTCAACGTGTTTTAGGATTTTGGCTAGTGGCGGGGAGATTAATAAACCTACTCTTGTCGTAGCCGGTGCATTTCTAGATCTGTGGCTTTGCTGCCTCCATGGGAGGTGAGAGCACTGATCTCAGCTCTGAGGGCTCGGATCTCCTTTTGCAGGGTAGCTGGGTCAGGCTTTCCCACATAGGGCAATGGTAAAGGGTAGTGTATCCTACCAGTGTAGCAGAATTAAATGAAACATTTCAAAATAAATTCTAGGTCTAAGAGAGGCCAGAAGAACAACATCCTGTTGCAAACATTGTCATAAAGAGATCCGCACCTGTCAAACTCCACAGTGTAAATGAGGATGAGGTATCTTTTGGCGGTAAGAGCCGACTGCTGCTGATGGCCACGGGGGCGACTGACCACTCCCGCTTTTCTGTTACGCAGCAGCTCCAGGTCAGCGTAAGTCAGGAGGTCGAGGGTGACAGAATCACTCGTCTGAAGAGAGAAAGGGTAGTTAGACGATTACCTTAACGGAGGAGGGCTTCCGATATGTCCCTTAAATAACCCCACCATGGCTGCGTGGGGGTTTGAGTTTCGTGTTAGCATTAAGTGTCTGTGGATGTTTTTAAACACCGACTGAAAACCTTTAAGTTTCGTCAGGCTTTTATTTTAGGATTGTTGTCATTTTATGTTTTATACGATGAGTTTTTGTTGAATTTCTGCTGTACAGCCTTTTATCGTACCATTAGAATCTCATGCCTAGCACGGACCAAAGGAGTTTCTTCCACTACTGTCTTGTGTTTTTTTTTTTTTTTGTTGACGTCTGAGACAGCTCACTGACGTCTGAAAGACCCGACATGTAGACTTTTCGTGACTGTTCAGCAATACTTCCTTCCAGGCCCTGTGAATTAGCAGGCCACAGAGAAGCCAGCAGCTCGGGATGGCTGGACATTTCTCACTCAACTGGAAACAACAAACTCCAGTGAATAAGCCTCCTCATCAGCTAGTACTGCCCCAAGCTAATCTGTCTGTTTCTATCTCTCCGCTGTTACAGTTCCAGCTCTCACGCTCTGGGGGAAAAAATGAATAAATAATATATATATATATATATATATATATATATAAATAAAACAAATACAGTACCATACCTTCCTTACAGCAGATTCCAACATGCTACAGAAAATGGGAAACTGCTTGAAGTTGCCAGTTTTGCGAGTGAGATCTTCAATATCTGAGAGGAAGGAAAGATAAACAGACTTAAGTAATAAAACATGAAAACGTGCCTGTGCCTTAGATGACATTTGTTATTCAAATCTGCCACCTACACGCGGGATCAAACTCCCCCCTCCACTGATCTGCTGTCACAGAGTCAGAGATTTCTACCATCAGCAAATTCTTGTCCAACTCTATCTTCACAGAGAACTCCACCCCTCGAAACACGACATCCTCCATCAACTCAGAGCCGTCTTCCATGTCTCTGGCCCTGCAACATGATCATTGATACACAAAAAGTATCATTAATAAACACGTATTATTCATACATTACAGAAATTAGAAGTGACGGGATTTGGTTAGCTTAATAGCTTTATTCAAGTACATTTGGAATAGTAGTTCGCACAAGGAGCCTGCAATAGTAGTTAGAGCATGATCATTGGCCTAAAGTACGTACTTTTGCTTAAAATAACGTCAATTATTTTTGTATATGTATAGTCAACTAACATTACACAGGTCAGTTAAGAGGAAATTCAAGATAAGCATAATTTAGCATTAAATTGCGTTTGTTTCCAGCTGTACCAGGGGCATAATTGCAGAGCTTAGATTATATAAAAGATCTTGAATAATTAGAAGTAGGGCTGCACAATTAATCACATTTTCAATATAATCGCGATTTAAGAAAAACGCAATTTCCAAATCACAGAGGTCTGCAATTTTTGGCTATGTAACAATTAGGGAATTAGACACGTCCTTTAGGTGTCAGTAACATGTTTAAAGTGGGTTTGCCTCCACATGGAAGGGGCAGTGAGATAATCTAATTTTATTACTTGTTTTAGAGTTTATATAATCATACATAGCATTAAGTACTGGTCAATCAGTTTAATACATAGACTTGCTTGTTGGTTGCACTTTATGTCCAACAAGGTTTGATGTCCAAATCAATTAAAAGCTGTTCTCTTGATTAATATTCTGATTAATAGAAACATTAAAAGTTCTTGTTTTAAATAGCCTTTGTTTACAAACATCTTTATTTAGAGGCCATTTTTGTTGCTTGTGGTTAATGCAGAGAAAAGTCAAAATTGCAATTTTGGTTGAAATATATCGTAGGCAGAGCGCAATCATTTCTGCTCCGAGTTTAGATGCTGTGGGTCTTTTAGCAACTAATCCGCACGGCGAGGAAACAAATTGATTTGTTGTTTGTATATGTTTAAAAAGACATGATAAATTAAACTGAAAAAAAAAATAATCGCATTAAATCGCAATATTAAGATAAAAAAATCGCAATTAGATTATTTTCCAAAATCGTTCAGCCCTAATTAGAAGGCTATATCCTAATCTTTATCGGTTTTATCTTCCTCAATATTCAATATCCTTTATTTTTTTTATGTAGCTTAATAAACTAGGTGTTATGTCGCAAGAGCACACTTTATTAGAGTTTTGGCTTTGTTTAATTTTCATATTAGAATAGATTTTTAGAAACAGCTTCAGACTGAGTGTTGGATAAATGTTAATTATACCTGCTGAGAGTTGGCAAATTGAAAAAAACTGTAAATTTAATCAGAAATACTCAGTTCAATGGCTAAGTTTTTAAAGATGGTAAAATCATGATTGCCATTTTACTGTATATAAAAAAAAAAAAACAAGACAAAGGGCTTTTTGTCACATTACCCGCCCCTAAATGATAATATATATAATTTATAAGAGCTGAAAAGGAAAATAGAAAAAGTACTCTTGTACATTTTACAGAGGCATGTCTGCATTGGATATACAGTACATGAGGAAATGTTATCACTAATTTCAAGCTTTTCTTTTATATACAGCGCTGTGAAAAAAATATGTGGCTTAACAGTGGCTTTTTATTGTTTTTCCTTGGTGACAAAGATAACCACATTTTCTTGCATAGCCAAGCTCAATTACTACCAGATCCGTCAACATGATGACAAGCAGGAGATGTCAAAAAGCCGTCCCTTCGGGTTCAAACTCTCAATGAAATGGAAGAACAAATGAAAAATCAATGAAATGCATCAGTCAGGAAAGTGTTACAAAGCCATTTTTTTAGGATCTGGGGCTGCAGCGCGGTACAGCGAGACCCATTATCCACAGAGGAAAAATAAAGAGACTGAAGAAAACACGGAGCAGTGTTAAAACTTACCAAGACTGTCTCAGAGAGCAACAACTAATCAATCAGGGTTCATCATTCTGAAAATCCTAAGTAATGTCGGGACATAAACGCAATAGTGTAGCTGGTTTTTGCTTTGACGTAATCAAATATAATTAGCCCACTTTTTCAAGATCCTTTCCTTATTTTTCCTCCATCACTATGTTCTCACCAATGCCTATGAGCTTCAGCATCTCAGCCAATGATAATATGCATGAATTGTTGCCTTCGAGGCAGTGAAATTCCATCACAAAGATCTGATGTAGGATTGGCAGGATTCCTATGCATGGCATTTGAAATATAAAACACCAAATATTGCAACCTAGTCTTTTTTGGAATATTGCAAACTGACGTTGTGAAACAATATATATTGGATATGTATTGAGATAACAGCATTGCGCCAATAAATACTTTTTTTTTTTTATTATTATCTTTAAATCTGTTTTAACCGGCTATTTGAAACGTACTAAATTTCCCAGTTTTATTATCTGAGCTACCCAGAAACACCACACGGGGCAGAATCGTATCGTTCTGAAGACTTGACAATATGGGTTTTAAAAACAAAGGTGTATTTAGAAATAAAATGGAAGACACTCATTTAATCTCTGAATTCATGATTTGACGAAGCGAGTTAGAAACTGAATCACTAATGTGGCGAACCTGTTAATGTTTTGTTACGCTTCACTTTCTCTCGTCACACCGAGTGAGTCTGTGTAAACATATTTCACTGCAGCATTAATCTCAGAGAACTTAAACCGTAAAAATCCCAATGAAGACAACGGCTTTGATTTTTTCCCACTGGCTTGTCGACACGGATAATAAGCTTCTGACGTGTAAATGTTTACATCTGCCCCCTTTGACCAGAGGTCAGCTAGCGACTGTTACCGTCCGCCGTAGTCATGTCTATTGAGTCTGACCAACATTAGCTCGGCGAAGCTAGCGTGGGTATCTCAAAATAGACACGGCTGATTATTTACTATTTTTATTTGCCAGAAGTTTGGCTTTGACAGCGACATCTCCGGGTCGCGTACCTGTGCTCAGTTTGAAAACACAGCAAACAACTAATCATCGTAGGTTAACGTTACCTTGGGTTAGTGAGTATCCTGAACGCGTCAAGCTGTCAGAGCATCGCCGATAGGAAACCGTCAGGAGGAGCTCGGTGGACTCTCAGGACAACAAACTAGGGATGCTCTCCGGTCCCGGACAAGTTGTAATCCATGGGGTGAAGCGCAGAGCGGCTCAACAACCGGGAACCGTTAAATTCTTCTTCTTCTTTGGGTTGTTGCTCTTCCTCTGCGTCACTCCAACCGGGGCTCCTTGTCCCTTAAGCGCAATGCTGACCCCTGCAGGCGCCGAGGAGAATTTGCGGTCACAACATCGGTGGATCTTTGAGATGACAGAGCAGCGTATTAAAAACAATCCTAGTATTTTTTTTAGTACAGCTACCAAACTCACCCAGAGTCAGAGCTCTGTCGATCATCTCAGCTCTCGACATTAATGACTTTATGGGATTCTTTAAAAATGAAACCGATTTCATTAAAAATTTTAATTTGGGATCCTCCCAGACATGATTACCTCAGTAAGCAAGGCAGCGTTGGAAGCATCTTTAGAACCTGATCGGTTTTTGGACTGTTTCGACACAGTAGAGCTTTCTGAGTTAATGTCCCCATTTTAGACATGATTAATCTATCCTTACTAAATGAATATGTACCAAAGGGTTTAAAATGAGCTGTTATTAAACCTTTACTTAAGAAACGCCCTCTTGATCACAATGGCTTAATAAATTAAAGACTTATATCTAATCTTCCTTCATTAAGATTCTTGAGAAAATAGCTGCTAATCAAGTATGTGAACATTTATAAAGTACTTGTCCTGTTAGATATCAGTGCTGCATTTGATACAATTGATCACATTATTCTCTTGGAAAGACTTGAACATACTGTGGGGATTAAGGGGAAAGCATCAGGCTGGTTTGTCTGACAGATTCCAGTTTGTTCATGTTAATAATAAATCTTCTCCAAAGTCCAGGGTCACTTGTGGAGTACCACAGGGTTCAGTCCTCGGGCCAATTCTCTTTACTATATATGCTTGCCATTGGTAAAATTACCAGACAGCATGGGATTAATTCACACTGTTATGCTGATGAGACTGACCTATATTTATCCATAAATCCTGATCAATTTAATCAATTACTTAGAATACAGACATGTCTTGATTACATCAAAACTGGGATGACTTTACATTTTCCACTTAGTATTTCTGACAAGACAGAAGTTGTCATTTTTGGACCTGGGTCTTTAAAAAAATAAATTTCTTAATCAATCACCTAATCTGGATGGCATTAAATTGGCCTCTGGTAGTAAAATAAAAAACAAAACAAAAAAAATTGTGTTATTTTTTACCAGGACATGTCATTTAAATCCCATATCAAGGGTTTCCTTTTTTTCATCTCTGGAATATTGCCAAAATTACAAATATTCTGTCCCGGAATGACACTTAAAAACTAGTCCATGCATTTGTTACATCAAGGCTGGACTATTGTAATTCTTTACTATCAGGAAGTCCACAAAATGCAGTTCAAAGCCTTCAGCTGATCCAAAATGCTGCTGCAAGAGTTCTGATGAAAATCAACAAGAAAGATCATATTTCTCCAATTTTAGCTTCCCTTCATTGGCTTCCTGTTAAATCAAGAATAGAATTTAAAATTCTCCTTCTAACGTATAAAGCCCTTAATAATCAAGCTCCATCATATATCAGAGCTCTGATTACCCCGTATGTTCCTAACAGAGCACTTCGCTCTCAGGCTGCAGGTCTGCTGGTGGTTCCTAGAGTCTCTAAAAGTAGAATGGGAGGCAGATCCTTTAGCTATCAGGCTCCTCTCCTGTGGAACCAACTCCCAGTTTTGGTCCGTGAGGCAGACACCTTGTCTACTTTTAACACTAGGCTTAAAACTTTCCTTTTTGACAAAGCTCATAGTTAGAGTGGCTTAGGTTATCCAGAGCTACCTCTGTAGTTATGCTTCTATAGGCTTAAGCTGCTGGAGGACATCAGGGTCTATTTTTCTCACTCCGCTGAGTTCTCCTACTGTTCTTAAATTTGCATTGTTTGTTGTTATCTAAACTTTTAACTTTATGTTCTCTCTGTCTTTTTTCTCTTCATAGTAGGTACACCTGGTCTGGCGTTCTGTTAGCTGTGACATCATCCAGGGGATACAGATCATCAGCCATTATCATATAACATAGAAAGGATTCCAGGATCAATGTGTGCTTCTGTGCTCTTTTTGTGTTTCCGCTCTGCCTTCTCTATCCCCCAGTCGGTCAAGGCAGATGACCATTTACACTGAGCCTGGTTCTGCTGGAGGTTTCTTCCTGTAAAAGGGGAGTTTTCCTTTCCACCGTCGCTTCATGCAGGCTCAGCATGAGGGATTGCTACAAAGCCATGGACAATGCAGACGACTGTCCATTGAGGCTCCACGGTCTTTCTGGAGGAGTGAATGCTGCTTGTCAAGACTTGATGCAATCTGCTGGATTTCGATAGATAAGTAAATCTTTGACCAATCTGTCTGGAGGATTTGATTGAATTTGACTTTGTAAAGTGCCTTAAGATGACATGTGTTGTGAATTGGTGGTATATAAATAAAATTGAATTCAACTCAAATTGCTCCGTATAAGGCCTTTGATGTCCTGTCACTGTTGCTTTGCAGCAGTGAGGTTCTTTGTTTGAATTGTGACCTGACATCTTTTTGCATGAAGTTTGCATTTTCTCCCCATGTGTGGGTACTCCAGTTTCCACCCACAGTCAAAAAAATTACTGTTAGGTTAACCGGTTACTCTAGATTCTCCCTCGGTGTGAGGGTGTGAGTGCATGATTGTATGTCTCTGCGTTGTTCTGTGATGGACCGTTGACCTGTTTCAGGTTGCAGCCCGCCTCTCTCCCAATAACCTGCACCGGTTTGTTGGTACAGTGAGTATGGACAATTGTCTCTCAAAACTCTGCTGCTTGCTTACAAATGTGTTTCTTCCTCAAACTTTTGTTCCTGTGGTCAGATTTTATGTCTTAATGCACAAATATTTTTCTCTCTGCTTGCATCCTTCTCCCTTACATTTTCAATGTAAGAGCGTGTTGTTTTACACAGACTTTTCTTGCTTGAGTAGTCTTTGCCTTTGCAATGGATCTTTTTAAACAACATAGGCTGTTTTTCCAGATTAGGTAAGATTCCTCAAAATGTGTAGAGCGCCATTTTCTCTCCAACTCCCTAAAGTTAAGCTTCAACGGACACAGCTCTGGATTAAACCAGAGAGCCTGCTTCCTGTGAATAATGTCCTTCTTTTTCAAGGGGGCTATGTTGTCTAATGCAAAACGTAATGAGGAAGTAACACTATCACCAAGAGCAACAATTTGCGAACGGGGAAAGATAAAATTTGATACAGCTTTGTCTGATTAAAATCTCCTACAATGAAACCTTATATTGGGGGTGGAGAACTCAGTTAAACAGCATAGCACATAAGAGTGTATATATGGAATCCACTTCCTAAATTCAAAATGTGTTCTTTCATACAATGCCGTGTATCAGTTCATCTGGGACCAAAAGGATCTTTTTCTTATATCTTAAGATATATAATGTTCTTATATACACTCTTATGTGCTGTGCTGTTTAACTGACCTTCTCTGACCTTCGCAGGCAGAAAGGATGCCACCCTGGGATGTGAGGCATATTCAAGGTTGACAAAATTCTTCCTACAACTATAATCACAAAAGCTCAACTAACATCCCCTTTATATCATCCAGGTTTAAACGTTCATGAATTGTACATCTAACGTAACCATTACTATGGTGTATAATAAAGAAAATCAACTTTACTCTGTAATGCTCAATTACTTTCACAGCAAAATGTGTGTTCAAAATAACCTAATCTTTCACCTAATCTAGTGCTTGTGATGATCAAAGCTGCTCAAACTTACACTGAAACAGAACCAAACACAGTCTGCAGCAGATGTCTGACCCCCCCCCCCCCCTGCACCCACCCCCCTTGTCTTGCCTTGACCTGTTGGCTATTTCAGGAAACACAGACTTTACCAGTTATGAACTACAAATAGGACTTCTCTGGCCTGAGACAATTTGTTTTACTGATACAAACATTTCACTAAGTCTGTAAGACTAGGGCATGTTTTCTTGGTTTGTCTGTGTTTGTCCTATTGATAGCAATACATGAGGAATGAGGACAGGCACCACAATGGCTTACAGCATATTAAACACTGGAACACATTGAAGTTCCTTGTAAAGGTATTCACTTATCTTGAACCTTTTACAGTGTTGTCAGCCACAAGCAGAGCAGCACAATATCAAAAAAGTATGCAGGCTAAGTGCAATGCTTTTTCTCAGAATAGGAATGACTATATTGATTTGAAGTTATTTTTTCCAGACTCTTTTTCTTTCTTTTTGTTCATCACAAACCCCAACCCACCCATCCCACGTTGACAGTCTGCCATTTGCGATTGCAATGGTACAAAAATTAATATTGGAATGACGATTCGGATTAAATACATTGTACAGTTCTGTTTACAGCCACAAACTTTAATTTTTGTTTGTGTATTTGGAAATGAACACAAAGTAGGGGACTATATTGCAGTGGAAGGCCATTTGCTAAAACATGTAGGGGTTTAGGAGCATTTTGAGGGATCTCTCCGCAGGCTTTTCACATCTGCAGACTTGAGTGTTTGCCTCTTGGTTTCAAAATAGCTAAAGTTGAATCAGACTTTATCTTTTGAACAGCAGTTATCAAATGTTTTCCCAGATTCTCACTTATATTTAGGTCTGGACTTAGATTGGGCCTTTCTGTCAGGTGAATATACTTTGACCTAAACTATTCCAATGTTGTTCTGGGTGTTTCTTTAGGATTGTTGTCCTGCTGGAAGGTCTCCCTCCTCTCCGGTTTCAGGTCTTTTGCAGCTTCTAACAGGTCCTCCAGGATTGGCCTGTATTTAACTCTATCCATCTTTCCATCAAGTCTGACCAGCTTTCCTGCCCCTGCTAAAGAACAGTATCCCCACAGCATGATGCTGCCATCGCCACGTCTCACAATGGGGATGGTGTATTCAGGTTAATGTACATTTTTAGTTTCCCACAACACAGGCCTTTTTTTCATTCAGGCCACAAAAGTTCAGTATGACCAGTGCTCTTTCTACCATCTTTGCTGTGTCCCTTAAGTTGCTTTTGGCAAACTGCAAACTTGACTTTTTATGTTTTTTTCTTTTTGATATTGGTTTGCCACCTAACACTGATTTAAACTTTATCCAAAACATTATCCCTGGCCTGTCTGTTGTGTCCCTTGGTCTTCATGATGCTGTTTGTTCTCTAATGCTCTCTAACGATCCTCTGAGACGATGAATTGTGTTGGTCCTTCACATAAAACGGGAAGAAACTACATCACAGTTTGAGGTTCTAATATTCAAATGTTTAAGGGATGTGTATCCTTTTAAAGCAGATCCAGAAAGAAATATTTTTTTAAAAAATTCTGCATGGATGTTTGCAAAGACCCACATGTTGCTTTACTGATTCACTCAAATAAACACCCCCACATAGGACAGGCTAATTGCATCCAACAGCTTGAAAAACAGTATTAAGCAGAGGGCAATGGTCTTCTTCATAGTAAGGCAGATGGGCAGCGTGTCTTCCACACCTGCCCGATGCTGTCATCAGTCGGCAGGCGGGGAGGGGAACCCGTGCCCTTACCTGCAGCACCAGACAAGATTAAAGGGATGAACAGACAGAAAAACTGATACTCATGCTCAATATATCCTCCCACTCAGTCTGCAGAAACAGCACAAAGCCACTTAGTGGGTCTGCAAGCTGCACCAGTGTTCTTTTAAAAAAAACACAAAGGTAGAAAATGTGTTTCCACACTCACATGCAGTTTAGCTGAACTGCCGAACTTCTGCTGACACAATGGTTTGGGTTTTAATAGTTTTAATTATTCCTGTTTAATTGGAAGGAAGTCATTTGCCTGTTCATAGTACACAATCAAAGGACTTAATTAGCAATTATATAAGGGAAGTTTTTAGTAAGGTGTGGCCATTCTGGGATGCGGTAAGTGTGTAGAATCAAAAGATTTAACAATGAAGAGAGGACTGTATCAATCAGGGAGGGGTTGGGAGAGGAGGGGGCTTATAGGAAATGATGATGTCACTGTGTGACAGATGAAACATCAGACAGACTCTCAGCTCTCTCTCACACACACACACACACACACACACACACACACACACACACACACACACACACACACACACACACACACACACACACACACACACACGCAAAACTCAAGAGGCTTCTCATTATTGTTCAGCAGACACATGGAGGGAGCGCCCACTAACCAGCTGCGCTCTGGGAGCGGACTCTCGGCATCCAGGTAACACGGGAATACATTTTATACTTTATTTATTTCAAAATCTTTGGCTTGAATGTAAAAGATTGTGATTTAGTAAACCTCTTTTATTTAATGCAAGTGTTAACTTGCTAGTCTTGCAATCCCTGTGGTTCTGATTTAGTCAGAGCTACTCAGGTTTTAACTTAGATTTGTTCACCTAGTGCACAGGTTACACAAAGTATTATTTTGAACTGCTCTAGATTGATTTCCATCTATTTTGTTTATGTTACAGATTTTTATAATGAAATAATCAAAGCAGTTCTCAGCACATTCATCCAAGACGTGCTCTTCAGAAAAAAGAGCCCCCATGTCTCTCTGGCTATGTTGACACAAATGTAAATTGCGTCTGATTTGGGAGCACCGGCAGGGGTGGAGGTACATGCTTCTGCAGTTGCGTCTCTGTGCATCTGCTGTGCACATGGCTCAGAGGAGGGCTGCAGGTGGCTGCTGCTGCTGCTGCTCCCGAGCTCCCCTGAACGAAGACAACGCTCGTTTCTGCCTGCTGGCCGGCCTGATCTTTCTCTACTTGCTGTGCGGAGCGGCCATCTTCTCGGCTCTGGAGCACCCCTTCGAGATCCGTGCCCGGGTCCTTTGGAAGCAGCAGCTGGAGAACTTCACCAGGCGGTACAGGGTCAACCTGGGCGCCCTGCACACCCTGCTGCGGCAGTACGAGCAGGCAAACGGAGCCGGGATCAGAGTGGACACGCTGAGGCCACGCTGGGACTTCTCTGGAGCCTTTTACTTTGTGGGCACTGTTGTCTCTACCATTGGTAATGACTCACTCCTAAAACTATCAAATTCATAACATTTCAATAAGTGATGCAGTACCAGGCTTAAAGCTACTGTAACCTCTGACCATGTTACCTTTCCGTTTGTGTTTTCCAGGTTTTGGGATGACCACACCAGCAACCATAGCTGGAAAGATATTCCTTATCTTCTATGGCCTCATCGGCTGTGCAGCCACTATCCTCTTCTTTAACCTCTTCCTTGAAAGGATCATCACCATGTTGGCATACATCATGCGTTGGTGTCATGAGCGGCGGCTAAGGTGCGGCGGAGCGGGTGTGATGTCGAGCAGAGAGGAGTCATCTGGTGAGGAGGACAGCCTGGAAGGCTGGAAACCGTCGGTCTATTATGTCATGCTGATTCTGGGACTGGCGTCTGTTGTGATCGCCTGCAGTGCCTCCACCCTCTACAGCTCCATGGAGAACTGGAGCTACGTGGACTCCCTCTACTTCTGCTTCGTGGCATTCAGCACCATCGGCTTTGGGGACCTGGTGAGCAGTCAGAGAGAGCGCTATGAATCCCAAGGGGCCTACCGGCTCGGAAACTGCCTTTTCATCCTAATGGGAGTATGTTGCATCTACTCGCTTTTCAATGTCATTTCTATCATTATTAAGCAAACTCTTAACTGGATCCTGGGTAAGCTGGTCTGCTCCGGGAAGCACAAGCTCTGTTCCTGCCCCTGCCTTCGAAGCAAAAGCCAAAACAAGAGGGTTTCGGCTGCACGCCGCGTGAAACGCAACGCTGTGCAGCCCGTCTCCACCCAATGTCCCATGGGCAGGCGACACTACACAGATGGCTCTGTGGAAACCGTGTGCGACAGCGAGACAGATGCTGGTGCAGGGGCAGAGGTACACCTGGGCCGTCGGCTGTCAGGAGAGATGATCTCCGTCAATGAGTTCATGGTGTCTAATAAAGTGTCTCTGGCACTTCTGCAGAAGCAGCTGAGTGAAACTGCTCACCAAGGGCCGCGACAGAGCTACGGGCACCAAAACGGGTTTTCTGGTGGGGTGGGGGCCCTGGGGATTATGAACAATCGCCTTCAGGAAACCAGTGTGGACAGATAGCATCACTGTTTTGGGCTTTTTAGACAATCATTAGTTTACCCTCTCTGTATTGCGAAACCAAATTATGTGAATCCTGGCTGTTTTCGTCCCAAGTGCAGTAGATTAACTCAACAGAGAAAACAAAAGACTTCCATCATGAACTCTGCTGAGCAAGTAAGTCATTGTTTTCTTTGTAGAGGTGAGGGGGAAAAAAAGAGGAAAATTCAGCTAAAAAAGACTTGTGACAAGGGGTCCGATGTCCTTAAGTGACTGACTCATACCAAAGCAATCAGGCGGGAGAAGCGGTGAAGGACCACTTAAAGGAGGCTGCTGATTTGAAGAATGCTGCACATGTTGCTGGACCTCAAAAAACCGATAGGGTTGTATCAGGCTGCAGTAGTTAATAATCAATGTACAAAAACGATATCTCCCTTCGCTTCTTAGATAGTCGGTGCATTCTGTAAATCACGTCAAATGTGACCGACGTTTAATAACAGCTCCTGCAAAACCATAGAAATGTGAGGAAGCACCAAGAAAGAGACATTTTAATTTGTTGATTGCTCACAGAGCACCCATCCTAGAAGTCATTTAAATTCATAGTCATCTTGAAGGAGATCCAGGGCTTTCAGCAGAGAACATCTAATCAAACGTGGCTTGTAAAGGACACTCCTATGTCAATAAGTGCCGCACAAGTAGTCACGCCATCATATAAACACAGAGAGAAAGGCTTAGGCGATCCATGGCTGAGAGATCCTTTACTATGCAAGGATAAAAGTATCAATTTATGGCATGTAGCATTCATGTGAGGTGTTTTCAACAGACATTTTAATTTACAAGTCAAAACCTTTTTTCTTAGATTTGTTTTAATAAGGAAACATCAATTTTTGGCAGATGTTGGTAACTAATTTAATAAGTTTGGCAGTTGTAGCTATTTTTTTCTGTTGTTGTTGTAAGACATATGGACCAGAAATCCAGAAAAAAAAATCATGAAATAAAAGATAAAAGCTGATGTCACCGATTAATCAACGAAAGGGTAAATCTCCAGGAAAAAGAAAAAGATTTTAGTACTTGTAGTAATTTTTTTTCGTCAAGTGTTGCGGGATGATGTTTCTTGTTGCTGGTCATTAAGTTTGAACGCATCTCAGGAGGGATTGTGGCCGAGTCCTCCCTATAGCAACTCTAAATCCTTTAGGTTTTTTCTGACTGCTGCTTGGTGACTTAAAGCGTCAGCTCCCTGCAATGTGGCAATCTACGACTTTATCGTGTTTCTTGTCTATCCACTTCTTTGCTGCCTTGGTCACATGTTCCTAATTGTTGTCCTGTGAGAGTTCATTTCTAAGCCCATCTTCATTACTCTGGCTGAGAGAAGAAGAAGAAGAAGAGACTTGTCTGGGATTTTGCAGTACATGACCCTGTTCCGCCTTGTAGCTACGAGAAGAGCTAACTTGTCTGAGAGGGTCTCTGTGATGCTCCTGTTCATTGGCTCTTCAGTGCAATACAGTCCTCTATATAAAAAAACAGCCCCAAAGCTTATTCTTCCCACCTCTGTGCTTGACTGTTAGCATTGGACTTCTTCTGGTAATACTCAGCATTACTAGTCCTCCAAACACATCACATTAATATAATCCGGAAGAGCTTAACTTTTGTTGCCTCTGACTTCAGCACTTTCTACTAAGCCTTCTCCGAATCCTACAGAAGTATGTCTGGCAAATCTAATTTGGACCCATATAGGACCCTTCTATTACAGTGTAGTGTGCTACCAGTGGTGTTTCAGGTGAATGTGGTCCAAACTGCCTTCAGATAATAAACAAGCTTCTCATGTAGCTGTTGACGGAAAAGTCACATTTTTCATGCTGATCCGCATCCTATGTAGCAAGGTGTTGCAGGGAGCTCCTTACTGGGAGCCATAAATGGTCATGTTAAATTTCAGCCTTGTTCAGATTTACTGTCCTTGATGTCCATTGACAGCTTTTTGGCCTTGCCAAAGATAATGGAGCGGTTGGAATAGAAGAAATCTTAAGCAGACATCAGAAATATACATAAATGATGAATTGATTTATCTGTATACCAAATAAGCCCATTGACAAATTGTGGAAGCATCTTATCAGATATTAATTTCTTTTAACACAGATACAGTTTTAACTTTAATGCAACTTGTTTTTTTTATTAATTGTTGTTCTTGTCTAATATTATTTATATATACAGTATATATATTTATATATATTATAAAAAAGAAAACTACATTATGAGTTAGAGATTTTTTCTCTCATAAGTGAACAAACATACAAAATCAAACGGGAATCAACAGGTTAGTCATATGTTCTTTATTCAGATTAAAATCTTTACTCTCATCATTTAATGTTTAAACACAGAAAATGACACAAAAAAAGAACAGAACAACGTAGTATGATGCAGATAAAAGAACCGATGCAAAGATTGACCCGTTCTGTTGTTTGTCGCTGATGTTTTATCTACCAT
The DNA here is from genome assembly GCA_037039145.1 of Fundulus diaphanus. NCBI lineage: Eukaryota > Metazoa > Chordata > Actinopteri > Cyprinodontiformes > Fundulidae > Fundulus > Fundulus diaphanus. The sequence goes on from CM073136.1 coordinate 23,158,721, forward strand.
ATAAAAGATAAATAAGGCAGCACAGTACATGATCAATTCACTGAAAAAATACATTTCACTTACAATTTCAGAATGCCTAGAAACATGGTGAATGTATGGATATGACCATGTCAAATTTGATTTGTCAGTAAGTACAGATTTAGGCCATTTTTGTATATGTTCTGGTCAAACTTCTTGATAAGCAGCTGCAGTTATAATAAAAATACAAAGACAGCCACAGCTTTGGAAAAAAGATAATCTCTCCTGGATTGCAAAATGTAATTTTTCTTTAATGTATGTATATTAAAATATTTGTCATTTGCTTGTCACCAGCAATAAGAAACATATATGAATAAGTTCCCTGACTCCCTTTTACTGTTAGTATTTCTGATAGGAACAAAAGGCCATCTGCATGTTTACTTATGGCTCCCTTTTGACAATGAAATGTAAAGGCTTATTTAAATTCTAAACATTTATACTTTAATCTCTTTAAAATTTTAATCTTTAAAATACAATGTTGTGTGTATCAAACAGTCCTGGTTTTTATCCAATGAAAATGTACAGTGTCACAGTTGATTTTTATCCAGTTGTACTGATCTGTCCTGTGAATTTATTAGCTGTGCTGTGTGTTCACTGAATTAGAGGCAGAGGTTCATTGCTTGCTCTGTGTCTGAGTACGTTTTACAAAATATCTGTCTCGTATAAATATAAAGTTGTAGGCTTTATTAGATTTCTTTTTGCATTGTATTTGTTTTCACAAGATGCTGCTTGCTCGCATGATGTGAGCAAAAACCTTTGCCAGGTCATGTGAATTCTCCGTTGGTCAGATTGCACATGTGAGGAGAACAGTTTAACTTTCACATTAAATACAGCCCCTCTGGGTTAGAGATGGTCTCTGCTTCAGGGTCTCATGAACTTCCCAAAACCTGTTAAGACAAGCGATGTTGAAAACAAAGATAAATGTCCTTATTTTGCATATTAAAAGAAAAAAACATAGTTGTAATGAGTTGCAGTGCTTTCAGGGAGAAAACTGTGTAGTGCAAACTCACATTTGGTACTGCGGGCTTGTGTGTCTCTCTTTGATTATAGTAAGCAGAGATGATACAGTTCCTTCTATAACACACGAATGTAGCATGATGTTATTTGGAATACGTAACACAGAGTGTGGCTTTAATTTATATAAATACTCATTAAGTTAGAGTCTGGTTATCTTACTTGCTCTGGATGCCTCCACCTGGAGGTAATCCTGGAATGACGGTGGACGCCAGGACTGTGAGGACAGATAGGAGGTCAGGCTCCTCCCCCGAGGCAGATAACTCATCATATATTTCTGTCAGATAAAAGGACACAGAATCACTGGCATGAGCACTTTTATAAAGTATTTCCATACTTCTTTCTGAAGGTTTACATTTGCAGTACTCATAAACTTAAACTGAGTTTTATTGAAAACTAAGTAATAGGTTTGACACCCCACCTCTCGTCCAATGACCTCTGGAGATAGGCACCCAACCCCTGAAGCCCGCCACACCCCATCCCCACTCTCCGACCCAGCAATGATAATAGACAACGGCTGAATGGATTGATGGATGGATGGATGGATGGATGGATGGATGGATGGATGGATGGAGCCATTCCAAGAAGGTCGATTATTCTTCATCAGTGCTGACAAAGTGTTTGCATTGTGTAGTATGAGATAGAGTTATGTTATTGGGACATCCCAGCAACACACGAATAGCACTTGCTAGTAGTGTTTCCTCATGTAAACAGAGTTTTTGTTTGGAAAAACCGGTATTTAAAAAACCTGTTTCCAGAGTAGAGATGTTTTAAAAACTCTGTAATATAAACATGTGAATTACCTACAGATAATCAAAAGGAAGTGCATGACTGTTATTACTTTCTGTGTTAAAAACACGTACAAAAAAAAACTGAACTGTATTTTTTTCTTAAATCTCTCTCGCTTTGTCCCTACTTTTTTCACTTATTTTCAAATGTGAGCTGAAAATTTTAATAAATTTAATACATTTTTTAACAAAAAAATAGAAATCAAAGTAACAGCTGTTTTAAGAAACTCTTTAGTTAAAGCAGCACCGTGTAACTTTTAGCCACTTGGGGAAACTAGACCCGTAACTTCCAGGTTTAGCGCTCAGGAAGGCCACTGGCAACACTGCACTGTCGAAAAAATTAAACAGTCTTCCTCCGTGTTTTGGAGTCTGATAGCAGACCACTTTGGACCAGCAGAATGAGAAGTCATGGAGTTACTTGTAAAAACAAGGCCACATTCACCCCTCTAGATTTAATCCAACATCAGACAACCAAAAATATGTCTGATTAGTTAAGTGTCATCTGTTTTGTATTGGTCACATGACCATAGAATGGGTCATGTGACTAGACGACTTACATAAACATGTTTTTGATAAGGGCAGCCTGCACAGTGCATTGATATAAAACTTGCAATGTTCTGCTTTAAGATCCACATTCGCCATAATTAGTTTCCTCTTCATTTGAATTTCAATGTAGTTAAAGAGGACATTAACACCCCCTGCTGGCGGGCCACATGTATTAAATGTTTATGACAGAAATCTCACAGATCGTGCAACATAGACAGATTTTTCTCTTTCAAAAGTAGTGGAAAAGTTCTGCACCTAAAAAATGTCCAAAGCTAGCAGAGGTCTCGGAGTTGTGATTTTCATGCCAAGGAAATTTTTTTAGCATGCCAAAGATATGTGTTGAAGCCTGTATTGGTTTTCAAAACACCGTGCGTACTACAGTATCAACAGCATAAATTTCCTAAAGCTGCAAATCTTCCTATGCCACTAAAATGCGAGACAGCTATGGAATACAGCGAAGGGGGTTATGACTGTGGTAAGATCTTTTAAACTGTGCATCATAATCAATTTGGTAAATAACTGCTCTTGGTAAAAATACACAACATTAACTGTGTTTGTGTTCATAATTATACATACTAATTTATTCAGATGATTAGTTACTTGCAACGTATTATAATCCAAGTGCTAATTTGTATAAAAATATATATTCTGACAATTATTAATCAATGGTAAATACAGAGTTTAAACAAAGCCACTCTTGTGTATGACATGTCACACACACACACACACACACACACACACACACACACACACACACACACGCACGCACGCACGCACGCACGCACGCACACACACACACACCCACACACACACACACACACACACACACACACACACACACACACACACACACACACACACACACACACACACCTGCCACTTTGGATTCCAGCAGGTCCTCCAGCTCAGCCTCCTGGTGTAATGCCTCTGCTGACAGCTGGGGGGCGCCTGGGAAGCAGAGCAGGATGATGCTGATGTTGTCCAAGCTGCCCTGTGGAGCAGAGCAGAGCAAAGCAGCGTCAGCACGGGTGAGTAATGATGGTTGACCTCACAAATGTCAGCACACAGAACACTTTCTCGTCCTGCATGAATGGTTTCGGAGATGGGTCAGTTTCCTCTCAGGGGATGCACACCTCTGTCCGGCGGATGAAGTGGAGCAGGAAAGTGTAAACTGAGCATGACATTTTGAGTATGTTCCGCACTTCCAAACTGGAGCTGTATTACATAATTGAGACATGATGTCCTGACAGGGTGCAGCGTGGAAGCAAGAACGTGGAGGAATGGTGTGTCTATCTGTGAGCGTATCTTTCTCCAAAGGAGTAAGATTTAGGACATCCATTTAGTCTTGTCACACGCCTAAAGAGTTAGGAGATGTAATCACTGAGAGTTTCTGAAATGGATTCATCCATCCAGGAATCCAGGAGAAATCAATGTAACATTTTCTGACACCCCTGCACTCTATTTAGAGGCGCTGAGTAGACTATTGTACCATGAAGAGCAACTGCAGTGTAATTGAAATGCACGCTTTGGCTGAGGCTGGATTTTAAGCCTGAGTCATGGGTTTCAGAACCAGGGATTCTCAGTGATGTTCTTAAATGTCAGCAATGCCAATATATACATTTTACTATGTATCTGTAATATGTAAATAAAACAACAAATAAAAAGATCATGGTAAGAATATATCCATTTCAACAAATCCGTTTGAGTGACTGAAAAAGAATATTGGAGATGCACTGAGAAATCGACTGGCTACTGGAATTGGCCCATTTTTTGGCTTGGTTATGTTCTGATCAGAGAATACATGGTACATGTGTGGTCTTCAGCGTGGATGCTGTAACTCAGTGAAGACGACTCAGTAGGACAGCCATTTCAGTATCAGTGAAAGGTTTAAAAATGATAAAGAGGAAGAACAGAGAGGTAAGAAAGGAAACTATTTGCTACACCATGTGACGACATGCCTTCAGTTCGTTGCCAAGTCATGTTTTTGGACTGTGGGCGGAAACAGGAGTACCTGGAGAAAAACCACACATGCACGGGGAGATCATGCAAAAACTGCATGCAGAAAGACCCCAGGCTGGGATATGAACCCAGGACTTTCTCACTGCAAGGCAATAGTGTTAAAATAACTTCTCCACCGTGCAGCCCTAAAGTAAGATGCTGAGGATAATTAAAACTGTCAGCTGTGTAAGAACTGGTCCAAACCACTATAAGCGGGCCAAGGCTTTAGAAAACGTGGGGATTGGAAATAGGTCTCAAAATTCTGATGGATACATCCTGTGTCTGTATTAGCAGTTTTCTTTCAGTAACTTGTCTTTATTCAATTTGCAAGGCTATTTCTAAATGTTTAGGTATTTTTGATTAGATTTTTTTTGCTTGTGTTCATCAAGTTCCATTTGATGTCTTAAAATGATGTTTTTTTCCAGTTAAATTAATAAAAAAAGGTAAAAAACAAAAAACAACTGGCCTATTAAATGAGTAGTTAAATGAAATTTGGGTAAATTGTTAAATAGTTCTAATTTTTTTTAAAACTTAACACTGTGTTTGAAGGTTGCTCAACAATGCTACTCAATTTTAATTTAAAAGGGATGCTGGCAAACTTCAGCTCAGGGATAAAATCCACAGTCCATTGGGAATTATGTAGCCTAGCATGGACCTCATGTATCGTTTTAAGCTGGAGGTGAAGAGCTTCGTTGCTCTCATCACAGTAGGACAACCCTGTGACTAAAATGGCTTGAATCAACATGCACTGGGTTCACTTTGACCTTGTAAAGACAGAGATCAATGACTTGAGCGCAGACATCCCTCAGGTCGGTGCACACTTGCAGCCGGTTGTGGATGAACGCACACAGCTCCTCGTTGCTGATGGTGTCCCACACCCCGTCGCAGGCCAGCACCAGGAACTCGTCCACGGGTGACCGCTCCACCACACACACTTCTGGCTCTGGGGAGACCATCTGCTGGCTGGGGATCCGGTTCTCTGCCCCTTTGTAGCTGAAGTCCCCCAAAGCACGGGACACAGCCAGGGAGCCATTGATCCTCTGCAGGGACACCGACCCGCCGGCGCTTTCTATACGCTCCTTCTCCAGAGGGCTGTAAGGTTTGTGGTCCTCGGTGGAGAAGCATACCTGCCCCGACCGGCACAGCATGGCCCTGGAGTCACCACAGTTGGCAAAGTAGATGTAATACGGGGAGATGAGGGTGGACACCACGGTGGTCCCGCCTCTCTCCCAGCCTTCGCGCCGGGCCACAGAGTGCAGGTGTTTGTCGGTCTGCATGAAGCCCTCTATTATGGCCCTTTTCACCTTTTCAGGGTGGTCCTCGGCTCCAATTCCAGCTGGGTGCACAAAGAGTTGCAAACTGAGACAAAATACAAACAGCACATTTTCCTCTCCATCAAATGTTCAGAGTGAAATCTATTACCTGTGGCCAGGATGTGCCCCAGAAGGTGCTGCGAACAGTACTGCGCCACCGTGCTGCCAGCGTGGCCGTCAAACACAGCGAAGAAGCTCCACTCTGCGAGCTCGCCACCCAGCTGGGGCACACAGTTGTGGAAGTCCTCCATGTTGGCCCTCCAGCCCTGCATGCTCCCCAAGGCGTACGTCAGGCCCCAGCGGGCACAGCCCTCCTCTGTCAGCTTGTCCAGCACGGGCTTGTCCAGGTACGGGCTGGGAAGGACCTCCTCCTTCTCCCCCTCACCTGGCTGCTCCCCGTCTGACGCTCCCCCACGGCCCCCTTTGAAGAAAGAGCTGACCCTCTTCTCTGTTTCTTTAACCAGCTGCCGCACAAATGCCGGCATCTCCACGCTGCCCTTCCTGGCTGTCCTCATGGTTCTTGTGTGCAGCTGACGAGGGTGGAATCTTCTTTTGTTTGTGGATGGGACGGAGGGCCGAGCTTTGGGTCTGACTCTGGGCCTGTGCGCTGTCTGCGTAGCCCTGCTGCTCCAGGGCTCAGAGCATGGCTGCCTCAGCTACTGGATGTTCTCTCTGCCGGCTGCTCGCCCCCTCTCTCGCTGCTCATCTCCTTCGCCCTCCTCTCTGGAGACCGTACTGATCAGCGGTCTCTCCTCCACTCCTCCTTCTTCTCTCCTCTTTGTTTGGTGTCTTCTACGTGCGACTGTGATTTCACCTTCTCCCTCGCTTTTTCTTAGCTCTACCCTCTTTCTCCAGCTCTCCCCTGGCCTTGTTATTTTCCCTGCCTCCGCTGTGATTGGCTGGCTATTTGTGTGCACCAATCTCTTCCGCTGTTGCACCGCCGCTGTCATGTCTGAGCTCTCCCTCTGTCACCGTCCTCCTATCTGCAGCCCTGGCCCTCCCAGACTGATGGTAATCTCAACCTTTGATGAGCTGGGATTATAGGATTGTGGATTAAAGGGCTGTCGGCCATTTAGCAACCATGTGATTCGATGGGACTCTGTTGTGGATGATCTCTTTAAAGTGATATTACATGTTATTTCTTTTCTTTTTTTTTTTAAACATTTAACATGATGAGAGATGCTTCCCCTAAAAGAAACCTGTAATTAAACCTGCATCCCTTGTATAATTATGCTCAAGGGTGAGCTCAAGAGTCTCTGACTAGAATTTAATCATTATTGTTTTTGCATTATAGCTTTTTGTGCATCTGTCTGAACTTCTCAGAGTTTCCTCTTCTGCCTGTCTGTTCACAAATATGAAAGCCGTGGACTCAAACCTTTCAACCTTTTCAGATTTTTTTTAATGTCATAACCACTGTATATGTTGATTTCATTGACATTTTATTTGCTAGACCAACACCAGGTTACAGATTAAATTAGGAAAAGGCTTTTCCTGCTGGATTTAAATCATTCCAGTGTAGCTCTGAAAGAAACTTTGTCCCGTCTCTGTCTACCTGGAACTGCCGCAGTCTTCCAGACTCCACTCTCAAGTCTTTAATAAAGTCAGTCACGCAGTTAGAAGACGGTCTTGAGGTATAATTTCTGTAGAGCCAAACTGCCAGAATGTAGGCAACCAGCTTCTGCGAATGCCTGAAATGCCTCAACAGGACACATGAATAACAAAAAAAGTCCTTCATAGCCTCTAACAGATTTTCTTACAGGTTGTTGTGCAATCCATCTGTCTTTCAGTCAACTATGACCTGCTGTTCCTGCCACAGTCATATCTCACCATGGGGAAGGTGTGGTTAGGAGGATTTGCAGTGCCAAACTTCTCCCACACTCAACCAACCAGTTGAGCTTTGGTCTCATGTGACCGCAGCGCCTTTTCAACATGTTTGCCATGTCCCCCTACATTAATTTGGGCAAACTATACACTTCTGTGAGGGCCACATTTGTTGAGTGCACAACTAATAGTTGTCCTGTTGATAGAGTCTCCACCCTGAGCTGTTTCTCTGTAGCTCCAGCTGAGTTAGCATGTGCTTCCTGGCAATTTCTCTGAATAATAGTTCTATTTCTCAATTTTGGTGGACGTAAAAGTGTGCAGTTGGCCTCATCTCTCCATTGGACGCTGCTGCAAACGTCTCGTACACTCTGATGGAACTTTGCAAACCTGTCATTCAGGTGTTTTGTTTTTAAGAGAGAAGCGAGGTTTTCTTCTTCTTTTTTGAAGCCAGTTGTCTCAGATAGGGGAACTTTTTTAATACAGGCAGTGTGGCTCACCATTCGGGGCAGCATAATCAGGGGGACGCCATATCCTCAAGCGCTTAATAACAACAACAAAAGCATTCTGTCAGCACTTTGCATTGTCTTTGTATGTGCTATACAAATAAATCTGCCTTGCCTTGCCCAAAGTTTAGATCTCACTACTGTTAGTTTTTGATCTTGGCCCAAGCTCAACAAAAGGTCATCTTGACTACAATATGATCCATTTGTCAGGACGTGGGCTAATGACCCTTGCCAGATTGATAGGCAAGTATGGGTGCTCTAAGATTTATACTGATGTCTTTGTTTGGGCGCTCACCCCTGCTGAGGATCATTTAAGAAAGTACATTTGGTTAGTCTGACTCGGATGTGAAGTCCCATTCAAAATCCCATGGAGGCAGCAAGGCGTGCTTAACTTTTCATTCACAGCTTTTTCATTTTGTTTTCCTTTTTAAAGCAATAATGGGAGTCTAAATAAAACTTTGTTTTTTACTCTTCAAGCTGGATTCTAAAAAAGTTCTGAACCTTGTGATGATTTGATGGCCTTAGTCAGTCACGTTGATCTTATTGATAATATGGAGTTTTATCCAATCAGCACCCCATGTCAATTTTATGTCAAGTCAGTCAGAATGATGAACTTAGATGCTGAAATAAAAAAGTAGCATCTGGCTCAAAGAGATACAGCCTGTATCCAGAACTGAAAAGTGGCCTAGATGAACCAGTTTACATTTAGACTGCGAACTCTTACGTGAAGTGATGAATGTCTGCTGTTTCCATCTACAGCATGAGTCAGCCTCAATTTGAAATTCATCGGTTTGTCATCGGTGCTGCCGTATGCAGCTGGTGAAGCCTGCAGACCTGGGTTGTTTCCTCGTGAATCCTGACCAGGGATGAATTTCACATCAGAAGCTGCTCCTCGTTGGTGTGGCCGCACGCACAGCCCTCGGTAGCGCGGGGTCGACCACACACAGATCGAGAAGGCATGGGGGTCCGAGGAGGCTGAGGAGACATGTCTCAGGTTCCCAATTTCAGTGTGTGTAAGGGGTGTGTGTGTGTGAATCGTCACAGGGTGTATCCAGTATGAGATAAAATTAGGCCAGGCCAGCCTTATACTGCTGACAGAGCATGGGAGGCCAAAAAAAGCCTGGGGTGAAAGCCAACAGTGGAAGCTCAAGGAAGCGAGGGAAGCAAGCAGGATCTCCGCCGAAATGGCCTCCAAACGTAAGGAAATACTGAGCGGCAGCTAAAAGCTTGGAGAGTCAGTGGAGTCCAGCTGTCAGGTGGAGGGGAAAAGGCTTCTTCTTTTCTCCTTTGGGCAGATTTGGGTCGGAGTTCAAAGTTAAACTCTCCAGTCCGGCACGTCTTGTTTTTGGTGGACAGAATGGGACTCAGCAAAATGAGACCCAGCAGTTGATTGAAAGCTGTTTCATTTTGGTTCATTTTTAACAGAACAAGATTGACAACTCTTTCAGATTTGCTGCTTGCATGTTTTGCATCTGTTTTTAGGATTAGTGTGAAGTTAAGAGGAAAGTCCTGTGCATGGCATGCCGCGGGAAATGACTTAATTGGTGCAACAGCCAAAGTGAGAGCGGATCAGACGAATCCTGGATATGACTTCAAAGAAGTAGCAAAATTTGAGCATGCTTCAACATTTCTTTCTGAAACTTTATGATGAAAACCAGCTCCTGCTTAATTATGGTGCCTCATCCCCTGTTCTTGTTTGACTTTGAGTTGAACATTTTGAGTTGAGATTCCTAAATGTTTACATAAGACATATATCTGTCTGAGTTGAGATTCTCATCTTTCATATGATTTGGGATCCCATATAATATTCCACATCTTGATTCAGAACCCATGAATCACACATTAGGAACAGCTTCAGGTATATCTTTAATTCTGTTCTTATAAATCTGTACATGTTTATGTTGATTTAAATCCTGTTTTATTTTTCATGCCTCATCATGCCTGTTGAATATTCATTGTTTTTTCTTTGAAAAAAAATCTGGCAGAGTCACTGGGCCTAACAGTCTGCCACATATGTAATTGTTTGTGTCTTGGTGGGTAGTTAATACAGAGCAACCTGATCCGGGGCGGGTATTCCCACCTCTGGACTGAGTTACCTTAAGTTTTGGAATGATGTGAAACAAGGTAGCTTGTTTAAAGGGATAGTTCAAATATGTAAATGGGGTTCTGCTGAAGGTTTGTGAGTAGTAAATATCTTACCACCAGTGAATACGGTTGATATCAGATATTTACATACAGTGTATAAATAGGCACATAACCTTTTTTTCTCACTGTATGACATTATATGAGACTAAACTTTTCCCCTTTTAGGTTACTTAGGATTACCAGAATTATTCCAGCTCTCTGAATACCACAACAATGAGAACGATCTTTTATATTACTTTATTCAAACTGAGAAATGTTGATACATTTTCTTAGTGTTTGGTTGAATTCTTTTACTTTGACTTTGCTGTTTTAAGCCACTCTGTATCTAATTTGTTAGTATGCTTATGGTAATTGTCAATTTGGAGGACCAAAGATTTAATGTTTGGACTGATGTCTTGAGATGTTGCGTCAGTGCATCCACACAACGTTCTTTCCACATAATGCCATCTATTTTGTGAAGTAGACCCGCCATTCCTGTAGCAAAATACCCACACAACAAGATGCTGCCACTCCTTTTCTACACAGTTCAGATGGTGTTCTCAGACTTATAAACCACCTAATTAATAAGTAAGGCTATGTTAGAATTACCAAAAAAAAAAAACAAACATCCAGTTGAACTGCTAAATACATTTATTTATTTTTATATTACATACATTTTGCTTTGATTACTTTGGCCATTGTCATTTGTTTCATTTCCAGGTCAGGGGAAACAAATTGAATTAATTGAGTCTATTTTTAAATCAAGAATTTGTATTTTGGAAACAATTTTTCTCATTTAAAATAAATTACAATTCTCTGTTTCAAGCCACCACCTGGAACCCCCCCCCCCCCAAAAAAAACAAAAACAAATAAAAAACATTCACAGAGTTTTTTGGAACAAGGACCCATAATATCATTTCAGCAACGGTGGCATCCCTAACGTCATTCTCAACAGTACTGCTGTCTCTAGCCTTGAAAGAAATTGGTCTGTGAATTCTTGCTTCTGTCTGTGATTGCATACATGTCTTTGATGGTTCTGGAAGACAGCAACTCACTGCCGTTTTTAATTTTTTTAATTTTATTTTGCTGACTTTGTGGCAGGCGGAGGGAAATGGTGGAGGGAAATGTGAAGCAAGTGAAGCATCCTGGCCAAACAAAGCCAGGCTCCTAAGGTTCTCACATTTGGCTGCTTCATGTGTTTGAAACAGATATCTAGCACATCGATAGGCTAAAAGAAAATTCAGGTTCAGGACATTTGTCAACAATTCAGATTAGGTAAAGATCTGATCGTTACCGACCATAGACTACCCTTTTAAAATAACTTCTCTGCCCAGCTCTGATTGGGTGTTAGCTCTTAACCTCCTCAAAACTCCTCTACAGTTGTGTCACAGAGTGTGATGGGTCACCAGACATTCAAGAGCTATAATCAGTACTCTGTTTAAATACTTTTCAGACTGAAACACAATACCATTCAGGGAAAATATATGTACAATCTTTACATAACAAAATTTATTTATTTACTGTACAATCAGACTCTCAGTGTGATCTTCAATGTTATTTGTTTGATAGGTTTTCCCTTAACAAATGAAATCAACATTTAAAAAAAACCATTGTGCTTTTACCCAGAGTATCTTTGCCTGACGTAAATATTTCCTTGATTTGCAGTCGTGGATCTGGTGTATTGGAGGAACATGAGGTGGACAGGGATGGTATTTACGGGGCTGGTGATGGGCCTGGCCAGCCTCTTCCAGCTGAGCGCCATCACTGTGCTCTCCCACGTTTGTTTGGGTATCATGAGCGTCACCGCCACTCTCCGTCTTTACTATAAACTGCTGGAAGTGCTGCGCTGGAACCCTGGGGTGCACCCCTTTCAGTGAGCCTGTCTGCATACATTATTTTTGCATGTTCACTGGATCTCCCTTTCTATTGCAGAAATGTAGACATTCGTCTTGATTTTAAAGGAGTATGTGAGTGTGATGGATGCACTGTTTATGACTTTTTGCCCAGGTCATACCTGGACTACGACAGCTCGCTGACTGATAAGGAGACGGTGATGCTGGTTGAAGAGGTGGTGCTGCTGATTGCGTTTGCCGTTACTGAGATTAAACGCCTTCTCTTCATCGAGAACATGATTGACTCTATTAAGGTCTGAGTGTGATAATAACGAAATATGTTGTAACATGTGTCGTATATTTAGAGCCTCTGTAAAGGGAACGTTCTCACTATTTATTTGATTGGTATCTCAAACTTTGATTCTTTTTTATGGGGTTTTATGTTACAGACCAACAAAAAGTAAGGGTTATAAAACCAAGCAGCCAAGAGAGCCATCGTTACTCTGGAGGAGTTGCAAAGATCGATAGCTCAGGTGGACAAATCTACTGACAGCAAAACAACTATTTAGAAATAAAATCTTGCTTTTGTGGAGAGTGGCAAGAATATGAAAGAAAGCCACAAGAAGTACTGTTCAAGGTTTGAAATTAGCCAAGTAGGGAAGACAGCAAACATGTCTTGCAACTGTAATGATGGCTCTACAAGGCATTGACTCCAGGGAGCTGAATATAAATGCACGCCTCGTTTTTTCAGATAGTTATTTGTAAAGAAAACCGATAACAATCTATCATTTACGTTCCCTTTGGAATTATGCGCCACTTTGCATTGGTCTATCACATAAAATCTGAATAACATAAAAAAAGGCTGTGGTGGTCGTGTTAGAAAAACTGAGAAAGAACAAGAGGTTTGAATAGTTTTTAAAAGACTGGTTTACAATCAAAGCTGTTGGATTTGAAAATGTTTGGCACCATCTGGTGGTAGTAAAAAAATCATTTAGCCTATTCGTTCCCTGGGTATAAACATGACTTTACAAAGAGGTCCAATTCGCTTAGCTAGTCTTTAAAATGAGTAGGACAAAAAACACAAACAAACAAACATGGCATTAAAGTATGAAAAATGTGAAAAGTAAGGAAGAGGCCACCCATCCAAATTTGTCCATGTCCACAGTCAGTCCAGTAACTGCAACGTTTCAAACAAGCTTCAACCGTTTTAAACGTCGCAACTGTGACAAGGCTGGACTGAAGTATATTTAACCACTCAGTACACTAACGAGGATGTAGGAGAAACGCAGCAAAGAGTGGCATCTTGGGGATGCCACGTCTCCATAACAACCATTTATCTTATAGCTTCTGTACACATCATTACCTGGGGTGCTAATAATTGCACAAGGCGCTGTGTGCCTTTTCATTAAATGTGGTAACATGAGAGAGAAAACTTATGGAAAAACATTAAGGCAAAGACAATATATATATATATATATATATATATATATATATATATATATATATATATATATATATATATATATATATATATATAAACATTGAGTAGCTTTGTTAAAAATTTCAGGAAAAAAGGAGGTGTACTGTTGTACATGTAACTCCTGCAGATTTAAAAAGAGATCGGAATCAGACTTTTTTTTTTCTCAATCAGTTCTGACTGGTGATCGGCAGATCCAGTTTATAAAAATATGAATTTTCCTCCATTGCCATCAACGCTCCATCTTTAAACAAACCAAGAGCATTTACTTTGGTGCACTGTTTCTGAGTTTAATAAGAACAAATCAAATCAGCTCAATGGTAGGGATGTCTGCTCTAGTGCTTAAATGGGGAAATTGTTTTTATTCCCTTTTTCAGGGGATTCAAATCTAATATCCATATCGAAGAACCTGCAGCACATTTCTTTCTTGTATGTGTTACAGGCCTTAATAAATGAATGAATAAAATAAAAAACATATATAAATCAGAATTATGATCGGCCAGAAAAACCTGATGTCTGGTTTTCAAATCAAACAATGTTTTGTCTGCTGTTTATCTGTGAGATCAGTTCCTTTACTTTGTAGGCGGATATGATCATACTGTTGAATTCTCAACTTACCTCCTCCTCTGTGCCTCAGTTTGTGTTGCTGCTCTATCTGCTGACGTACGTGGGCATCGCCACCAATGGGCTGACACTGATTATAGCTGGTGAGTGTACATTAGCCAGTATTTAAATAAACCACATAAAGACATCTGCCTCACACTTCTTACCACATCTGTCCCAATCCTATAACTAAAGATCCATTCACATTAGCCTTTAATAACATTTAGATTTGGACAACATCTTTTTGCTTTTGCTTCCAGCTGTGATTGCGGTTTTCTCCCTTCCTCTGTTCTATAAAAAACAGCAGGTACATGTTTGATTTTTTTTTAAACAAAACAGTAGATCTTTGATGGCAAACAAAAGTTAGATTTGCCTCGGAGATATTGACCTCTCCTTTTGATGGCAGGTACGGATAAGGAAGCTGGTCAGAGCACTCAGAGCATTTGTGAAGAAAATCAAAAATCTGTAAGTAACCTTCTTCGTAAAACACATTGTTTCTTTAATAAAAAAATACCAACATTTTTTTTCTCTTTTTTATCATTTGTTTCCCCCTTATTGCAGGTTTAACAGCCTGTATGAGAAGGTGAGACCCTCTTCTGCCCCTGCCTCCAAACCTGTACCCCCAGCTTCTCCGGCCATCAAACAGAAATCCAAGTCAAAGTAACTTTTTGGTTGCGCTCTGCAGGAATTTGGGATTCAGAAAATGTTGGAAGGGTTCATCCCTCTGTGGGGCCGCCGGTGGGGCAGCTCATTTCCATCTCTCCTCCATGATTGTTTACGGGAGCAAGATTTAATTGATGCCGACAGCAGAAACAAAGCTGCCATTCACAGAGAGAGAGGGAGGGGCTGAGGATGAAGTGGGAAATGTTATTTACTGGGATGCTCTCTGTCGGCAACTTTATTGTTACTAGTTCGCGCGGTCATTTTCTAGACGCGATGAGAACATATACCTTTCTATACATCTATATCTTTTTATTCAAACTTTTTTTTTGTTGTCGACTAGTTTCACGATGAACTGCAGTTCTTCATTACAAAACAGCTAATTATTGCTGCTTCTTTGTTTACAGCCTTTAATGCTTGCTGAGTAGAATCAAAATTATTATTACCATGTAATGGTCTTCAACCTCTAGAAGTTTATAGAACCTTGGCAAGGTTTGGAAAATAAATAAAGCAAAACAAAGCTCGGTGAGCAAATGGCATTTAAATCAGGCTCAAATCAGTAAGAGTGGTTTATTTTAAGGGCTAATATAAGACGGGTTCTCATATGACTAAACAACTTATCTGAGTTTTCAGATTTATTCATTTTGTGGATAAAAGTCAACTTTTTTCCCTGTTGCTACTGGTGGGGTCAACCTGTAGTTCTTTTTCTGACCACCAGAAGGCCGCGCTGAAAAGATGAAAACAAGGCTGACATGTAAAGTTTGGCAACTTGGTTACCTCCAATGCCAACATGTCGTGCCATGTATTTTTATGGTTCAATCCACAAACATAGATGAATAAAAACGAAGCTGAAAAACAAAACAAACAAAAACAAAAAAAACAGCAAGCTTTCCTTAATTCTACGCTGAGTTGCTTTTACCGATTCCTCTACTGAGATGCACCGAAAGCAAACAAATTAGAAAAAAAAAGAGGGCAGCGAACTAAAGCTTGGTATAGAAGTTTGACATATTATGTTTATCCTTTGATTTAGACATTTCGGTTATTGCAGTGTCTTCATCTTTTGCCCCTCCACCATTCGTGGTTGTCTTTAACTCTAATTTACTGGATAATTATGTGAGTAACATAAAACAAAAAATAAAAAACTGTCCCTGCTTACCTAGTATGACGTCTCAGTTGAAACACCAGACAAAAATTGCCTAGATAGATAGAAACCGGTGAGTTGACTCATTAAATGACAACAGGTGGGTGGCAGGCAGCCAGATACATCTACTTAGACAATCCATTACGTTTTGCTCAAGTGCAACATCATTTCAGTCATATTTTTCTTTGACGTGAAAACATATTTTTGTCAATAACCGAGATAAATCTTCCAGGGTTACATTTTTTTTGAAACTTTATGAACCAACAGTGCTGCTCCAGTTAACCGGACTGATACTTTCTGACCTCTGTGTTAGATGCATACAATGCTTAGATCCTGAAAAACATGAGAGTAACCAACAGCAATTAGTGCAGAATTGGGAACTATACAAGGTTTTATAGGAGACCAAAGTTTAAAGAAAAACCCATCTCAAGGTCAACAAATGTTGGCGGCAGCATCATGACGTGGGAATACTTTTCTTTAGCAGGGACTGGGGGACACTTAAATGGAGCTAAAAACAAGGTAATCCTGGGTGAAAACTTGCCAGAGGCTGCAAAAGTTTTTAACATACGATATAACACACTGAAGCTTGTGAGCTGAATGTTTTTGACTGTGTAAAGGGCAAGACTACAGTGCTTTAGCAGTGTATTTGGGGGCTTTTTCTTTATTGAGACGGCTCATCTTTAAAGAGCCGGAGAACTGCGTGGGTGTTTCGGTGCATTCTCCTCGCCAGCAGCCTGCTTTGAGCATGCCAAGGTCAACGTAAAAGCAAAGCTGCAGTCAAACTTTTGAGTCTTAATGAGTTTAAATTACACACAGTGTGCATTACATACACATACAACATTAACATGTTTCTCTGTCACTCTGTCTTGTGATGTTGGGATCCAGATCCAAAGACGGATTTACTCCCAGTGTCTTCACACGTCTCATTTGTCATCAGTGTTTTAAACTCAAATTCCAAATTGTACATGTTCTGTACTTTTGGTGCCACGGGATAAATAGAAAGTCCTGAAAGTTTGTTAATGTGAAACTGGTCTAAGGGATTATTGATTCTAATAAATGTACAATCACAATAAAACTTAATCACGGTTTTACAACGATCCAGCAGCCTAAAGCACCTATATCATCCCCGATGTAACTTTATTGGTTTTTGGTTCAAAATATTTCTATTAGTACGTACAATTTTTATTATTGCCTGCTATGTTGCTGCCTGATAAAAAAAAGGTTATTTGCTACAAAGGTGCCTTGAAAACTCCAATGTTCAGCCAATGTGAACAACACAGGTAGCTGAAGCTCAGCTTTTTGCAGCGACTTAACCAAGAGATCGTCTGTGTTTATGCCTGTGATGAGAAAAGATTTGCTCCTCAACTTAAGCATCGATGAAGTATCGATTATTGATGGCAAAAAGCAGTCAAGCATCACCTCTTATTTGGGATATATTTAGCTCCAGTTGAAGCTGTAATGGCACATTCAACCACTAGGTGGCAACCTTGGAAAGGAGCTGCTGGACCAGAGCTGTGAGTAATCTAAGCTAATACAGGATTCATGGCAAACACTTTCAGCATGATTTCAGCAGGGCAACATCTAGCTCAACATTGCCATATGTCCTTTTTAAAATGATCCCAGCATTTAATAATAAAAACAAACAACCTCCCCCTGCTCTGTGTGTTGGTAACTTCTAGATCTTTTTTTTTAACAAAGGAAAATAGAAAAACCAGAGTCAGTTCACACTCTGTCTCATATCTTCAAGGGCAGCTTCTCTTATTGCCTTAAATCGTGACTCAGAGCTCCCATTTGTCAGTGTTTACTTAAAAAGCTCGCTGCACACGCTCACACGGGGCTGTTTGACGGTACACAGCAGCTCCAAATCATTTCCTTTTTCTTTTTTTTTTGACTATTTTCCCTTTTTATGTGCAGTGTTTGTGCTTTTCATGCATCACACTGAGACCCAACTGGGAAAAAATGTGAACTTTAATGCATGTAAATAGGTCACACAGGAACAGAGCTCATATTCAGCTCGTCACACCGGAGTATGTCTTTGTTACAGTGCTCCGTGCAACTCAGAGGTCAACAAACCCCCCAAATGGCATTTAGGGTCCGCTTTTTTTTTTTTTTACAGAACGCCACATTAAAGCCCCTAAACTGTGATTCACTTTAACTACACATTCCTCCACAACTGTAGCCACACCTACAGTGATTGATAAGTAAAAGGTTATGATTACAATGTCTTGCAAAAGTAAATTTTCTCACGTTACAACAAATGCGGATGTGTTTTAATTGGATTTTATGTGAAATACATAATAGCTCGCCATTATTAAGTTGGAAAAAAATTAGACATGGTTTTCATTATATCCCACATATAAAAAAAACCCAGAAAATTTTAACTCTGACTGGCAAGAAGAAAGCCTTTATTGAAATAATCCATTAAGAAGCCATACATGGGACACAGCAAACGTGTGAAAGAAGGTGTTCTCATCAGATAAGATCAAGCCAAATTTCTTCGCCCCACATGCAGAAAACATAAGGCAGAAACCTCAAAACTGCACATCAGCCTGACCCTACCATCTATATTCCCCAGGGTGACACATGGTAAGGGCAGTATCGTGCTGAGGGGATGTTTTTCTGCAGCAGGGACAGAGAAGTTGGTCAGAGTTGGGAAGAGGGAGCTGAATACAGAGCAATCCAAAATGAAAACCTGTTGGACGCTGCAAAAGACTTGAGATTGGGAAGGAGGTTCAGCTCCCAACAAGACAACCACCCTGAACAAGAGCGATAATCGGATGGTTTAGATCAAAGCACATCTACGCCAGAGAACGGCCTAGTTGAAGTCCAGATCTATATCCAATTTGAATTTAGGGCAGGACGTGAAAGTTGCTGTTCATGAATACTTAGATCAAATCTTACCGAGGCTGGTCTATTTAGCAAATTTTGCAAAAAATGGCTTCCTCTAAACGTGCAAAGCTGGTAGACCTTGAACTGTAACTGCAGAGGAAGGCGGTTCTACAAACTATTGAATCGGGGGGCTAAAGGTTTTATTTTTTTTGGTAGAAGACTTTTAACACCATGCATTTCAGTTCAACTTCACAATTATATCATGAAATAAATCAAATATCCCAATAAAATTATTATTTTTTTGTCTTGTAATCTGAGAATATTTGAATACATTTCTATGGGTATGAATACTTTCTCTTTGCACTAGAAACAGTTAAATCTACCTAAAGCCTAAAGCTACATATTACCTTATTCTGATGTCAAACGCACATTTTGTCTGTATCTGTGTTCAAGCTTGCACGAAATCTCACCGGATCTCTGAAATTTGGTCTGTTTATAACTGAGTATGAATAAAACGCCACAGATTTCCACCCTGAAACCAGCATAATTAGTCGTTCTGTTGTATAAAAAAAAAGGCAACAGATTTTCCAAAATAACAACTGAAAAGTGAATGTTTGATGCAGCCTAGCCAGAGAAAGCCTGACATTTAGGGAGCAGTACTGGCTGTTCCCCTGTTTCCAGTTTCGTTCTGAGCTAACTGCGGCTGTCTACAGCTACAAATTGACTGGGTAGCCTATTTCAGAGAGTCCCTGGAAACGGCTCGCGTCGAGAACAGGCTGTTCCCACAAAATGCTCAACTTTTCTTCTTTTTTCATTTGGAGTAAAAGGGGATAAGAGCTGCCTGCACTGTGAGCTCTCTCCTTCCATCTCTGCCACCTGTCCGCTCTTCTCCTGTGGATTGATGGCTCGGTGAATCAGGTGAAGCACATATGCCGGGTACCGCTCGGGCAGAGCGACTGGCGGGGGATCGTTGGGCCACGTTTGGGGGATCTGTCACACGTAGTGCTCACGGTGGTTGATGTACACCTGGTCCGTCCCGCTTCGATGACACACCCACTCCAGGCGGGAGCGCTGCTGGGCTGCTGGTGGTGTGGGCCTCGCTGCTGTAGCTGGACGCTGCCCGAACCTCTGATCTGCTCTGCGAGCCTGCAAGTGAGAACGATAAAAAAACAACACTTCAAGCTTTGCACATGAAGTAGTAATCAATCCATCATCTGAAAGCATATATATATATCAGAGAAGCAGCCAAGAGGCCAATGGTAACCCTGGAGGAGTTGAGATGTTGACCTGTGGACAACTAGGAGTCATGCACTCCACAAATCTGGACTTTATGTGCCTTTATTTTTGAAAGAAAGTCATAAGTCCTGTTTGCAAGAAGCCACGGGAGGCAGACTTCCCAGGATAGACGGTGCTTAAAGTGCGATCCGATAGGAACAGCAGAACACCCTTCACATAAAAGCAAGTTGTGTGATATAAAAACAGGTTCACACGTGTCTAAAAAAAGAACACAAATGAAAATTTCATCATGCTTCATATGAAATGAGTAGAGCCATCGGGCCTCAGCACTTAACCTCAGATCATGACATAACCCACTTTTTGTTGTTGTTTTTTTTTTCATTCTAACTATCTGCTCTGACTCATCACGAGCTAACAAAGTGGTTTCTTTTCTGCAGAGGCATCCTCACACACGCCTCTGAGTCGGCTGCAGCGAGGTGGCGGGGTTTACCTGACACAGCCAGGCCACTTGTGATGCGTGGACTCCCAGAGGAACAGCCGGTGCTCTCTCCGAGTACGGAGGGGGCGGCTTGTGAGTCGGAGGAAGGTCAATCCTTGGCAGCGAGGAAAAAAAAAAAAAAAAAGACAAGGCAGAGAGGAGATCTTAGTTTTTCATCTGAATGGAACAAACAGAGCAGTGAATGTTGATCAAGGACAGAAAATTAATTTCTGGTTCACATTTTCAGGAATAACATTTTAATCAAACTGACGTTATTAAGGTTACAAATGAATAAACCGAGAGGCGACTAAACCCACTAGAGGTGTGAGATGTGAGAATTTCCAGGCGAGGCTGGATGTGTTTTGGGAAATATAACGGTCAGGATTGCTGCAGCTTGAACAAATCTGTTGACTAAAAGGCAATTTTGTGTGATATTAGTTACCAGGGCCTGTTGTGAGTCAATAAAATTGCTGAGGCATCCCTGTCAGCGGGATAGTGGTCTCCTTAGAGATAAAGGTGATGGACTCCTGCACGTAGCAGTAAATTTAAAGATTTCCGACAGCTGTTCCTCCGAACTCCCACATGGCGTGGACGTTAAAGCCATTCCGTTATTTCCCGAAATCCCCATCCTCTGCTAAACTGAAACCCAGAAACTGACCTTGGCAATTCATAAAAAGATGTCATGACAGGCATCGATTTTTCCACCACTACGCGTCGCCTAATGTTGCTCTTGCCTCCCGTATACAGATTACAGTCACTGCTCTCTGTGACCTGCTGTCCTACACTCACGGCTGGGCGTGATGAAGGAGTGGGACGAGGAGGTCGTCCACTCCCCCACCCCCACCCCATTCCACTGGGACTTCCAACCACGGTCACACTTAAGATGCTAAGTTTGTCGTGGCATTGACCACCCCGGCACATGGCCGGACCGAGCGCCCTGTAGTGTCAGCTCAG
Organism: Fundulus diaphanus; assembly: GCA_037039145.1. Classification (NCBI taxonomy): domain Eukaryota; kingdom Metazoa; phylum Chordata; class Actinopteri; order Cyprinodontiformes; family Fundulidae; genus Fundulus; species Fundulus diaphanus. The sequence goes on from CM073136.1 coordinate 23,180,056, forward strand.
TGATGCGGGGCCGACGCCCCGCCTCCGATGGTAAGCTGTACTCCAGGCTGTTTGCTGCCAAGGCCTCAGGCATGAGCCCGAGTTTGAAGCCCGAACTGGAAACGTCTTCTAAATCACTCCGGAGGACCGAGTTGTCGCTGACACAAAGTAGACACAAACAGAGGACTGCAAGATGAAATGGGGAGTGGGTGGGTGGATTGGCTGCCGCAGTTTTATTTCCAATCATTGTCAGTCCCATTTTTATACCCTTCGAAAAGTTTCTGGGTTGGCATGTAATTACATGCAGCCATGATTGGCAGGAATGTCATTTTATTTTAGGCTTTTTATGACGCATAAGAACTTTTTCTTCTTCCTTATGAAGAGGAAGAAGCAATCTAAACCAATCTGGGCCTTTGTGAAAATCCCTGTGTTTAACATGAATTTACTCTCATCACCAACAGTACTTTATTTTCACTCGCCACACCCTGACCCAGTCACTGTACAATAATAATAACAATAATAATAATAATAAATCACTTCAATAAGACCTGTCAACATGAAGTAGGCTAAAACATCTCAAAAAGCAAAATATCACACCCCGATCTAAAGAAACTCAAAAGCAGATGAGAAGTCATTAACATCCATCCACTGGTTACAAAGTCATTTTTTATGATTTTGGTCTCCAAAGCACCAAAGTGAGAGTCATCCACCGTGGCGAAAAGATTAAGCTTTTCTTGAGTGGCTGGCCGAACAAAATCACTCCAGGAGTGCATGGAATACCCTGCGACAGACTGGGGACCTGTCCAGGGTGTACCCCGCCTCTCGCCCATTGAAAATGCTGGAGATAAGCACCATCATTTTGGGCAATTTCAAACTCCTGTCTATGTAGAAGCAGTTTTGGGATGGCCCCTATCAGTTTCAACATGACCAGTGCAGAAAGCAGGGTCCAGCCCACTGGCCAGCAAAGCGCCCTGACCTCAACCAGAGGGAGCACCTTTGGGATGAATTAGGGCAGAAACTGCGAGTCAGGATCCTACAGCAGCGTCTAACTTCACATGTGCTCTCCTAAAAGTGTCCTGCATCATGCCTGCTCAAATCAAGGACAAATACACAAATTTCAAGAATATTTCACTTGCTTTTAATTCCCCTTTTGCAGTGAAACAACCGTTTTACAGAGACAATTATGACTTTTAGATGATATTTTCCATGTTCAGCTATAGTTTATAACATGGGTAATTTTGGGATCTGACCTTTTGGTGCTTCACATCCATGATGCAGCAGGCACTGATTCTTGTTCAGAACAAAGGCACTGCCATGTTTGGTCCAGTTTTAAAATCTTTGACTATTTTTAACAGCTGACCTAATATGTATTTATTATTATGATCTACCCTCCACGAGTGCTGATGTACAACAATCCTCCCAAATCAGCCATTTCACTAGGGTGTGTTACAGTCATGGAAAGATGTGAATCATCAATGATTAGTCTCCAAAAGTGATTTAATGTAAGCTGAGAATGTTCAGTTGTGGCGCTAACACACAGATGAGGTAATACTGCATTAAAATATAACACCATCTGTTTGTGACTGTTGATGCTGAGATGAGGTGTGAAGTGGTAAACGCGCTTTTGACCCCAGGCCAACTGGGGTCAAATAACCCCAGGTACCCCATGCTTTCTGCACAGGTCATGCCTTTGCAGAACAAAAGATAATTTGCATTTAAAGACTATGATCACCAGTTATCAGTCTTCATATGAAAGCTTTTATGCTTTCAGCAAGCAATGAACACTTCTGATCCATATGCATCACTATATAAAAGGTGAATTGTTTTCCGGCAAATTTGTTAAAAGTGTGGTACTTATTTTTATTCTGCCACCTTCTTGCTGATACAGCTAAATAAAATTAACTTAAAGCCGTAGTAGGTATCTTTTGTTAAATATGTTTTTTTTCCAACATTATCTTTATTGATTTTTAACAGTATTTCCAATAATATACAGAACATAAGTGTGCTCTCACATTAAAGGAAAAGTTCAGGGTAGTTGACTTATTGTCCAACATTCAGCTTGTCCCTTCTTACATACCAGATCGTTACAAATATGTTTTTTTACATATTTGTTAAAACTGTCATCATGTCCTGCCAGTAAAATATGAGACAGGTAATCTGTGAAAAAAATCTAGCTCCTCTGGCCCGTCCCAGTGGCCCTATTGCCATTTGCAGAAATACATCACTCCCGGTCAGAAACAACCAATCAGCCAGGAGGAATGTTTGGCTCTGATTGGTGGTTAGCAGCGCCAATCACTCTCATGTACATGCTACTCCCACCCCCTCACCTACATAATGCTACTGTCTCAAGCTCAAGATTGCCGCTGGGCTGCAGCTGTGAGGAGAAACGGAGGGAAACAATCTGCTTTACAGGAAAACTCCCAATTTCTGGAGTGGCACTTGCTCAGAAAAGAAAGATAGGTAAACATTGGAGCAGCGTGGCAGGCTGGGCTGTGAAGGGAGGAGCTGTGGAGGGAGGGCTGAAGCAGAGGGAGGGACCTGCAAGGTGTGCTTGTTCAAATTTTCAGGCTAAGTCCACGGTTTTCCTCAAAACTCCCTACTGCAGCTTAAACAGACCACGGCTAGGAGAAAGGCATTATTGTCGATGGGACCAAAACTGAACAATTTGTCTCAAAAGCAAAAGGCCTTATACATAACGTCGCCCTGAACACACCACCAGGAAACATGGTAGTGGCAGCATGGTGCTGAGGGGAGGCTTCGGCAGCAGGGACAGGGAAGCTGGGCAGATGGAGATGGGAAGATGGACGGCGCTAAACAGAAGCCTGTCCTGGAAACAGAAACCTGGTAGAGGCTGTAAGAGACACGACATTAGAATGAAGATTCAATTTTTATCCAAAACATACCGCTTGAGGACATACAGTCAGCGCTGAAAGGGAATGCTCATACTGATTTGTTAGCTGACTGCAGAGTAGGGATAAGAATTTTCTTGAGGTGTGAATACTTTTACAGCACACAGTGCAAGGCCTTCAAGACTAAAGGTCTTCCTTCTTTGCTCATTAAATTACAGGATCTTCCCTGCAATTTTATTATCAACCAGACAAAACATTACGCAGAGTCCCAAACTGTTTCATGTCAGTCACAACCCTGAGACAGTGGGTAAATAATTTAACCTCGAATATCCTCTTTGCCCTTAGATTAAATGTGGCAGCTGGTGAACTGTAGACACATTCACAGCAAAATAGGACAAAGGCTTACTGCCAAGACAAAAAAAAAAAGATCTTCCACCCCTCAACCTTATCCCGCAGCCTTTCCTGCTCTGGGGGCGTGAACCGCTGTGGAGATCTCCACAGGGGCAAGAAATAAACCACATCTACCAGCGGGCTTCAGTCACCTCTAGAGGTACCATGTTGTTATTTAACTAGCCAAGCATATTCTCCAGCATGAATTATTTGTTATACTTACACTTTGTCAGTGTAGGCAGTCGGAGGGGCTTTCCGAGCAGTGAGAATCACAATTATGAAGACGGCGATGAGGAAGAGAGCCAGGACTGCGCCCATCACAGCTCCGGCCACGGTGATGGAGTTGGACATCTCCGCTTGAGACTGGTCTGAGACAGAGCACAGGCAGGCTTCCAGTACATCAAAAAGAACTTGATATGCATACAGCTTCCTTCAGAGTGCACACACGGTTTACTTTTTGAACATTTAAAAAAGAAACATTTTAAGGACTCTTTCGTGCCCTTATCCAAACGCTTCTCTGATGTTTCTTTCACTCCGGCAACGCCACCATGATCATGATGCTGCACAAAGGTCCAAGGACTCTTCACAAACACAAAAAGTGAAAGAAAAGGGGACAAAGCCCTAACTTGTATGACTGTATTCAGAGTAAGACCTCAATCCGACTCTGTTACTTTTATTGGCACACCAGGTGAAGAAGCTGGAAAGCCTTAAAATAATGTTTTATTACAGTAGCACAATCTCAGGCTGAAACCTTTGTCTAAATTAATTTACTGGAAAAATCTTTTTCATGGCATTTCATAAATTTGTAATTTACTTTTTAGAGTTGAAGTTTCTAGGACCTTTTAAATAGGAATTGGTGACTTTATTTCCCAGGGGTATAAACATGGAAAAAACATATTTTAGCTACAGACCATAATGGGAGCTGGATGGGGACCCACGTCTATCTTGCCAGAACCCACAGTGAACAGGATGGTTGAGGGAAGTAAAAGAAAAAAAAAAAGCTCACTGTTGGAGAACTGCAGCAAAGAGCAGCAGCTTGGGGTTAGCAGCTCTCCATATCAACCCATTAGATGCCATCTACATGCCAACCATTTACTGGTAGCGGTGCCAGAGAAAGCTAAAGCCTTTTCTGGCCTATCATCACACACATAAATGTTCAGTTTGTTAAACTATGCTGGGACTTCAACTGGAACCAGGAGCGTTAGTTGGTGGGAGCAAGACTGAGCTGTTTAGAAACAAACACTGCAGCTCAGTTTATTGGGAAACAGATTATGAAAATGTGGAAAAACACCTTATGCCCACGGTTAAATATGGTGGAGGATCTGGCATGCTGTGGGCCTGCTTTTCTTTAGGACTGTACAGGAAACCTTGTTAGAGTGCTTCGCCTCATGGACTCTTTAAAGTACCAGTACATTTTAAATAACCTTTTTGCTTTTGCCAAGAAACCCAAGATGGGTAATCACTGGATCTTTCAAGAGGACAACAATCTAAAGCATATGGTTTAATAGACTGTTAAACAAAAATTGTTCTCTAGGACCTGACAAAAACATTGACTCCCTGTGCAGCTGCACAGTTGGTGATGTCTACTGTTATTGTTTTCCCCTTGCTGGGACCTGGGAGATTTCCGGCAGACACTAAAGGTTGAGAAACTGTGGTGTGAAATCTTGTATTAAAACACATTGTATAGAGATTGAATAGTTGTCTAGTTAGAGCAGAATGGAGGAGGTCAGACCAGACCTTTCATGGGGACTGTATCCCCGCTGTTCTCCTCATGAGAAAACAATAAATTCTGACTTTGAGAAAATAACCGATCTCTGTCTTGGTAATTACGGAAAGCGATGGGAGAGTTTTTTTTCACTGTTCATCAGATAAAAGCACATCTACTTGTATGTCCATCCAAGTCTCCAGACCGAAATCCTACAGAAAACCTCTGGGCTGAACTGAAGTGAGCAGGATGTGTTGAAGCTGTTAGTAGCCAACATTGGTTAATGTAGTCATAATGTAGGATCCCTACATGTAGTCAAATTGAAGGCTGGATTTTTCAATATTTGGAAGTGCAAGATGACGTTGCGGCAGGAAAAGATTAATTTATTTTGCGGCCTTTTGAAATTCTTTACCAGAGATGCCACTAAATGCACATGATCACAGTTAAAAGCCAACAATAACTTATTAATTCTTTAATTGAACAAACGTAATACACGTCTTCTGAAAAGGAAAGTCTGGCTCATTTGCTGCAGCTAAACCCCTCCTCCAAAAAAACTGTACTTTTTATATCTTCTCAATACAACTTGAGGCAAAAGCCTGTTTAGCATTTAAGATTCTCAGAGGTAGATTAGTATTATTTTTGGACCGCACTAAACATATTAAACTGTTCTTTGGCACTCACCATCTTTCCTTTTGGCGTAGTAGTCCCTGCTGCTTATACTTAAAAGTACAAAATATTTAGAAATGTCTTTTTCTAAACGTATTTCATGCAAACTGTGTAAGAATATTGCAGGATTGCTCATTTGAAAGAGTTCCATCCATGCCAAATAAAATCATTCTACCTATAAATGACCTCTCACACGGGTTACCCCTGTTTGTATGTGGTATAAAAAAAACATATTTAATCAGCCTTGGTCATTTATAAACTTCCATTACTTTTATACTCATCGCCACTCTATTCAGCCACGTTTCCGTCGCCCCTTTGGCCTTTCGAGTGCGTTTCTGCTGTTGGATGAATTAGCTTTGTTAGACCATATGTCTGCATATGCTGCATTGTCCACTGAGGGGATTAGGATTAATTGTGATTAAGATGTACTAAAACAAATGCAAAACAGCAAGCGTTGCCCAAATAAGATGGGATTGGCCAAAAGCCCGTGAATGTAGGTCACTGAAAGAAGTGGAGGATAAAGAAGGACAGAAGGAGGCAAAAGGTGGAATGGTCAATTCCACTTAGTTTGGTAGCTAAGACGGGGCAAAAATCAATAGTGTGCTAGGATGGGAATTTTAAATAACAGTTCAATTACCATGCAGATTGCATAGTTGCACTGAAAGTCACTTTTTTTCCTCCTTTGCTCCCCCTTTTCACGGCGTCATGTTACAGTTGAGTTTTTTTTTTATTACCTTCGATGGCTATTGAACTACAAAAAAAGGGCCTCTTGAGTTAATCAAATTGCCTTTAAAAATGTAGCTCATCAAGTGCTAATGCCTTGGGACAGGCAATAAAGCAGACTTTTACAGAGAGGCAAAGGACATATCAGCTGGGTTAAAGTCACAGCGCGTGAGCAGAAAAAAAAGAAAGGGGCTCAATAAATTAGAACATCATCAAAGAATCAACATTACAAATGAAGAGATGCATTTCAACAGTTTATTTCAGGTGATCTAAATGAATATGGCTTACATCTAACAAAATTCAGTTTGTAATAAAACAAAGTGATTTTAAACGGAGATTGTGGTGTGGCCATGCTAAAGCCTACCCAGTAATGGTGAGCCTGCTGAAGAGACAGTCGTCTGGCAGACACTCGACCGACACCTTACACAAGGGCATCAAATCATAAAAAAGTAATTGGTTAAAATGGTTAAAAGGGCTATATCAAGGGAAAATGTATAGAAAATTTAGTGGAAGGTAAAAATGTGGCAGGAAAAGGTGGACAAGCGCCATCGATGACCGCAGTCTTAAGAGGATTGTGAAGGCCATTCAGTCGGCCGCGTTGCCCATGCAGTGCTGTAAAAGAGCGTTTGCTCCTATATAGATGTTTAAATCAAAAGGTAATCTAAATAAATACAAAAATGTCATTTTCAAGTACTCTTATTTATTAAAGGGAAATGATCTGTCCAAACCATCATGGCCTGATGATGAAAGGTAACAACCTCGCTTGTTAATTTATGAGTTCATCACATTTAAAAAAACAAACAAATAAAGCAGAGTTTAATGTTACCAGCCACATTCAGGTACAATTACCGCCAGGCCATAGGACTCCAGAAACCACCTTAGATGGCAACAATAAATGGGCAAAAATAAATAAATCACAAAAAGCAACACATTATGCTGACTGGAGTGTGCATACAGCATGAGAATAGCTGTCAGTGTTTCTGTATTTAGAATACTTTTCTATTGGTTTTATGATGTATTCAGATTTCATATGACCAAACTGAATTGTAGGGTTGGCGAGGATTGCTATAATCCCTTCCATAACCCTCCACCCAAAAAAAAAACAAATTCTTGAAATATACTGTGTGCAATCATTTTTAAGATGCACTTTCACATACGTCTAGTCTACCCTAAAAATATGCAAGAAATACATTTACAGTTTATTCAGCTTTGTTTAAAAGTCACAATAGTTTATTTTATTATTTTTTTTGTCTTGAACACAATCCACCCAAAGAGGGGCTTGGATTACTGGTGGATCAACTGTCGCCACACTGGGATTTGGCTCCCTTCTGTCCTTCGCACGCCTCTCCTGCTCTGGTACATCGGAGGGAGAAAAAAAATAAAAAATAGAAAAGCACCATCCCAGTGAGGGTAACAGAAGTGCACGGTGTTGCTTAGGGGAGGTCGGAGAAGCAGCCTTATGAATTAAACAAAGCACACTTTGAGGCTTGAGCAGGAGTAAACACCCGGAGGGTCATGTTTTTACCTACGGTGAGCGGGCCTGACCTGCTGGGCCCGCAAGGCTGCTGATAGGGTCGGAGAGTTTTAATAATGGGTTAGTATCTGCTCCCACCTCTTCCAGGGGGGTGATGATATCAAAGCCTCTCCCTCGCGCGCACACACACACACACACACACACACACACGCTCTTGTCAGCGCTGCATCCCTCTGTGTCGGCTGAGACGTTCGCTCAGTCCCTTTGTGTGCCGTGAAAAGTATCCTTGGAAACTGTTGTGTGGCGAAAAGCAAATCTGCTGATCTTCAACACAAGTGTCTCAAACAAACTCAAGCGTTGCCGGCTGACATCATTACAGCTACTGAGCTGCTCCGGCATTTTATTTTCAGACCGAGACCGAGTCTGCCCTACTTTAAGGTCAGAGCGACAACCGCTGCGGCTGTGACAAAAATCTCCAGCAGACGGACAGGTCAGTTGAAATAAAGACTTTTTTTTTTTTTGTTAAAGTGACCTTAACAGAGTCAAGGTCAGATTGGCGTGCTGTCACCCTCTCGGCAGTGGGGAATAAACGGACTATTTGCACTTCAAGCAGCTAATTCTTTCCAATCTTTTCCCTCCCCCCAGTTTAACCTCAACTCCAGGGCAGGGCCCTGCACCCCTCTCCCTCCGCTTTCTACGGCCAGGTACGGACAACAGCCTCCATCAGCAGCTCCAGATGAGCTTGTTGCCATGGGGACAGTCAATGGGCTGGAGAGCGGGGACTTTGGGCCAGTCGGAAACACTCGGCGTTTAATTTTACCAGCCGGCAGACGTCGGGAGAAAGAGAGCAGGGTGGAGGAGAGGAGCGAAGGCCTCCCCGTCCTGAAACAAAGCAAGCCAGGAGTGATGAAGGGGAGGATGGACACAGAGTATAGTCGTGTCTCCACTCAGGCTGCCGAAATGCCATCGGAGACCAACAGCTCAGCAGTACAGGGAAAACTATAAATCCTCAGCCTAAACGGAAAAAGATGAGATGAAGTAGATGAAGTGAGGAAGGAGGAGGAGGAAAAAAAAAAAAAGCGTTCGCATTACATCATGTGAAGCGTCCCAAATAAGCACGTCGGATTTTTCTTTTTTTTTTTGGGAGGGGGAGTTATGCAGCAGCATGTGTTGGGGAGCTTGAGATGATGTCATTTATAGATGAACAAAGAGGCTGAGTCTGAGCAGTCTGAGTAATGGCAAGCTGAAAAAGCTCCAGAGAGAAGAAACTCACAGGTGCTAAGGTGCTTTATTGAACAACAGTATCTCAAAAAGATTGACAAAATAATGCTCCACTGCTCTCACTGAAACATCCTTTTTCCTTCCACAGATGTACATTTTCTGCTATATATACACACACACACACACACACACACACACACACACACACACACACACACACACACACACACACACACACAAAAAAGTATTTTTTAATTGACAATATGACACTGAAGGTAAATCAGCCTGTTTTTTTTGTTTGTTTTACATTTGTGACATTACAGAAACCAACCAACCAACCAACCAGCCGCCAGTACAGATCTCTCATTTCCCGAGAAAATTCATTCAAAGCTTTCACTGAGTTTTCTTTTTAATGCCTCTAGGTTTGCAAATATACACCAACTTCCTCTGTCCATGTGAATATGGCACTAAGAATTCCTCCTGGCACTAAGTGAAATCAAACCAAATACATTTCAGAGAAAAAAAAATAAAAAAAATAAAATAAAAAAAATATTGCATCCATAATAAACAAGAAATAAAACAAATTTTTTTTCTAATTATCTAAGGCACTAGTTGTATTTCTCAACTTAGACATTTCACAAGGTGAGGTTACTGATGATCTTGATACAAAACTTCAGTACAAAAGAACTTCAGAAATCCAGGCATGTGGCTTAAAACTGAGGAGCCAAGCTGAAAAACGACATTGATTAAAGAAATTTCCTTCTTAGTGCATAGGAGCGAGCACAAACAGGGTTCAGCGCGCCGTGCTTCCCGTTTTTTTTTTTTTTTGCCACATGTAGGCAATACTAATCAAATAACCTGGCAGCCTTAATTATCTCTACAGCGATTATTTCAGATTTCAAATTTTACTTGAGCAATCGTGAAAGCTCTGGGTGGAATATTTGCATTAACTTCAAAACAGATTCAATTAAACAAAATAGCAGCAGATAACGTAATGGAAATTCTTGCTCTTTTTTTGCTAAGTAGAGATAAAGTTTTCTTGTGTCATGAACCAAGAGTGTGTGAAACTGTGCACCTTATTTCTATAAATCTTAATACTATTACATTGCTGACAACAGTAAGTGGTCATCTTCTCTGCTGCTCCTCGGCACATTTCATGGGAGCATCAGCAGCCAAGTCACTGCACAAAAGTCACAACCAGACAAATAATTTGTAATACAATTTCCCCATTTTAACAACTGTTATTCTTATAATAAAGCATCTCTTCTACTTCAGGCTACCCTGTACACAACGGTGATATATCTTTTGTTATCTATATACGCTGATGATACTGTTGTTAATACTTATGTTAGACAATGTTCCCCCTACTTCTAAATATCAAGTTCCATAGATTTGGCATCTGGCAGCACGTGTTGTAAAGGTGTGACCATACTACTAAAGTTGGCATTCATTCACAATCAAGAAACATGAAAGAAATAGTTGGATCACCTTCATGTGGTCAAGTAAATGGGTGCAAGTGCCAGAATACCTCTTTTTTTTCTGCGTACAAAACTTTACATCACATTATTTTGTGAATGTTTGAGACCTGAACTACTAGAGCTCTTCAGCCCGATAACACTGAGAAGTTAAAAAAAAACGAAACAAAAAAAAATTAGAAAAAAGAAATAAAATAAAAAGGTAAGTCACAGTACTTGGTACATCTTGTTACATCCCGTCTCATTTTCAAGCGTTACATGTTTTTGTAGTTTTAATTTTATTAGTGCAGCTGAATATTTTCTGTCTCTGTGCAGTGAAAGAGTGAAAAGTGTTGATAATCACAGGTGAGAGTAATAAGTTTAACACAACGGACCTGATGCATCGTCATAGTTCAGGTTTGTCTGCCGTGCTGTGAATGAATTTTTAGAGAACGGCAACGCATGATGTAAATTGCGCAGACATGAGAAACCTATTGGTGGCTTAGGGTGGGAAAATGTTTCGACAAAAAAGTAAAACGAAAATACAAACCAAAATTAATCGTGTAACAAAGCAGTTTTTGACGAGGAGACCAGCGTGTGGTGGCTGCCTTGCAGTAGCCTGCTTCAAACAATACCCTGCTGATAGCACTCTTCTGGTGCCAGCGACCAAACTCTTAAACAGAGCCATCGTTATATAACAAGGCAGCAGGAGACTGAACATACTTGGCAAACTGATGAGGATAACTAACCTGGAACTCTTCCCAGAAAGAGCTAAAAATATTACAGAAGTATTTTCCCTGCTAGTTTATCTTATTTTTGTAGGTTTCAATGATTGACCTTTGTTGTTTGACCCTTAAAACTAAAGTTGCCATGCAACAATGCAGGATAAATGCTCTTAGGGGTGACATACTGCCGGGACCCATGGTGATCTTGTCCTTATGCCCTACATTCTTACATCAGGATTTACATAAGGGCAGAGATTTTGATGAACACAAAATAGTCTGAGTCAGCCGTTCAAGGTAGAGCAACATTTCATTGGTGCTGAAGTTCAAAATCTATCTGATTTGTTATCGAGACAAATTTTTAGTGTGGTAACCTTGCTGAACGAGTTTTGGGAAATGATTTGTTTAAATCCTATGGGTTTACCTCCAGGTTTTAAAACACCAGACCAGCAGAAAAGAAAGAAATGTTAAGAGGTTTTGTTAACAGGTGCGAACACAAGAAAACTATCAAACACAAGTCATGTACATGCCACATCTGCTCAACCTACCCGCTCAGTTCATTTCATAAAGACGTCATGGCAGTCACACCATGCAAAATTCTGAATCTCCTCCATAAATACTTATATTCTAAAGAATTTACACAACATATGCAACACCCTGATCCGAGTAAACATTTCACGACTTCGGTTTTACAGTAACCAATTGATTTCAGATAAATCAAATGAAATATTCATCATCACCAATTTGATCACTATAAAGAGTTTGGCGATGACTGTTTAGCTATCTACAGGATCCCATTATTGTTGAATTTTAATCTCAATCCAATTTAGTGGAAGAATAGACAGATGAGACTCAAATAAACATATTTACAAAGAGCTACAGAACTTTGCAAGCAACTTATTTGCTTTGAGAGAATTTTACGAATCAAACTAGTAAACCAGGTAAATTAGCGTGAAATGATCAATTGGCGAGTTTGAATTTGACCATTGTTACAGCCACGGGGCTTCAACTGAGAAGACATCAGTAATGCTAAATTAACTGTGGCAGTCCATGTCGTAAGGCAGCAACAGCACACAATTCAGTTTCGGCTACTTCTTCTATTTAGATGAAGTACTAAGATTCCCAGTTTCACCGGCTGTCAAGATGACTGAAGAGTTCCCAGTGTATCCACAACCAAATTAAAAGCATCCAGTCTCAAAAGGGTCGTAAAAAAAAAACAAAAAAACAGCAAAACAAAAAAAAAAAACAAAAAAAAAAAAACACAAACTGAGGAGCGTCTACATGTACAATAAAGTGTTTTTCCTAATAGTAAAAAAACAACCTTGATTGCATTTCTGCTCCTGCAGAACAGTGTAGCTTATCAAACGTACCACTCTCTACGTGAGATGACCGAGCCGTCTGTGTGAGACACATAATCACCCTCGGCCCCGCTATTATAGCCGTCAGCTGAAAGGTAGGGGGAGCCGTTTCCCTGCGCTTTAGGCGGGTGAGGGTATCTGGTGCATCTGGCCCGCTGCGGACTAGAGGGCTGTACATTTTCCTGATGGAGAGTCTGTTGACGGCTGAGGCGGCCGCTCTCCCTCATGGCCCTGGTGTAGCCGTTAATGGGATACTTTTCTCCGTTGTACTCGTTATAGCGATGGTAGTCTCGTTCATGTTTGAGCGCGCGGTCACCCCACTCCTCCCGGTCGTGATCCCGACTGCACGAGCCGCCGCCGGTCTTGGTGGGCCGGAGTTCGTGATGCCCGGGGGCCTTTTGCAGATCGCCGGGGTTCTGCTTAGAGTAGTAGCTGCCGTGAAAAGTCTGCGGTTTCCGTAGGTAACACACGCCAACCAGAGACAACACCAGAAGCAAGGACAAGGCCCCGCCCACGGCCCCACCCACCATGGAACCAAGATTACTTTCAGGCAGGGCTTCAAGCGTAGGGGAGCTCAGGAGCACGTGGCCCTTATCGACCACAAAGGTGGAGGAGGAAGAGCCGGTTAGGACAGGAGCGGTAATGGTGGAAGGCATGATGGGAGGATCTAATGGAGGGGAGGAGGGTGAGAGGGGGATGGAGGGTGAAAGGGGAAAGATGAACAGACAGAAGCAGAAAATGTCAATGGCATCTACATCAGCATTTCACTAAGAAGGGACAGATAATCAACTAATCTAAGGCTTCCATGCTTAAAGTGGGCTTTGGTTTAAAAAGATACAGGAAAGTTGAGAATAAAATCTAGAATATGGGAACAATGACGACACGTCATACTATAGCTGCCATCCAAAATCTGGACTTATGTCTTAAGCTATGCTTTTTTGACCTTTTTTGACTTTTTTGATTCAGTTCATTTGCCTATTTGAGGGGATGAACGAAGGAGTTCTTAAAGAAAAAATAAAATAAAAAAAAAGTGTTGGAAACTTAGCTGCCTACAGGAATTGTCCGATTTTTAGCTTGACTGGCTTTGATCGAATATTTTTCCAATCAAGAAACATCCCCTGCGCAAGTACTACCAGGTAGCAGCAACAACTCTTATACTGTCTAGAAAAGACTCAAAGCTAGGTATTTTCATTATCAGTGCATTAAATAAAGACGTAAAGAATAGAAAAACAAAATGTGTGTTTAATATAGAGCTTAACTGGAGCAGGTGCTGGTCATTTGGTTCCCTCGCCGTTTCCCATTTTTGCAGCTTTGGTCGTTTTGCACCAGCAAACAGCCGTCTGGCCCAGGACGTCAGCTTTTATTCTGCCTTGTGGCGTTTTGGTGAAGAAGCACATCGCCCCAGAGCAGACTTCAGAAGGTAACAGGAAGGCTGAACTGAGCACAGCTAAGATGAGCTTTAATTTCAACATCCTACAGCGTTGCTACGCGTTCACAAAATGTATTTGAAAAAAATCTTGGTTGGATTTTTGTACAATAAAAAGGGACTAGTACTGTAATCAAATTAATGTTTCCTTGACTCTAAAATAGGGTTACAGCCATCTTTAAGTGGATGCTGAGCACAGTAAAAAGCTAGATTTGTTGTGTCGGACATCTTTGACAATTTGTCAAAGTTTGTGAGGGCGAAAAAAAAAAGATGTTGCTGAATTGTCAGGAGAAATTTTTATTTTTATTGTGGGTTGAGGACTTTCACCATATAAATCCTGCATCGTCCAAAACGGTAGTTTGAGCCATAACACATCCCATTGGGTTCATTTCAGACTTTTTCACTAAAAGCCATTAAAAAAGCCACAGAGGAAAGAAACTGTTCTCTCCTACTAGACACTCTTATGCTGTTAATCACAAACTCCTGGCGTCTCCAAAGATATGCCGAGGTACTGAACATATTGCTGCAAGCATAGCACAGCGGGTCACACTTAATGTTTGATAACAGCATTTAATCCTCAGTCTGGGAAATTAATGTTTAAACCTGTTGTGTGCTGTGCTTCAAGTTGCCATGACAGGCAGCTATTTACATGGAAGACAGAGATATCCATCCATCATCTAGAACCGATCAACCTTGCTGGTACCCAACTCCAGCAGTCATTGGGCCAGAAGCGGGGCACACCCTGGACAACGTCGCCAGTCCATCACAGAACAACACAGAGACAAACAACCACAATTTAGAGAGACCAATTAACCAAACTCATGTTTTTGGATAGTGGGAGGAAGCTGGAGGGAGTCCACGGAGAGAACATGCCAACTCAATGCAGAAAGAGCCCAGCCCATGTGCCATTTCCCAACCCATGACCTGTTTACTGCGAGGCAACGGTGCTAACCCATGTGCCATCGCGCAGCCATCAGACCGTCGTTTCTGAAATTGTATGCATCAGCCCTCTAACCAAAATGATGTTTTTGCTTCTTAAATTGTCAATTAGCACAATTGGCACATTTAGTGCAAAGCAGCATTACTATTTATATACAGCATTCTCTATGTATGACCAGTACTTTAGCTGATATCGCTAAAGGGCTGGTAACATCTAAACCCAGCATGTCCCACGGCAGGAGGCTGAGCGCTCAGAAGGGTAAAAGCAGAGCACTATTGCTGTTATACATTCAGCCTTCCTGGTTTGAAGTCGGCTCTGGCTCAGAGAGCTTTATCACCAGTTCGTCAAAACATCCGCTATACAAGTATGAGTCTTTGTCCTATGGTAAACTGCTCCTTTATGGGTACAAAACTGCTTAAACTGCAAAGTATGAAATGATGGAGGAGGGAAATGACCAGCGCTCGCTGAACTTCAGCTGCGAGTTTCAGCAGCCTGAACGGACAGTACAAAACGCAGTTCAGTTTTAGATAGCTTCCTGCTAGAGCTGCATACCATTTATTGGATCGCAATATTCTTTTCAAAGTCAATGTGAGCAATATCGTAATCACAAAGGACTGCTTGCGTGCAGCATTTGGTTGGATGTTGCATTTCAAGTACCTTACATGCAAATTATGCATGTCACATATATAGCTAGTCTTTTGGATTCATTTTTACTGCCCTCAACGCCTACATTTGTAGCTCGGTGCTAAAGCTCAAAAGAAGAACGGGTTGGGACACTTATCAAGGAAAAAGAAGAAAAGAGTCAAGATAAAAAATTAGGTTACTCGTCATTGATATCCATTATCGCCACCTTTTGTAATAGTATTGCAATTATGTTTCCAGCATTCTGAGTCTTTCATTCAGTGTGGGGTGTCATTATTAAGTATGTTGTGTTCACTGCTCAAAAGAAACATCGGATTTTTAAGTTTTCGGCCGACTGATCACCAGTCAGGTCCAGTCGATCTGGCAATCAATTCATTCTAACCACTTATCGTCTTTATCTTAATGCCGCTGTCCCTTTAGCACTACTGGCAGCTGGTTAGCGGTACTAGGAGGCATAGGAACTAAAGGCTCCAGAGGAATTTAAAGCTTTACAAACTATATAGCACACATAAGTGGGTACACAAAAAAAGGAACCTTGAAACACAAAGAAATTTACCTTTGAGTATTTATTTTTATTATATTTTAGGTTTTAGGGGCAGTCCCCTGCACCTGGATATCTAATCATGTGCAAACGTGCAATTATTTTCAAGCCCCCTATTTTGTGTGTATAATTTCACCACACTGGAGAAAACCATCCTTATGGAAAGTGGGTTAGTGGTTATACCCTCAGACAGGCAACCCAAAGGCTATAATCACAAGCAGCTACAGTAATGGGAAAAAAAAAAAAAAAAAAAAGCACTTTGATACGGTAACTTCAGTGCAGGGCCAAATGTGAGGCAAAGATTCCCCGCTCAGAGATCTGAAACATGAACCCAGAGGTTTGTTGTCTTCATGAGCATAAACTGTACAACTCCGTGCAGAGGCAGCGAACCGACTCGAGCAAACCCGCAACAACACAGACAGCGCAGGGAACACCGACACGTGCTAGCTAGTGCGCACACAAACACACGCACACAGGTCCTCTCAAAGGAAAATGAAATATGGATGATAAATAATAAATAGGAGTTGAAAAGGACTAGTTAATGTTTTATGAATCTGGGACATCATCTCACAGTGAGGCTGCAGGCTTTCGCCCTCTTATTGCATGACACATGCAGGAGTAAAAGAAACACAAGGAGAAGGAAAGGAACACAAAAAGGAAAGATAACATAATCAAAGCTTCGAGATTCATTCAAGACGAGGGTTTCCACAGGCAAGAGAGACTTTGAGGAGACTAGAGGAGCATGCTCACAACGCACGTCAGAGATGAGACATAGTTAGGCATCAAGTTAGCAGGACGGAGGAGAGAGGCAGTGCACTGTGGTCTTTAAGAGGAATTAAGTAGTGGCAGCTGTTTGACCCAGGGACTCCCCCGTTTGAACATCTGGAGGCCTTATGTTAATCAGGGCCAATCAGCATGCAGTCAAGACCAAATCGGAGATCAGGTCCAGTCCACTGTATGGTGGATGATTGCTTCATACACACAGTTTGCACACAATGCAGCAGAGTGGCACAGTGTCACATTTCAGCTCGAAGGACAATGTCACAGTCGTACCCTCTATGACGAACATGCATGCACGGTGCTTCCTGAGAGTCAGCTGTGTTCCTGTCTATAAACTATGCTCACCTTGTATGAGGATGCGCACGTCTCGACTGCGGAGGTTAATGTCATTGGCAACCTCGCACCTGTAAACGCCGGAGTCATTCCGGTGGAGGGGGCGCAGGAAAAGCAAGGTGCTGTTTCTCATTTCCACCCCCTGTGGCATGTCATTGTCCAATCTATGAAGCACAAAAAAAAAAAAAAAAAAAAAAGAAAAAAGAAAAAAAGGGAGGACATTAGAGACGTACATAAACCAAATTAATTACCAGCAGAAACAATTTATCAAATGTCAATCAAATGTCATGCAAATTAAAAGGTGATCTGCAGTGGCAGTTTTCTATATGGGCCATATGGGTAGTTCTGCATAGCCTCGTGAGACAATCTGATCTCGCGAGCTTTCAAGGTTTCACTCGCAGATCAGTCTGGCTACTTTCCTTTAAAGAAAATTTGGAGCAGTTCACCAAACGAACGTCCAATCAGCGTTGGCTTTGAGGCGGGTTGAGGTGTGACGCAACGAGAAGCACGACAGTTCAGTCTAAAGAACATGCCGGCTTCAGCCGATGAAACTAGCTTTAGTGTGGCTATCGAGCAAGTTTTATCGGAATTACAGAGTATTTCTTCACTGAAAGAAGAGCAAAACACTGCTCTGGAGGCTTTTCTCAGAGGAAAAGATGTTTTTGCTCTTCTCCCGACTGGTCTCGGCAAGAGCTTGTGGTTGTGTTTTTATTCGTCGCTGTTGTTTTCGTCGTCGCTGTTAGTACGTCATATGCTTCGTTGATCTGATTGATTTATTTGGCCCGTCTATCACCAACATAGGCCAATCAGCTAACCAGTATTTTCGCCCCTTCCCAAAATTACTTCAACGGAAGGTTTCCAGATGGATATGCGGAGCAAATCTATCTGGCGGAGTCAGGTTAAGTTCTCCAAGGAAGGGGAAGAACAGACGACTCGTATTTGGAAAAAAAAAAAGACAAAATAAATAAATAAAACCCATACATCTGTCGTTTGTAGCCAGGGCAAGTTTTTTAATGCTTTTACAAATTTGCAGGCAATGCCTTGTGTTGAGCTGGGAACCTCGCTTGCTCCCAAGAAGAGATTGACCAGTCTGCCGTCAGCTGCAGTGAGCTCACATTGAGGGAGGCGCAGGTTAGCGTGTGTCTCCTTCTAGGCTTTGTGCCCCTTGATGTTTTCCAACATTTTGTCACGTTAAAACCACAAACTTCAGAGCAATTTCTTAGGATTTTATCTGATGGACCAACTCATTAAAGTAGTGCATAATTGCATACTTTTCAGAACCACTTTTTACTACAGTTACAGCTTGATATGTTTCAAGCTCAGGATCTTTGCAGACCCAGAGCTTAAAACTGTTCCTCATTTTTTCTCTGAACATTGACTTTTTTCCAGACAATCCCAGTAACAGTTAGGGCTGGACTTTGACGGAGCCATTCTAAGACATTAAAGGGGAAGTCCGGTCAACAAGGAAAAATCAGGGGATCATTAGCTATAACTAAAACTAATATGTTCGTGGTTATTTAATGAATTTAGCTTTAATCAATAAGAAAATAAAAACAAATTGTCATCTGGATCACTGTTCTTATAACATTGCAGAACCCACCCCTAAACCCATAAACCATACTTTAATGCTTATTTGTTGTCTTTTTATGTCTCTAATACTAAATGTAAAATTAGTATTACTTTAAATTTAAATGCTTAATACCATGTCTATCTTTGTTTAAGAGGTTAAAAAATATATTTCGGCATGAAAACGGGTATTTATTTACAAGGGGACAGATAGGGCATTGGGACTTGCTCTACAGCCGATACCGCACCGTTACGTCACAAACTGGGAGGTGGCAGTACTGTTCTTCACCAAGATGGCTGCCTCCATAAAAGGACCTTCAAATGAAAATTACTCTTAATTAAAAAAGCTTACCATTTATTGAACAGTATGTAATAATTTTATATTTAAAGTACTTTCAGCAGTTTTAATTCTGATTTTGACCGGACTTCTCCTTTAATATACTTCCGACTAAATCAATCCATCGTAGCTCCGGCAGTTTTTGTCCGGTGGATCTCTGCAGCTCCTCCAGAGTTACCACAGGCATCCTGTCTGCTTCTCTGATCAATGCTCTCCTTGCCCAGACCGTCAGTCTGGGTGGACCCGTGTCTTGGTAGTTTTTGTTGTACCAGACCCTTTCAGTTTTGAGATGATGGCCTGAAAAGTGTTCCAAGAAGCTCAAAGGTTGGAACATGGTTTTATATTCTAACCAAGCTTTAAGACTAAACTGTACACATGGGGGCCACTTACTAATTAGAGAACTCCTAAAGCCATGTCCTGGATTTTATTCACAGGAAATAGAGAAGGAGGGCTGAATATAAATGCACACAGGCTTAAATTGTTTTTTACTTGGAATAGTAAAATAAATGTGTTACTTGCACTTTGAAAATATGCACTACTTTATGTTGATCTATCACATAAAATCCCAGTAAAACACAATTTAGTTTGTAACAGCATTAGAAAACTGTTTAATGGGTATGAATTGTTTTGCAAGGTCCTAAAACTGAGTCGACTTTCACATTGTGCGAACTAAAGGGACAGCTGGGATTATTCACTATGGGTTATGTGGCGTGGTCAGCAGTCAGTATCTTACCTGCAGAATGGAAACGTCGTTCAGAGACATCTCGGTGTAAGATCAGTAAGTCAATTCTGACTAGCTGCTACTGCAACTGTCTGATTAGACTTTTTTATTCCCCAGAGAGTCATCCACAGCAGGTAAGATAATTATAGCTCATAACCTCACAGCAGACACTTCAACAAACCCAAACTATGCTTCACCAAGTGTTAACAGCAAAGTTTTAGTGCATCATCACAAACTTGGGTTCTTCTCCATTTGCTTGCTGAATGGGTTGTGATGCTCAGAACTGCCATGAAAAAGGACAGCAAGGAAGGAATTGGTCAAAAAAGTTTCCTTTTTGACCAATTTGTATCATTTGATTGAATTTGACTTTGTAAAGTGCTTTGAGATGACGTGTTGTGAATTGGCGCTATATAAATAAAATTGAATTGACAGATATGGGTCTCGGATTTACCTGCAGTGTGAACGTAGCCTAAGTGAATGGGTTCTGCGTTAGCTGTCAATTTGAATCAACTACTTCACCTTTACAGTCCTCTCACTGCGAGTGGCAACACCCTACAAACCCTCAAGGTTAAGCCTAGAAACCATATAGGACTTAAATAGGAGCAACTTGTCAGCAGGGTTGGGTGTATTTGCAGACACACCACATATTATGCCTTTAAAGTGAAACTAAATCTTGTGTTACAGGATTGAAATATTTAGATGTAAAGGAGGACCCTTCTGCCTAGTGGGCCGGTGAAATATCACAAGCGAAAATGCACAGCTCTTCAAGTGTTTATTCAGTTTACAGCCGAGGATAACTAAAGGAAGAAAAAAAAAAAACTCGCACCTGATCCATCTGAAGTGATGAGCCGGTGGGTTGGCGTTGGCTTTGCAAGTCATCTGAACATTGTCTCGGCCTACATACCAGTCTCCATCATAGCCCACCACTGATATATCAGGAGCAACTGCATTGAGGGGGAAAAATAAAAACTTGTTGAAAACACAATAAAAAATAAAAAAAAGTGTTTAATCACTTTATGTAGTAGTTGCGCAAAGTTATTTAGCATGGTTGCGATATAAATTCTGATAGAAACATTTCTGGTATATAGCCGTGATAATTCTGGAGACGACTCTAGGCTTTTCCCCATTCAAAAATCAGCAAACATCTCCGTTTCCATGCTCTATTTTACACAATGGAAGCTGGTCTTGCCCTCATCTGCAGGTTTGGCGTCTAAATAGCAAATTTTAAAACATCCATCCATCCATTTTCTGACCCGCTTAATCCCTCGTGGGGTCGCTGGTGCCTATCTCCAGCACTCACTGGGCGAGAGGCGGGGTTCACCCCAGACAGGTCGCCAGTCTGTCGCAGGGCAACACATAGACAGAGAGGACAAACAACCATTCACGCTCACACTCACGCCTAAGGACAATTTAGAGAAGCCAATTGACCCAACAGTCATGTTTTTGGACTGTGGGAGGAAGCCGGAGTACCCGGAGAGAACCCATGCATGCACAGGGAGAACATGCAAACTCCATGCAGGAAGACCCAGGGTTGGATTTGAACCCAGAACCTTCTTGCTGCAAGGCAACAGCGCCTTAAAAAATCTATAACATTTTTTTTAAAAATAAAATCCAACAGCTTAGTAGTTATTCATAGTCGCTTCCTCATAATTTAAATCAGTGGCTAATCTTTTGTAGCTGCTTTAGGTCATTTCATCAACAAGTTTGTTCTGCACTCAAAATAGGAGAAAAGTTAATTTTCTTTACTCAAGAGCATAAGTTGAAATAACTCTCATTGCCATAACAACTGGAGAAAATCTGACAGGCAACACACAAAAAACGCTCACATGAGACTCTACTCGTAAAAAGAAATATGCAAAGAAAACAACGATACCTTGACCATCTTGTTTTAAATAAAGAGGAAAATATTTAATGTTAAGGATATTAACAGTGAGGATAAAAGGAAAAAAATACTGATCAGTCAGAAGATAAAAAAACATCTAAATAAAATGCCTCAGAACAAGTATCTACAGTGGAAATAATAGCAGTACTTGCAGAATTGTAGTTCCTCAACCCAACAGTGACATCCTTTTAAATCCACGTTAGTTGATTTCTTAATCCACACGGTCGAGTAAGAAACCTACACTGCACGTTGAGCTGGTAGGGGATCCGGAAGTCGCTCTGCAGAGCAGGGTGGCGCACCACGCAGGTCAGCGTGTGGCCCTGCACGTGGCGTGTGGGCTGCCAGATGTAGCGCACCTGAGTGCTGGTCGTGCCGTTGACGTCGTCGAACAGCTGCACCTCTGACTGGCCGAAGAGGTTGGACTCCCAAGACACCTCGGCGGGGGGCCGAGCTCGCTCAGCGATGCAGGTGGCCACCACGGTGTCATTGCCACCGTCGATCAGGGCGGCTGAGCCGGCAGAAACGTAGACCTTTGGCTCCACTGTTGAACAGATGGAGATGTGAGACGGTCAAACAAGCTCAAATTAAAACAAAGAAGCAGACCAAGGTTGTATTGCAATGTTCACATTATATTTGTCAGTACTGAATTCTTTGAATAATTTCATACACGCTACTAAACCCAAGAACAACACAGCGTTAGTGTGTCCACCTCCCCCCCCTTGTGTGTTTGGTAAAAAAAACAAAAAAAAACATACTAGGTGGAGGCACGCGCACATGCAGCGTCTCTGCACCGACAACTTCTGGCTCAAATGAAAAATGGGTAATCCCCTCAGCAAAATTGAAAACACAGCCCTTGAACTTGTTATTGCTCACAAACAACAAATGACTAATGCAGGGATCGGACGTAGACATTGACTAAACGGGAGCTTCTGGCGCTGCAGGACTTGTGTTTCTCCGTCTGTTTGCTCTTGAGGTTTTCACTTAGCAGCAGTGACGTCAGGTAAATGGCTTCTTCTAAAGGGGTCCTGTTAGGCATACTCCGAATTGCAAAGCTAGACCTAAAACATCTCAAAAACAGTCCATTCAAATCAACGTAGAAACACTTTACCTCACCCCAAACCTAGGTAGTTCGTGAAATTCTGCACCCAGGTTGGGGTCCGGTCCGCTCCCTCTCCCAAGAACATCTCAAGTCTCCGATAGGTGCGGAGCCCATCCCCCCACGTCCTGTCCCACTCTGCTGCGTTGGCGGCGCCTTGGCCCTCTGGCGCGGTGACGGTCCTCGGGTTTGGGGCGGGTTCCCGGGTGGGCGCCGGCCCATTCCCTGCGGCGGCTTCGCGGGGCCTGGCCCCCGGGGGCCCCTTGCGCGGGGGCGGGGCGCCCCTGGGGCCTCTGGCCCCCAGGGCCCATGGCCGGGACCACTTCAGCGCGGCTGGCTGCCGGCGGAGCGCACGGGCTCGTCCCCGCGGCTCTTGGGGGCGTCGGCGTTGCGGTGGCTGGGGGATTTCCTCGGGGTCGTCTCTCCTCTTTCCTCGGGGGGGGGGTTGCAGATTTCCTGTGATGGCTTCTCTCGGGCGCACTGCTTTGGGGGCCCCTTTGGGAGTCCGGGGTTATGGGTCCCCTGACCCCTGCCTCTGAGCTCGGGGAAGGCAGGTCTTTGGTTCTCCACAACCACTATCGAGCTAATTCCTTACAGGGTTCCCACACCTTGGTGAACATCAAATTCAAGGACCTTTCAAGGACTTTCCAGGACCAATTTCCTCAAATTCAAGGACCACACGTGGCGGCATTTACCTACTGTGACCGCTGAATAGGTTATCATATTTTAATACAATGCAAATTCAATAAAAGACTAAACGGCATAGAAGTTGTTGGGTCAGAAGCAATGCAAGAAAGTGGACTTAATTTATAGCCTACATTGATATTGATCATATTCATAGCCTACATTTATAATTATTTGCATAATCTGCCACATGATGTGATGTGCATGTTATTGACGCTGTGGGAGAAATAACGTTGTTAGAGAAAGACAAAAAGTGAGTAAAAACACTCAAAATATATAGAGCTACTTTTTTTGTCCATTAATGTTTATTTATTATTATTATTTTTTATTTTATTTATTTATTTTTATTAATGTTTATTTTATTACAATACTAACCCTCCTCCTTTACCCGGGTTTGAGACCGGCAAAATGAACCATAAAGAGACACTATGGCGGAGTTACAAATTTTTTCTTTTCAACTTTTTTTTAACATTTTCTTTTTTCTCTTGTGGTCCACTAAGGAGCCTACAAATCACGGTAAAACATGAACATGTGGCTGTGTGAATCAAATGCCGTTATTTATTTAAGATAAAATATTTCAAATTCAGTTATTTATGATCAACCTGCGCCGTCAACCCCAGTGCATGCGCGCTTCATTTGCAGTCTGGACGCTGAGGGTAAACATGCTGTGGCTCTGACTGCAGCGCTCTGAGGGAGTCCTGCGGTAGCGGGAGAACGGGGTTGGGACGGGGGAGGCGCCCCACGGGAGCACCTGCCGCTGGAGGACAAGAGTAGGAACGATACGTGCTTTCACATAAGAGTCTCCAAAAGTCGCTAGATTTGTCGCTAGTCGCTTTTTTGAAAAAGAGTCGCTGGAGGGGTCTGAAAAGTCGCTAAACATAGCGACAAAGTCGCTGAGTTGGCAACACTGCGTGAATGTAACCTATTGGACGCACGTAGGCCTAAACCGTAGCCTACCAACTAACGAAGAAAAGCGAACGTACTTTTGCAAATTAAAAGTCTGCGGAATCAACATAATTTTAAAAGATCGTGTGGTAGTAAAATAATGACACGAGTTGTCATCCGTGTGAACTTTCAACCCCACAAAAAAAATCAAGGACTTTCAATGACAAGGTGTTTTTTTGGCTGTTTTCAAGAACTTTCAAGGGCCTTGAATTAATTTTTTCAGATTCACAAACTTTGAAGGATTTCAAGGACCCGTGGGAACCCTGTCCTTATGTATAATTTTCACCTAAACTAGTGCACTCTCACAAACTCCCACAGGTGCTGGGTCCCAGGTATTAAATGTTCACTTATATACAGAAAGCCTATAATTTATAATTTATTTATTTATTTTCTTTCACTTTCTTTTTTCAGGCATCACATTACACATGTCTTGATACCATTGATTTAGCAATGGTATCAAGGTGTTACTCGATTGTATCTGTTGCTTTATGTCTGTTGGTAGTGCTGTTCTTTTTGCGTCTCTTTCCAGGTGATGGAGCAGGCAGAGGACGTTTTATCATTCTCTTCCTTTTATCTCTTCTTTCTTTCACCTCTTCTCTTTTTTTTTTCTTCCTTCTCTTCTTGTTCTTCCTTTACTCTCCTACTTTCCCATTGTAGTGTCCATACAATTTGAAATTTTCCCTGCAGGAATCACAATAAAGCTATTTACATGCACAAATCAAGCGGAGCATTATGGCGAAAGCCGTTTGCTCCACTTGTGAAAGCAAAATCTGTCGAGCTCTATTTGGCATTAAGACATCAATTCTTATTGCCACATTGCTAGACAGGAAACTGGGGGGAAGAAAAGAAAAAGAAATTCTGCACCCACAAACTTTTGGATTTTTAGAGAGAAAATACTTTCTGTATAGTAGAGTAATTATTCCGATTCTCAAAACTTGAAATGAACAAATAAAGTTTAAAATTGTCCTCGGTTACACTTCTGTCAACAAACAATGCCCTATGTGCTCACACACAGCTCACACACTATCAAAAAGGCCAAATATACATAAATCCGGAGGACGTGGAAATATGATAATATATTCTTTCTCTCCAGAAATTCCCAAGTGATTGTGACCTTGGAGAAAAAAAAAATAACTAAATAAAACCACAATATTGTTCACTTATCTTTTTTTCTTCTATAAAGCAAGCAGTCCAGCAGTCCAAACAATCAGAAACATTCAGACATCCATAAGGATTTAGGATGTTTTCATATTGGATAATTCCCCTTATGATTCAAACTGGCGGTTTATCATTTTGTTCCACTGTATACACTTGATTCCCTCAACCATTACATGCACATCTCTGTAAGCTTCAAATTAGCCACATTTCCATGGGTCAATGCTTTTTCAAACTAATAGAAGTCATGCTGAATATACATTTAAACATTTGCCTTTACACGGATACCAAAAGAAAGTTATTAAAATCTTGTGACACGCTTAAATGCCTTTCGAGTGGTGGTCACAAGTTTTTTAGGGTTTTTTTGGACAAGAATGTAATTTTTTTTATTTGAAATAATAAATAATACTACAAAATAATATCAATATGCTATCAATATGTCTGCTGATCTGGCAAACCAAGTTGCTCACGACTAAAATCAGATTTAAAAAAAAAAAAGTTTTTATTTTTATTTTACACAGACCGAAGGGAAAGATGCCTATTCCCCAAAATCTATATGACTTTTGTTTCAGCTGCACAGATTGCTCCCAGGGCAACCAGAGGACAGCCCACATAAACAGGTGACACAAAACAAACAAGAAGATGCAGCAGCCAATACAGTCGCTCTCTCGCTCTGAATGTTACTGTTAATGGGGGGAGAAAAAAAATTCATTGGTTTGGAATCCCAAATTCGTTTTATGTTATTTATACATGGCAGATTCACAATAATAATAATAATAATAATAATAATAATAATAATAATAATAATAAAACTTAACAAGGCACTTTACAAAACAAACAGATAAAGCTTGTTTAAAAAGTATATTCAAAGTCAATTACATACTTTCCATTTCATCCCTGCATATTGCAACGAGTCACTGCCTACAGGAATCTGAAAAGGTAGGAGCACAGCCTAGGATACACTTTTTAAAGCTGTGAAACATAAAAAACCCAAAAAAATAGCAACAACAAAGAAAACGGCTGTGATTAAAATAAAAAAATAAAAAGTGGTGACTGCAGGGCTCCCCGAGGGTGTCAAAGACTTTAAAATTGCCTAACTGTCCAGCAGCTACAGATATCAGGAGTTGATCCAATGCCAATTACTCAGTGCCATGCCTGGGAATCTACACGATCAGATATTCGGGATTGGACTGAGACATCCACACCCTTAACTAGACTGAGTTAAAGTGGAAATGTTAGAGTCAAGATTTAACAGAGGTGGCAAAGTAACCTTTCCAAAACTGCTGACATTTACATTTAACAAGTTCTTCAAAGCATATGAGAACAATCACGCTATTAACAAAGAGTGTCAGCCTTGTGAGATTAAAAAAAAAAAAAAAAAAAACATGGAGCTTACTACTCAAAAGAAAATATTGGGATACTCACCAAGGACACTGACGGTAGTGGAGGCTTGGGTGTTTCCCAGAGGAAACGTAGCTACCTTACAGGTGTAGAGCCCCACGTCTGAAAAGCCCACGTTTTCCAGGATGATAGTGGCGTCGTGAGAGGAGGGCGACCGGAAATACAAGCGGTTGATGTACTCTGGCGGGATGAAGGTGCCAAGGTCCGGGTTATACACGGCCACGGTGAAGGGGCCTGAAGGTAGGCGGCGCTCCCAGGAACTCTGAGTCAGACTGAGGTTTGTGCCAAACTCCACCCGACAGTCTAAAGTCACGTTCTTTCCCAGCACGGCGCTCACTCTCTGAGGCACCACCACCTGACTGCACACAGCACCTGCCAAAAGACACAAAGCACAGCGGCTACATGCAACCTGGCTTCCATGACATCTCTGATGAAATGTTTAGAAACTTCAGTTACAATTTACTTTTTAAGACGTTAAGGAGTTTTGCGGCTTCACGTGAAAAGTGTTTTTCACATCCTTAATCCAAATTAAGGCCCAGCGTTTGATTAAATAAGATATTCTCCAGGTTTAACAAGGAGTTATTTTATTGACAATATTTAATTCTTTTTTTTTATTTTTTTTATTTTATTTAGAAATCTGCTTCACTGTGGATTTATGAATTTATAGGACTTTCTCTAAATAAGCCCCAAAAGAGGCATTAAAGCAGGTTAATCCTGACAAACAACGGCCCTCTGAAACAGACTAAATCAGGATTACCACATCCTGGACAATGAATGCTCAAACTACTGTAAATTAGATTTTTATTTCAAATGACTTCAACCAGAACTAAGATTGCCTATAAAACTTTGATAGGATTTTTCAACGAGTGTAAAATCTCATCGACCCAGAGAAGGGACGGCAGCACAAAAGAGTGCAATAACCTTTTTTTTTTTTTTTTTTTTTTTTTTTCTTTTTACTGAGGGGATAATTTAAAGCCAGCAGTCATAACTTACCCCAGTCATTGAAAATAAGTGCCCACCCGCTGGGATATAAAACAGGACTGGTGAAAATCCGTGTATGACTAAATCTGAATAATTCATTCTGAAGCCTAAAGAGAGAGACTTGGAGGAATGGTGGAGTCTCTCTCGTTGTTCGGGGCAATGGGCATCACCAGCAGTGGGTGAGAGGGGGCTGGTCCAATGGGAGGATATCCTCCTACACTGGAAGAAAATGCCGCTTAGATGGTTTTATCTTGCCCATCCCAGATTGTTGATCGGTTGACCGTAAACCGCTAAATCCGATCCGTTTCCAAACAAAAAGTGCCACGAGGTTGCACTAACAGCAGTAATCTTTAGCGTGGAGGTTGTTAATAAGTGAAGAGGCTGTTTAAGGCGGCCGCCACGGCATTGTTAGACAAGAGCAGATAACAGGAAGCTGGACCGATGAGAGCAAAGCTGAAAGCCTTTTTCATTTGAAGTTTCTTCTTCCGTCTGCCAGCCTGTTAGGAAACGTTTGTCATTTTAAAATCTCATAGTTAAGGTAAGGGCTGACATTCTTTAAGAAATGCATACAAGGACTACCGTAAGTATTACACTCCATTATGTTAATCCAAGATGCAAAAGAATTGTCTAAAATGTCGAATCTTAAATTATTTTGTCTTTGGTTTGCCTACCTGAAGATCTGTTTAGCTGAGCAGGAATATCTTAAGACTGAGCCCCGAAAGTCCCCAGTATATTTACGATAATTTAATGATTGGTTTGATAACAGCACAGCATTAAAATCCAGAGCTTTTCCTGCTAAATGACCAGGTTTGAAGCTATTCATTTTGAACTTGTGTTGCAACAAAACTACTTAATATAATTTGATATGGCACAAAACAGAAACTGACGCAGAGAGAAAGCTCTGCAGCTTCAGGTTCTTTATCCACAATCATTCTGAAGACAGTTCATTATGCAATTTATACAGAAAACAGACTTAAAGTATGGTGTTTCCATTCATTGTTTAACAACTGGAATCGGCTAAAACTTGGAATAGTTGATCAGAGCTTTAAAAAAAAAATGCTGATCAGGGAAACAAATAATCCTGAGATCTCAACTGTGGATTCATAGTGACAAGTAGCTCCCCTATCCGTTTAAAAAAATAAAAAGCTTCAGAAAATGTTTAAAATAGCTGGGAATAATGAATTAACTTCTCACTGTGTTGTCATATGCACGTGTGTGGGTCCGGTCAGTGGAAGAAAGAAAAAAATAAATGAAAAAAAATCTTTGACAGTAGATAAAATAACAGGATGTCCAGATAAAAAGGAAGAAAAAAAGAGAATAAAAGAAATTGTCCTCAGAACAAATAACACACAGCTCAGAGGGAGACAAAGTGTTCTCAATCATTGGGGGGGGGGGAGGATCTCCATCCTACTGACCTGAATTGTGACAGGAGTTTTCCTCAGACTGTGTGCATGTCTTTTGTCCAGATATAACCAAGCCATGCACACCGTGGGCAGACATGCTGCATGGCTAAAAGGTAACCGCTCAACACTAGACTAAGAAAAGTCCAACAAAATAGGAGCAGAACAGACTGCATCTGGTAGGAAAAAAGGGAAGTGATATGCTAACACGATGACATCATCATTAGGAGAAGAAAAGAAGGCCGAGGGAGAGGAGAGGCAGGAGCACGTCAGAAACGCATCGAGGAGAAACGTCATCGGATTTAAATATAAAGGCGACACAGGAATTAGGTTATTAACTTAAAGACAACATGTATACAGTAACATCTACACCCTTAGAGCCGTGCACTAAATCCCTAATTGGAAAAAGCCGTCAAGAGAAAAGCAAAAATTTAAATCGGCTGCACAGGACTGGGTAACGGACTCCAACTATTCTTTTGTTTAGCCAGAAACAGTTCGGTCATCGACGGATCTCAATCTGCAAAAAGGGCAGGTCTTCAAAAACTGGCACCCTGAGTGGAAATCTTCCTGAAACCAAGGCATAAAGAGCAAGCGTCCTCATTTTTCTTATTCCACACTAATACAAAATATGAATATATCTTTTGTAGACTGTTGGCTGCTTGGGTTCACAAATGACAAACGCATCAAATGTTAAGATCACGTGTGTGTTTTCTAAGAGCAACTAAGACGATCGGCTTAGAAATCCTGTCAGCAAAGCTCAGCTAGACTGAACAGTAGGGAAACGTTTATGTTGAAGATTAAAGTGACATTATGAATTTTTATCCGTTTAATGCAGATCTCTTTTCTGATTTAAAGTGACACCCGACATAAAACTTCCCCCTGCTTGAGAACAGCAGGGGAAAATTTTCAGCGTAATACCCACATGAATGCCAGGACCCAAGAATATCCAGCACCACATTAGACTGATCACTGAAGATCATCGTCGTTATCCACACCGCCCGTTCCCAGCTTTAATGTTCTGGCTGTTCAGTGCCCATACACTGAAATCCAACCAGTACAACCATGTAAAGTAATTATTTTTTGGTTATTTTTGTGGGGATATGATGCACCCAAGTTCATGCCAAAAAACCTGATTTTAGAAAATATCCTGATTATTGCAAAGCTAGTAAAAGGAAAAACTGTTGATTTTATGTTCACATATTGCTGGCAGTTTATAAAAGCAGATAAAGGCTTTCTGAATAATGTTTCTCTGTCTAAATTAAATCAAACTGCTACAACAACCCTGTTCTTGCTTTAAAAACCAGTTTGTACTTGTTCACATTTGTTTACGTTCAAAAGGTTTACTCACTTCAAGGGAATTTGAAGCAATTTTCATGAGACTGTTAAGCTGTGACCTGCCAATTCTGATTCTGGCCATTTCTGTAAACATGCAAGATTTAATGCATTCAACAACGTGATGCATCAAACTTTAGAACAAATTACTAAATGGTTTTTAATTAAGCAGAATAAACCATTTAAGAAATATTCTTGTTTCTGCTTCAAAGGATGTGTCGATAACCTTGATCCATTTTTTACTTTAACACATATTAAACAAAAAAACTGTTTGTACATTTATCAAACAAAGAATTGGAGTTATCCACTTTAAACAGGTGGAGAAATTATATAAATAAATCAGATTTTTCAGTATTTCACATACACAGAGCTGATCGAACAACGTTCAATTCATTGGTGGAACAACATAATGTGATAAACCTTTTCTGTTGAAAACATCTTAAAAATATTCAAATAGCCTGATTTATGCTTGCTTTGACATGAGCTGTATACATTTGAGAAAATAGATCTCAGTTCTGTGTAAAAACACCCTCAAGTCATCGGAAACCTCCTCAATATCTGTTCCCAGAACGAGAACCAAAGATGGCAGAGTGCAACATTTCGTTTTTTTTAATAGTAGTATGAATAGTGCTGTGTAAATAAGCCTGCCAGGTCTTACATGCTTCTGTCTCAATGCCAATGATGAATCACAAAATATTTGCAACCCAAATACATCTCAACTTTTCTTTTCAGGCCTTTGTTTCTTCATCCAATAATGTTCTGAGGCATAACATTTTTGACATATGGCTAATCTCTGCTTGTAGCCATTGTTAAGAGTGGTTTTCAGAATAATCGATACCTCAATATAATCAATACTACAACAAAGAACCATTCAACGGTGATCATTAGCGTTACAAATTGATATAAAATGGACCCATTCTCATTTGCACAAACTGTTGGACTTCTTCCAGCAGCAGCGCTGCAATAACAGAGACATGCAGCCTCTCTGCTCCCTGCAATGACCCGAAACAATGATTTGCCGCTGGAAGTTTTGTACAGCCAGACAACCTCTGCAACGCTCTTTAGCCGGCACGGCAAACACAAAAGCCTTGTTCGCAGGAACCCTACCTATAAAGTAGACAGAGGGGAAAACACAATATTAGCCACGCTAATGTTACAACAAGAATGTTTGAGGGCAACGTAAAGCCTCCATCCGAAAACATCTAATTATAGCTCCTAGTTCCTGTTTCTTGACCTTTCACAAGGTCAACAGTGAGAAAATTATCGTGGGTAATGAAGGAGCTTTAGACTGCTGTGCCAGTTTTGGACAGCCTTTAACTCTGACGTCATTACGTGATGAAAACGCACATGGATGATTCTAGTCAAATCCGAAACTACGGTCTTCCGAAAATGTACTACAAAGTGCACGCTCTTTTGTCTCCGGACATTTTAGTTTATTCATGAGGTGGGCTGAGCACGGATGGAGCCAAAGAGGCCAATAAACTCCTATTTTTGCAACAGTAAATCGGTAACCCTCCCAGGCGAGATAAGCTAATGCTAATCGTTTAAATATGAGCCCCATGGACATGTTCAGTCAAATGACTCGGTTGTGTCGGTCTGAGGATCCATGTCAAGATGAGCAGTTCTTGAACACGACACATTTCATTCTGCTGCGGTACCAATCAACACAGAAAAATGTTAACTTGCTAACGGCTCAGTCGGCTGATAAATAGCAAAGCAACGAAACAAAACAGTGCTGCTTTATCTCTACTACTACTCCATTTAAAAAGGTAGAGTCGTCAATTTTTCCGGAGGTTTCCCAAGTCCCTTTTTGAATAACACCGCATAACCGACATACCTGCTCTTCTGTTCCTCAGGGGGATCGCGTGAAAAAAAAATAAACCTCCCAAATCCACTCTGGTCTTATTTCTTTCTACTGAGGCCTTCCTCTTCTGCTCATAAAATTGTATGCGGTTTCCCTCTTGCAACTCTCAGCCATTTTCAAAGTATACAGTGAGAGCAGTGGACCTACAATGAAAGGCTAATACCAGTACTAACCGGACACACTAGCACTAGACGTGTGCATGTGTAGGGAAACTAACAAGGAACGAGCATGCACATTGACGTTACGTGAGCGCATCAGAATGATTGGCATGTTGGACAACCAATAGATAAGGCGATACCCCCTGAACTCAAGGGACAGAGCTGGGTGAGGGCAGGACCAAACGTCTGACCAATCGCTGCCATTTGGTGCAAACGCCAGGGATTGGTTTTTACAGGCCTGCAACTCTCACAGACATCTAATTTTTTAACCTCCCTTTTCTGAATACATAATGTGTTGACTGCTGACCATTTCACCCAGTATAACAAAGTGTTTCATAAGAGGATTACCAACTATAGCTTTAATTGGAAAGTTGCTTGCGGCTAATTGGCCTAACGCTAACACAGGTTACGGTGGAGACAGACTGAAGCTGCCAATTTGAGCAGAAAAACTGAGAAATACTGCTGCTGATGTTGATCACTAAATCAAATACAAAATTATCAGAAAGAAATTCTGCGGGGCTGAAAGGTAACATTTGCACAGACCAGAGAATTCTTTAAACAGTGAAAAATATGTTTTGACTGCATCAGATCAGTGTTTGTTTATGAACAAACTGTTTGTACATAGAAAGATCCTTTATTTGTCCTTCTGTAGTAACGTTTATTTGTATCAACAACAAATTGACAGGTGAATGAAAACACAGTGACACACTAAAGACAAGCAATTATCATAAAAGTAATCGCACGATTGAATAAAAAAGGTAGATACTTTCATAAAGGATGTTATAAAGAGGATAAAGGACTTATACTATTAGCGTCATCTTGTCTATTGTTTTGCTAAGCAGGGAGGTGAAATTCAAATGGTTTATTTCTATAAATGAGAACTGAATTATCCCCTACTGTTTTTGCTCTAATTAAGAAATTTAAAATTGTCTACCTGTAATTAAATCATAGATTTTGTTCTTGAAGAAGCATTATCCAATTTTAAATGTAAATATTTCTTTCCCATACATGTTCTCAGAATTGCCTGATATGTAAAATGAGTTTTCCTCCATTTACCACAGTTGTCTCTATTGGCTGGATTTGTCAGTTTATGAGGGAGTGATTCAGGCCGAATCTTCTGGGCTGTGACGCGCTGTGCGTTCTTTCACTTGGCTACTTTGAGCGTCCATTGCCTTTGACGCATTAGCGTGAGAACCCAGGCTATTTATAACTTTCTTACCTGAGAAGACATTACGCCTCTATTCAACAGACCCGTGCAGTCGAAGCGGCAGAAACCTCTCCTCCTCTCCCGTGCATGTGGACAACACTGGTGTTATTTCAACTTCTCGCCAGAGGGGGCAGATGTCTCCAGAAACAATGGAACTTGCGTTATGCTCCTTTAACTAGAAAGAACCCCGCATCTTCAAAAATATTGCCATGGTATCAAAAATGGTATTGGTTATTTTTCTTAGTATTGATATTGAGTTTTAATGGTTTGTACTGTGACAACCCTAACCATTAGTAGTTCCAGCCCTCCGCTATTGATCCAGTTTCCTTGTCATCTTTGCAGAATTTTAACAAGTCATTGAACGGTATAGAAGTTCACCATTAAAACTAATTGCAGCCATTTTGGTTCAAGAGTAGCTTTGTCCAAACTTTCTTTTTCTCTCTGAAGTAAACAGATGAAACCTGTTCCCCCTCCTCCCCGCCCAGTAAAAGAAATTAGTAAAATGCCTGTTTGTTGGACTGTAAACCAATCTATAATCCCTCTTGTCCTGTGCCAAGTAGGTTAAGCCAAAGACCTCCACGACACTAAAAGAATAACGTTTGTTTAGCTAATGAATGCACAGAAATGCCATGCTAAACCCAGCTCGATGCAAAAAGCAACATAGAGCAGGCGATCCACTTCCTTCAGTAAAAAGCCAATTTGGTGGGAAATGGGGGATATAGAGGGCAATAATACCATCATAGCAGGGGGGCAGCATTTCCCCCTGCACTGAATAAGGAATGGAAGAGGTACAGCAACTGAATTAAATTTTTATTGGAGACGCGATGACAAGCTTACATAACCGTGTCCTTGTTTTCTTCAGCTCAGTAAGAAGAGTGATGATGATAAGAGCATCCTCCAACCTATCCAATGTGCTCCCCATCTTGACACAGCGACTGTGATCCCTACCTTCTAACCCCCAGAGACCAAGAGAGGAGTTCTTATTATAATCCAATAGAGAGAAACCTCCAGACGTGTTCAGTTTGGTTTGCAAATTCAACACAATGTGTCTCACTGACACGAAGTAGAAAACAGATTATACTTATTATAGGCCTGGCATCAAGGACAAATTGCTCCTTGGGGACACTCCGCTTGTTCTCACTTTAGTCAATATTACCTTCACGTGCGCCACTTATGTGGCAGTAAGTGTATTAG
The DNA here is from genome assembly GCA_037039145.1 of Fundulus diaphanus. Taxonomy (NCBI): domain Eukaryota; kingdom Metazoa; phylum Chordata; class Actinopteri; order Cyprinodontiformes; family Fundulidae; genus Fundulus; species Fundulus diaphanus. The sequence continues at coordinate 23,215,182 of CM073136.1, forward strand.
TATGTGTATCTTGCTAAAGGGCAGCTTGTCTTGGTGAAAGTGGAGATTCCAGTGAAAGTGGTTATAGTGTTGGGGTGGAGGTGACGGAGGCTGTGATGAATGATGAGGAGGACAGTTGGGTCCATCTGATCTCATGCCACCAACTAATCAGTTTTAAAATGTTAAATGCATTCATTCAACAGCTTGGTCGGTTCAGTTCGACTATTCGTAATGAATCACGCAAGGACTCATTCATATAATTAACTTTTGATGTAGCTTTGTTGTAAAAGGCAACAGGTTACCTTTGAGTCGACGGTTTTTCTACCTAAATGCTGTCAAGACCCTTGTTATGAATGGCTGTAATAAACAGAGCAGGGTGGCTGATTAGAAGCAAATCCCTAAGGGGGAACAAGACTTGGCCTGCAGAAATAGGTTTCAGTTAATAAATCTCACACATCTGCATTGTATCTGGATACAAAATGGCCACAATAACACCCTGAGCTGTGTTCAGTGAAAGTTAAGCAACACAACTGCAGAAAGGACACTTCCAAATTGTTGACCAGATGGGCAGCAGAGCACACTTCCTTAGAATATGAGCAGGAAGAGCAAATGAGCTCACTTGCTGAATGTGAAAATTTAGGCAATGCAAAAGCCATTTTACGGCTGAAATACAATTTTTTATTATTATGAAGGGGGAAAAGTAGATTGTTCTAATTTTAACAGATTTTGGAGGCCAAAGCCCATATAGTTTGTTTTTTTCCAGAGAACTGGAAGTGCCACTGACAAAGACAAATAGTCAATTCCTTCTTCCTTATCACGGCTCTCACAGGTACAAAAGTATCTGAAAATGAATTACATCAGCCATTTAGATTATCTTACTGTTAAAGAAGAAAGCTTAAGTTCCCTTTAGTACATCTGTTAGCACAAGACACACCCACCCAACTTTGATGAAAATAAATAATGCTGCATTGTATTTACATTTAAAAGCCAGAATTTTAGCCAAGTGCTTATGTCTAGCTATCAGAGATGGATACTTTAGTTTATGTCTATGATTTGCATTGCAGTTAAATTACAAAAACTAAGAATTGAGACTTGACTTGAGTCTCATATCCAGATACGAGAGTCAAGTCTCATTAACATTGTTTTTCTAAAGTAATCTAGAGTTAAAGTAAGCTGATAAAAGCATTTTTTTTCCATCTAAATGATGAATCCCATCCCCTATTACTTACCTTACAAACGACTAGCTGTCCCAACACACAGTTCTTTTGGGCTCTCTGTAATGTTTGGGTGGAATGTGCCAGTAAACAGCAAGAACAGCTGGTTCCAAGTTTGTCTTTTTCTTGCAATGCTACCAGCACTTTACAGTAAGTAGGCCACAGCCCTGGCAGACACATTTTACAGTTAAACAGTGCGTTTGACCCAGAGACATGTGGACGCCTATGGCTGAAGCATCATAATGACAACACTAATCACTCCCAACTTCCAACTTTTTATGAAATTACTTTTGGTCATTTCAGAACAAACCAAACTTAACTTACTGCCAACATCTTACTCGCCTGCTGTTATGCAAGCGGCATTACAATTAAAGTTTTTCAAAATTATTGCACTTGCGCTTTGTTTGATTTAAAAATTTGACAACTGGTTTTGCACAATTTCTCCAATTTTTCTTTCAACAAATGCAAAGGACTTAGTAACTAAGGTTGCCTGCAAAAGTCAGACAGGAATGCCAAAGGTTGATGTGTTAAATGAAGCCTATGGATAATTATTTCAATTGATCGCCTGTAGTAGTCTGTGTTTTAGCCAGATTAGACGGCATTCATCCAGTGTTCATTAATTAGAGACTTGGGTTGGAGGGAAGACTCAGAAGTTTACTTAAAAGGGGACATATCATGCAAAAAAAAATAAAACTTTTTAGCCCTTAAACACATTTTGTTGTGTACATGGAGTCTCTAGGAGTACAGAAAAGTTTATAGTAGTCTGTCCAGGTGCTGCGTAGATATCTTCACTCTATTTGGGTCACATTTATCAAGTAGTTCAGTTTTCTCTATTCTCGTTTTTTGAACAATAATGTCACAGTATTTGCTGCAGAAGCTGCTAAACAAGGTCATAATAATCATATTTCTTGTCATTGCAACATACATTCCAGTGAAATTTGTTCTCTGCATTTAACCCATCCCCTTGGGGAGCAGAGGTCGGCCACTGTAAGGCACCCGGGGAACCATCTGGGGTTAAGGGTCTTGCTCAGGGACCCAGAGTGTCAGTCTGTGAGAGTTGAACCCAGAACCTCCAGGACACAAGGACAATGTTCTAACCACTAGGCCAGCACTCTCCCAGAATTGTTGGCCTTCCAACTAATCAATTTTGCAAATCTGCCATTTTTATTTCTTGCAGCAGTTCTGTAGTTCAAGCTGAAGGATGGCGGAGCTACAAACGGTTGAGTGAAAATGTTCAATCGTTGGTTGTGTTTACCCACACAATTCATTACACCGTCCCTCACCATACTACAAAAATGGCCAATTGGGATGGAGTGGAACGCTGTGTGAAGTGCCTCCTTTAGATTTAAATCTCTGACGCACCTTAGAAATGAGGCAAAAAACGGGCTTTGGGGCAACAATAGCGTGAAATTCAGACCAAAGCATTGAAGTTCTCCCTTATAGAGACCACAACTGAATGTTTCCAGGACTTGAAACATGGAAAAGATAACGTAAAAACATTCAAACTAAAATGTTCTTAAAATTTGAAATCTAGCTTGTGAAGTTGGGTAACTGATCAGCCAAGACTTCTAAAATCCAACATGGCATTTTAAGGTGAATTTATATTCAAGGAATTAGGACTGTACATTTTCTACAAGTAAACATGTTGCTAGAATTGTTTGCATAAAATGCAGCAAAAAAGCTTCATCTTTTGCAATTAACTTTCATGATTACTGAGCAAGGATTTGTTTTGACACAATGAGATAAAATATTATCCATCTTTCCTTTCATCTCGATTATTTCTATCTGTTCTACTCAAAAGACTCACCGTCCTTTGCATCTTGGCGATGTCTTATCACACTTTTCGTGAGACCCAATAAAGTTCACAGACCAAGTTGCCTTTTGGGCCTAATCTTCAAACAAACTTGCCAAAAAGCCAAACTTGCACTGTGACAACTTCCACACGGAGGAGTGTTAGTGCAACCTTGCAGGGCTTAGGAATGGTGCTTTTACTGAGCCGACAGAGTTTAGATTGTCGGTTTTCCAACTGGCCAGTCACTGATCGGGGCTGCTCAGGTTGGAAAAACGGACAGATTTGGCCAAAAGTTCAATCCTTGGAACATTTCTAATATGTTGGGCCAAAGGTAAAATAATGAAGATGGTAGAGGAAAAACTGTTATAAGAGTCAAATGTCTAAAAAAAAAAAAAAAATACAGTGAACCCTCGCTATATCGCGGTTCACCTTTCAAGGTCTCGCTGCTTCACGGATTTGCATTGATGAGCCGTTCATTGCCGTTCTCAAAAATAATCGATGGTGGCATGTCGGTTTATAAGAATCTTTTTGCCCAGAAGAAAAAAGAGCGACAACAACTACGATAACTATGTTCTTCTCCCGAAAAAAAAAAACAACACACCAGCACCGCGGGCTTTGGAAGAAAAAAACGCTACAGAGCGGAGTCAGGATGCAACGGCTCAGTCAGAAGAGCAGTGAAATACACTTGAGTCACTATTTGTCCTACTGTACTTTGTATTTTTTTTCATAATCATTTTTCATTTTCTCCCTTTCTAATCCAATGACTCGGGTCGTGGTGATCTCCGCAATTTGAAGCCTTCAGTTCGTATTGATGATTAAAATTATTGTTTTACAGTAGTTATTGTAAAAAAAAAAACAAAAAAAAAAAAACGTTTATACAGTACTTTTCTTTGTTAAACAAATGCTTGGGCCTGTAAAAAGGATTTGTTCTTTGGTTTCAATTAACTATGGAGTATTTCATTGTATAATAATTGTAAAAAAAAGTAAAGGTTACTACTTCACGGATTTCGCCTATCACGGGTTTTTTTTGGAAGGTAACCCCCGCGAAAAATGAGGGTTTACTGTATTACGAATAAAAAGGGGCTGTACCACTTTAAGACTTTGTTGTGATCAATTACAAAGGTTTGCACATCTATTTTGCATTCAAAAAAGGCAAAAAGGTCAAAGCCCTCATTGAAATGGGCAGCAGACTTTAACTGAACGTACACAAACGGACACCTGTCTTTGCCCCTAAACTTGAACCCTCAGATCCATTAACAGCATTTTAAACAAAAATGATGGCTCATGTTATGGACAGACGACATGCAGTACATTAATAAGATGGCAAATAATGTATGGGTGACTTTTTTAAGGCCTCATGTGAAGGTTTTCCTCAAAGAGAAAATATCTTCAAGTTTAGCGCTCCAAACAAAGGCTTCTGTCATTGCACGCTGTCCTGTCGCTTAATTGCAGGGGAAGCTCTCCACAACAGTGACACGGAGGAGCCTGTGGCGCACAAACAGAAACTGTGAAACGCAGTAGATACCGCCCTCTTGCTTGGCAACAGAATCTGTGGAGGAATTAAAATTTACACAGCCGATATGGCTCACCACCCAGGGCGGCACAGCTGGGGTGTGGCACAAGAACTCTGTCAGATGTGCCTTGCACTATTTTTTTATTTATTTGTTACCACTTATTTGTTAGTCATTTCAGGAATGGATGTCGTCTGTGTTCAAGGAATCTGGAATACGTCTTATTTCTAGTTTTCGACTCAAATTGGTCGAACCTCAGCTGATCTGTTTTAAGAAAACTTTGCATTTTATCATTTACTTGGTTTTATTTGTGTTTTGCTTCTACTCTGTTTTGTATTTGCATTTGAAACCTTGGATACTAGTCAGTTTTTGTGTGACCAAAATCACGACTGGAGACAGGCACTGCTAAATTAGTTAAAGCTAAAAAAGGAAAAGTGCAGGTTATTTTCTTTCTGACTTAATACCAAAACAAACCAATAAAAGCAAATGATTTACTCAGGTCACAGTCACCATCCCCACTCACAGCATTCATACACCATTACATAGATCAATCGCTTTAGCGTATGGGAGGGGGAAGCAGTAAATGAACTCGGAAAACTTACCACAACAAACACCCACTTAAATAGGCATAATTGTACATTGTAGCTGTTTGCTGTCCAGAATCTGAACCCTTTGGCTTCAGCTGTTCTGATGTTTATAAAGCGACATGTCAAACAGGCAGGTAGATGATGAATTAGTCAGGCTATCTGCTCTAGTAGCCAATCTGCAATTTGCTTCCCAGACATGCCACTCATAACATGTGCTTTAAAGGCGCATCCTTTTCTTTTCCTACAACATGACTGTTTCTTGTAAATCGAAATATGACAAACAAGCAATCAATCATGTTTGTTATCGTTGGAAACATCGTGATAACAATAAAACTAGCTGATGATCGCAGACCCTAAAAACTGACAATGACTGGAATTGTAAATGTTGCCGTCTGATCTACTTCATTTCTTGTTTGTTCCGTTAAAGTTTATTAGCATGATACATATACATCCCCCCTGAGAAAAAATAAACTGCATGATTACTGCCAGCAGCTGGTGCAGGTATCTTCTTTCAGCCAACTGGCCAGCAGTGTGTGGCAACATGTGGGGGAGGGGCAACTATATGCTCCAAACAGCCATTGAAATTGTGCATAGTTTTGCACATTATATCTAAAAAAAAACAAAAAAACTAATGAAATAAACCCGCAAAGCAATTTGCTGAATCATATTGTCCCAATAAATGTCCCTTTTTGGCTTTAAACGGATGTCGTGCTGTACTGAGAGCAGATGAGAGCCGAGCCTTGAGCCGGACCCAAACCCCAGAGCTCCTGCTTTGTGCTTGTCCGGGCTGCAGCACAATCAGTGCGCACAAAGTTGCGTGTTTCTGGGTGGAGTTAGTAAACTGCCCACTCTTTGATTAAACCATAATGAGCTCAGGCGGCACCACAGGCACATGGTGGCTGGCCTTATCCTGGTGTGTGTGTGGGGTGGGGGGCTGGCTTTATTAACAGCACCGACCCCTCTAGTGACTCAAATCCAAGTTCCTCAACTCCTTTGTCGAAGCAGGTGGCATCACAGCATCGTGCCACAGCCACAGAACTCTTTATGGTGCTAATATGGCTGCCTACTGGATCTGCAGTGACCTCCTTGTCGGCTAATTGATGATTTAAATCACTCCGTGTCACACGCCGTCTCTTTGGTAACCCCCCGCCCTCCTCCTCATCCGCTCGCACTGCCAACCATGGAGGTGCCCGGCTAGGGACCGCGCATCCGAAGCGCGCTTGGTACCACAACTTTTATCCTCTGAAACGACACCGGCTGAACTCGGTGGAAACAGAAACTTGGTCTCAAAGCACGCCGCGGCGTCCAGCTGCTTCGCTCGGGTTTGTGTGACGCTGCCTCACAAAACTTCTGCCTGCTTGCTGGCGGAACCACACACAGGAAGAAAAAAAAACCTGCCCTGAAATTTAAGCAGGACTCACCTGAAATGACGCACAGGACGTAGCACAGCGCGCTCCTGCTCCGGCGTCCGGGAAAGCTCCGCTCGGGAAAGAGTGGCATCGTGACGAGAAGTGCAGTCCCCCGCTGCTCGGCCAAGGCGTAGGATGCATGCCAGTTTGAGGAGCGCTGAAGAGTGGAACCTCCTCGGCAACAACTCCGAACTGCATGCGGACCGTACCATCTGCGCCGGCGCGAGCGGGGGAGGCCGTGGGCGCACCTGACACTGGGAGCGAGCGGGCCCCTGGTTACAGATCCACAGCATCCTCCCCCTCCAGGAACGATCCATTAGGCTTCACATTACGTCATCTTTGTTGATAACTCCACAGATATTGATTCATCAGATCACCTTTTCTTTCTTTCTTTGCTGACGTCGCCGTTTCCCAAATGAAAATTAAAGATAAATACGGTGCAGTTGCCGGAGCATGGCTATGATCTTTCTTTGTTCTATTTTCATTTTTGAAACAGTAAAAAGTGGCTCAATATTTAAGGGGAACGTTTTTTGTTTTTACCAGAAATTCTGGTCTTAGTACGAGGTTTTGATATTGGTATATTTAACAGGATGTATACTATCCTCGAACTAATATCAAAGAAAGGATTCGGATCACTTATAACACAATGTTTCAAGAAATTTCTAAAATAAATTAATTAATTAACACGAAACGATGGGGAAAAACGGTTTTGTGAAGACACAAAGTGACTTCACAACCGCTTTACTTGGATTTTGTGTTTAGAGCAACGCAAAGTTGCTGATAATGGTGGAGTGGAATCCAAAGAGATGATCTTTAAAATGTTTAGAAAATAAAGAAATCGAGCAGTGTAGCATGTTTGATGTGTATTCAGCCGCTTTAGTCAATGGGCGACCACAGCTGAAAGTGGTTTTTGGGGGTATGTCACTACCTGCCTTACACATCTAGAGACTGTTTTTTTGCTTGTTTGTTTTTGTTTTTTTTGCCCAAAAATAAGTCAGCATCAGTCACGTCGGATATTTTTGGCAGCATCAAAGTTCAAGTTTTTGCACAGATTCTCAATTGGATTTAGATTCCTCCTGTGTTTAGATTCATTCATCTTCCCGTCACCACATACCAGAAGCAGGACGCTTAAACATATACATGTTCGAGGTGCGGGTGGTCTAGGTCAGAGGTTCCCAAAAGTGGGGGGTCGCGAGATCATTTGATACCACACTTTTTTTTTTATTTCTTTGTTTGTGAAACCGCTACCAACGTATAACTTTACAGGATGCTCATCATTACTAATTTTAACCCAGGACTGCTCTTTTTTGTAAGAGTACTTGTAAAAATGCTACTCTATTCATAATTTTACAAGTGTATTTTCAAAAATATTATGACTTTACTCCTATCATTTCCCCCTGCGAAAAGACAAGAAAATCCCACCTGCCAAATTGGGTCACGTTGTTATGTTGGGGGTCACGGGCTGAAATGTTCGGGAACCCCTGGACAACGTGGTCTAGGTAATTTTAGCTTTCCGTCAAACATGTAACGGAACGGATATGTGAAAACGGCTTTAAATATTTGTCCAAGGGTTCGTTTGGTCACACATGTCACCAGAATAGTTTCTGAGGATTTATCTTCTTTGTCAGTATTTGTACACCTTAAATACAGGGAGCGTATTTAAGCTAAAAGTTTCTTTCACCTGGAAAATGATCACTTTCACAACTAATGGAGGCAGTGGAAGATTTCACAGATCTCCACAGGCTTTTAAATGTTATTTCAGAGGCTTTAGGTCAGGCTGTTCGAATTGTAGTTCTAATATCAATCTGCTTAGACCTTTGACTTCTTAATAAGATGTTTTGAATGGCAGTGAAATAAATCCACAGACTGAAGCGCTACTATCTCTGACTGCTACAAGCCCGGTTCCTTCCTGTGTTCTACCTGTGTTCTCAGCGATATTTCCCAAAAAATGTGGACCAACATATTTCTTTTGTAGACATTTTATTGGCTTTTTTAGTACTTTACTTGCCAACAACACAGAGGATTTGGCTTTCATGTGCATTGCTTACAAGCTGAAACTACATTCAACTGTATTGTGTAGCATCCATATTTGAACTCTAGTCAAATTCCTCTAAACGCTCTGGGGCTAAAGGGTTAAGAAAAATCTGCTGCATGCAGGTACAGTGGAACACGTCTTTAATTAATATGGTCTTTAATATTGTTTTACACGTTGGCTAAATAGTTCCATTTTCATCTTATCTGACTACACACATGTTTGCTGTCCAACACGTGGGTTTTAGCAAACCTATGACTTTGTTTCAACAGCGGTTTTCTCTACCCTGTGTAGGGGTATCAAATTTGTGCATTTTCATCCGTAAAACGGTTTGAAAGCCACTCAGTTCTCAATCAAGCACCACTTTGTGTTGTTCTGTCAACATAAAACTGGCTAAATTACAGGGCTGCAAAGACTTTTGCAAGTATGCGTTTGTTTCAAGGAGAACTTTCCTATCAAGCTTTTAAAATCTGATTACATTTTTTTTCTCACAGCGCTGCACATCCTCCTGTAGTTCTCTCACAATGGAGCAGAGGACCTACCCATCCATCTCTGTACTGTTGCACAGAATGCCCTTTTTTTCCCTCCCTTTTGTTGTTGTGTTTTCTCTCACATGAGCAGCTACACCACTTCTTCCCACTCTGCTACAGAGAAGTTTAGAAACTGCAGAATCAGCAAACACGGACAAATGTTGTGCAAGCACCTGGGTTTCCGCGACGAAGACTTTGGATGGAAATTACAGCTCCATCATGAGGCGTGCATTTCACCCAAAAAAAGAAAAAAGAAAAACACACATAAGCATTAAGCCACAAAAGAAAACCTATGAGGTCCAGGACCCTCCTTTATTTGTGCTTTATTGGCTCATTTCTAGGCGCGCGCCCCGTTTCTCTAACACGGCAAACGAAGGGGCCTCCCTGCAGCCTCCGCATGTGAAACCCAGGCTGCAGAGAAGCTCACCATTGTTTAAACCAAAGCAGCAGGATCATAGTTAAAGATCTGAGAGTTTTTGTTTTATTAACACAATAACAATCTTTTTTTCCTCTTGCAGCCCAAACTAAAGCACATCTCGGTCACCAGGTACTTTGTCGCTCTGGAATGTTTTTCAACCCTTGGAGTGATCTTTCACAGGGAGCTGAAGAGGTATTGAGTGGGCTTGTGGATTGTGGTGGGGTAAAGATCGCTTAAATTAGTCCACCTCCTGCTCAGATGCTTCCTTTATTCTGCCGGTCAACCCCTCCCTCCCTCCCTGTGTACCCTCTCAAATTGTTCGACACTCTTTGCAGCCAGGCTCAGTCCTTACTCCTACACAACCACCCATTTTCACTGGGAGAAAGAAAGAAGAGGGTATTTTCATCAAGAATATCACGTGCTGCTGGATGGGTTGCATATTGCTGATTTATGAGCCTCGCACTTGCACAGTTTGAGATAAGAGTAATTGACCTTTGTTGGAGATGTGCTTTGTGAGACTGTTTCCCAGCCAATGCTGGCACCTGCTGGTTGACGTGCTGAACTCAGATCCCCCTCGCTGTATCAGTGGGAGTTTAACCTAAAGCTTGAATGCAGGGAAGGAGTCAAAGGTTTGAGAGCGGGCTGTTATTTTCAGCATCTCAAAGGTTTTATTTTAGTTAGATTCATTTTCAGCTTTCACATAAACACACCGAAAATGCAACATAGCGTACGTTATGTTGCATCATATTCACATGACAGCAAGAAAAAAAAGAGACAACAGACTACTTAAAGCCCGTCTATTTACACTGGCTTTCATCTGTGGTTGGGTCTGACACATTCATTTTATTCAGTCTTTTAAATTCAGTTTTTTTTTATTTCTAGCTTATTTTAGATTGCTCTTGTTACACTTAAAAAAATCCTTTAAGCCCGACGGGTCCATATGTGAGCCTAACTGAGACAGGTGTTTAAACTCCGCCTCTAAACAAAGATGTCGATTTTTGCCAATTGGCTCGCAGGAGGAGGTTTTAATGTTTTTGAAGCAATCCCATTTTTTATTTTGCTCAAATTCTCATGGTTTTACATATATTTCAACATGCCTGATGAGATTTAAAGGTCCTTTAAATATGGTAGGTGTTTAAAAATAAGCACAACACAGCACATACATCTACCAGCTGAAACCGCCCATGTCTGGTTTCAGGTGAAACTATAGAGACCCCCCCCCCCCATTCAAGTTCTGTAAACCTTGCCTTTGTAACGCTGTATCTGGTGACGTCTTTTCCGTGCGTAATCAAGCTTATGATTTAGCTTTATGCATTACTTTATTGTTATAATGCCGTGCACAATGGTACATTGTGATGACGTGTTGACCAAAGACTATTTCATATGCAGGAGACCTACAATGGAATTCCACACTTTTATTTGGCCAGGTTCCATTTTATGAGGTGAAAAACACATTTGGCACACCTTTGGCCCATTTGGCTAAACTGTGCCAAAATCACAGGTCTGTCCAGCACACTGTCTACTAAAACCTTTGTGGAACAAATGTGCTGCAGTTACAGTCAAGATGCGGATCTATGAAATCTGGTGCTTTCCCAGGTTTTAATTAAAACTGATGTTTTTTCTTTGTTCAATCACCAATCGATCAGGCATAGTGACAGTTCAATAGTGGTTCCACTGGAAAAATATATTATTTCTTACCTTCACACAGGTACCAAAATGTTGCATTTATGTGGAGCTGTACTTGATTTATATCAGGTATGTAATTTCAGGTGGAAATTCCTCCTAAAACCCTCAGGGCTTAACACGATAATTTAGTTTTATTAGATGATCTATGTTAGCTGCTACTCTACAGCACTTTGCTCCTCAGATGTGCTTCATCATTAATAGATTGACATGACATAAAAAGGTTTCTTTTGTGTCATGGTTTGGGGTTTTTGTGTTTATTTTTGGATTATTCTGGGCTGTTTATTGTGTCATTCCTCTCACCTGTCGTTTTTTCTATCAGCTCAGCCTCAGTCACCTCCCAGCCATCAGTCACCACCCAATCAGCTCTCAGTCCACTCCTCAGTCAATCAGTCAGACCAGCTCCACCTGCTGCCACTAATCAGGGCCAACTCTGATCACCTGTCACTCTCACTACTTATACCTGCCTCAGCCAACCCATCTCACCCAAAATGTCTCATCTTGACTCGTCTGCACTGCCTGAATGTCATGCCCAGTTTTTGTGTGGGCAGCCTGCCGGCCCCTGGGGTTTTCTGTAGATGACTTCCCCTCATTGATTGATGGCTGAATGCCAGTGACTGTGTGCTAATCATTCCTCCTCTAAGTGCCTGTGTGGCTCTGCAGTCAGCTCTGCTCGCTTTGGTGAGCCATCAGCCAGCTGTTCTGGTGAAGCCTTGGACTCTTCCTGCTCAGTGGACTTTGTCAAGCTCCTGTTGGACTGTTTTCTCTTTGTCTCATCCTTTGGTCAGTCAGTTTCAGTCACCATCTTCACCTGTCCTGCTTGCCATTAACCCTCACCAGCCTGCTCCTGCTTTTGCTGCCATCCCCTGTCTGTCATTTTCTATAGTCCTTTCAATAAACCTTTTAAAACAGTTTATTTGGTTTAATTTAATATATTAAGTGACAGCCTACAAGGCCAAAAGTGTGATGAATTAATCTGGGAAGCCATTCTCGCACTTTTAACTTAAATGTTTGGAAAATATCAACTGCAATAAATAATTATTTAAAATCTGTTTTCACAACAGCACAAACTAAATTTTGAATTTCACATATTTCATATAAAGCCTCATAAATGAAACGCATTTCTGCTCGACTGCATTTTTTTTAACATGTAAATGGAGATAACATACATATTTTTTTAATAAATTCACATCAAGTAAAAACATATTTAAACAGACAAAGCTGAAACCAAATGTTTACACACGCTGTATGCATCCACCACTCCTGTTCTGACATGAGTTGAAAGATCTCTGAGAGCAAGAAGCCATTACTCCAAAAGCAACACAAAAAGACAGATTATGGAATGCATCTGAAGACGATGACAAGGAAGTTAAAGCTTGGGCACAAATGAGTCTTTCAAATGTACTTGTACAATGACACTAAGCATAATGCCAAATTAGCTATAAAGTCGCTTAAGGTCAACAAAGCCAGTGCTTTGGAGTGGTCATCACAAAGCCCAGATCTCAGTCCCAAAAGTCCAGAAAACATTTGAGAGAAGCTTTAGGAAGGAAACCCATAAAGTTTTAAAGACAGCAGCATAAAATGCTGAGGAAATCTGTGTACCATAAACAAGTCTGTGGTGGCCAGTGCGATCCGGTTTGCTGCTGCATGCCGGGGCAGCGCACAGAGGGATCCTGTCCAAGCTGCCTGGCATCCTGGACAATTTCTCCCACTCACTTTCTGACACACTGGTCAAACACATTAGTTTAGTGGAAAACTGATTTCACCTAAAATGTACCGCAGAGCGCCTTGGGAAGACATTGCTACATGTGGCTGTCAGACTCCACATCTCCTCCCTTAATGTTTGACAACTCATATGGTTGGAGAAATTATTTTTTAAATTATCTTTCACTACTTTGTTTTACTTTTTAAAAAATATATATTTTTATTTCTTTTTCATGTTGTTTTACCATGATGACGATAAACACCCACATTTAAAGGAAACCAATGTAATGCATATTTTTCATTATTCTTGCATTCAGAAAATAATTGTTATACAGGGTATCCAAATATTTCTTTCAACTCATTTCTAGTTTATTTTTTTTATTTTTACTGTTGTTTTTGTACATTGTCCAGCAATTTGAAATTTTTGTAAAAAACTTTTTTTTATCTTGTTTGTATGTAAAGCTGCCTTTAAATATAGTTTGAACTGCCAGAGGGTTACACGATCAAAAGATAAAAAGCACTTATATTTGGGTGTTCTACATGGTATTGTTAATCTAAAAACAGCTTCAAAGCGTATTTTTAATTTATGATAAATAAAGTGTGCACATTTCAAAAATGACATATTCCAATTAAGCAATCAAGACCTGGGATGCGGCTCTACCGAAGATCTGTAAACAAAGGTGAAATTGCATTTGAAGACTTGTCTCAGTTTCTGATCTCTAAGACCATATATGATTGGGCTCAAGCATCTGGGGAGGATGATCAGACCTAAAAAGAGCACGGGCTGGATGTAAAAAGCAGCAGCTGGATCCAGGTTTAACAGCTCACTGGAGTTTATCATGCTGAACAGAGAGGAGATGAAATACAGACACAGCTGGAGCATATGCAGGAGCACGGTTTTACGGGCCATTTTGGCCTTGTGAGCGCAAGAAGAGCGGCACTTCACAGCAATCATGATTGCAACATACGTGTAAAAGATGATCACGGACACCAGGACAAAATTTACAACTGTGAAAACCTGATTTATAATCACGTAAACCTGCAGCTGAAACACGCCTTTTTTACTGCAGATCTGCTGAGCGGTAAGGCTTCTGGCACTGAGACTGAAAAACAGAAAAAGTTGCACAAAAGAGTCTAAGGAGGCCAAAGTCCACATGACAGCGATGGCTGCGCACGTCACCCTGAAGGTCGCAATGGTGCCATGCCTCAGAGGGAAACAAATGGCAACGTATCTCTCCAAAGACATGACAGCCAGGTTGATGGGAGACATCTTAACAGTGATGGCTGAGAGCTGGATGACAATAACACAAACGCAAGTAATGATTCTGACCATGGTCAAAGCTAATATGTAGAGCAGCATCGTCAGAAGGAGCTGGAGGGAGTCCGAGAACAGCAAGTGCCCGAACAGGATGTAACGGGGGGACTCCAGGAACAGGGGCTTTTTCAGCAATTTAAACAGCATGATGCTGTTAACGAACAGAAAAAGGAGGCACGGCAGCGCAGTCAGCAGAACTCTCAGAGATAAATGGATCTGGATCATGCTGCGAACCTCTGTACCATTCATTCCTATGGCTCCGTGCAGATTCTGTAAATGCAGGACAAACACAAAGCCATCAAACTAATCAGCAATCCATTATCTGCACGGTGCTGAGCAGTGGACCCTATGCAAAATACCAGTTAAACATGCATTCTGACCTGAAACAAAGTCATAACATATGCAAGTTAAAATACTAAAAACAGACATTTCAGTAGCCAATGCACACCATCCATTTACGCACGGTTAGATTTGTTGTAAACAATGTGTATGCTATAAATACATACATACATACATATACATATACATATACATATACACACATATATATATATATACACACACATATATATATATATATATATATATATATATATATATATATATATATATATATATATATATATATATAATATCACTTACACCTCATTGGTTTGGCATCACTTCCTCTGAGAATGATGCTTTGGAGGAAGCAGAAAATCAGGCTCCTTTTTAAACAAATAAGTGATCTGTTTCCTGACATCATCACCCTTCTGAATTTGCCAACCAATCAAATCTCTGTATTTGTCATCACTTTTCCTTAGTTTTTTTTTCTTTGCATGCAGTTGTGTTACGTTAATATACATAGCTGTGATAAAATATTCACCTCCCAAAGTTTCTTTTGTTTTCGCTTATTTATTTACTCATTTATTTTAGATCATCAAACAAACTTTAACATCAGACAAAAATAACTTGAGTAAACATAAAAAGCTGTTTTAAATTCATGATTTTGATTATTATGGGAAAAAGAATATGCAAACAAACTTGTTCCTATGTGAAAAAATAATTGTCCACGAGTACTTGACCCACAGTGAGTTTTCACAGCTAGAAAACAATAGAGCAGAGGTGAAGTCTGGCAGGATTTACCAAATTACTCTAACAGCACATCAGCAACTCACAGAAGAAGGCTTCATTACGGTCACTTCAGTGATAAGAAAAATTAAGTGCACCTGTCCTGCTTTCATAGAATTTTAAAGGGAAAGCTACACCTTAGGATCAGTTGATTAAAAACATCAATCTGATGATCCTTGGCAAGTGAGACCAAATCTGTAAAACTATGAGGTGTTAAATGTAACAATTTAGTTAAAGATTATAATAAAAGGAAAATCAGTCACATTTCTGTTATCTAGCAAACTTTGTTCATATTTAGAGCATTTTTCTCACATTTAGTGGGAAATGCTAAATCTAAATGTTGGATTCATATCTAAATATATCTATATTTATTTGTTAAATCTATGTCTACATACTATACCTATACATAAACGTCATATTTAGATTTATATCTTAAATATTTTAATGTACATTGTATATCTAAATCTTAAATATAAAACTGAATACAGTATATGTCTTAAATCTGAATATATATATCTTGTATCTTGTGTTTAAAACCTTAAATCTTTAATCCAAATCCATCCATTTTGTAAACCTGCTTATCCGTGCAGGGTCACAGCGGGATGATCCCTAACACCAGCAGTCATTCAGAGGCAGCAGTCCGCACAGGGCAAACATGCACACACAGACTCACACTTAGCGGTAATTTAAAGAGACCACTTCACCTTTTTCTGGACTGTGGGAGAAAACCTGGAGAGAACAGGGAGAACATGCAAACTCTATGCAGAACGGCCCCAGGCCAGGGTTTCTGCAAGGCAACAGTGCCACCAATTGCACAGCCCAAAATCTAAGTCTTTAATCCAAATATTTGTCTTATGTCTCAGACTTAAATATTCATAAAATATGCTAATTACCCACTCCCATTCAACATCTCAACTCGTGGCCATTCCCCCAGCGCATAGCAACTTGAGTCAGAAGGGGTGTTCTCAATTAGCATATTCACTTTTTATTTCTTTTCTTTTTTTAAATTTATTTATTTTTATTTTTTTTTATTTGCTAAAGATTTACATTTAAATAAAATGTAAGATATAAACTTAGATTTAAGATATATATTTATATATAGATTTAGATTTAAATTTAAGACTTAGATATAAATATAATATTTGTATATAGCTATAGGATATAGAAATAGATTTAACATATAAATATTGATGTGTTATTTAGATTTGGTTTCAACATTTATATTTAGCATTTCCCACTAAATGTGAGGAAAAAATGTGCAAAATAACAAATGTGACAGTGAAATTTCTTATTGCTAATTTCTTTACATTCAGCAACCCATAAAAAGCACATGTTTTGGCAGTTTGCTGGTCTGGAGCATAGAGGTATTAGTTAATGTAATGTTCGGTCTCAAAGACATCAGGAATATCATGAAAGGACCAGGTGTTTCTATTTTGCCATCTGGGAAAATCTAAAAAAAAACACAACAACTCTACAATGAAAAATATTATACACACGTGAAAAACATTTTACAACAACCCTTAAACGTGCTGAACCTAGACGTTTTACCCAAAGTTCTTACTGGTCCATGTTCAGAGAAATTTTAAAACCCCAAGACTCCACAGGCCTCAGTTAGCACGTCAACGGGGAAAATTATTTATCATACAATTAGAATAAGAGTGAGCAAGTAGAGCACGAAAAGAAAGATTAAAGAGAAAGACATTTCTCTCGTATAAAAAAAAAAACTGACGGCACAAGATGGGTTTTCCATATTTCACTGAATTGAACAAGACCTTCAGAACAATGTACATGGGACAGATTGTTAAAAAGACCACAGGTGCGATCCCACTGCAAAACCCATAGTTGTTGAAGAAACAAAATCTGCATATCAACCCAAACACCTTGTGCTAACTGTCAGACACAGTGGTGAACGTGTGGTATGTCTGTCAACTACATGATTGAAGTACTCTGCAGCGAGCCGGTTCACCATGTCTGACATGATCCTTAAACAACTACTGTCAAAGTCGAACCAAGGCAATGCTGCAAAGAAGAGTTGACCAAACACTTGCTCCCCAGTGATGTGAGAGCTGTATGGAAAACTACTTCAGCTAAAGGTTGGTTTGAAGTTTTCCCAGACTTTACCTGCCACTGAGCCAGTTAAACATCATCTCAGGGGAAAGGATGTATGAGGCAGTTACTGAGCACCTTCAGGCCCTGGATGGTCACCATTCGTGGTTGGCACCTCTGCATCACATAGCGTGGAGGCCGGGGGAGATCTGACTGGAGGGGTGGTCCCTGTTGTTCCAAAGGGGGACCACAAGTTGTGTTCAAGGCAAGTTTATTTGTATAGATTTGATTTGTTTTGGTAAATTTCTAACATTGCAAAAAAAGAAAAAGAAGATGAAACAAGTCTCTAAATCAATCATTTACCGAAAAAAAAAGGAATAGGCTAAAGCTTATAGGCTTATATTTGCCTACCCTATTCAATCGGGTAGGCAAATATACGTTTAATATGTTTGACAAAATTGTATCTTAAAGCTTTCAGCTGGAGTGGGGCGCTAGTGTGGCACAGCGTTCTTTCACGGTGCCAGGTATGACCCCGTGTTACTCCCTTAGATCTGTCCATGCAGTCCCTGCTTGCTCAGAAAAGCATCAGGATTCCATGTTTAAGCTGCATGAAGTGGCTAAGATAGTGAAGACTGAGGGTCTTTGTTCACACATGAGCCAATCCAGGATCAGACGCCAAAGGTAGACAGATAGCAGGCATTTCACAAGATTTACTGAATATAAAACTATCAATTTTGTAAAGTCATACAGATTGAGATTTAAAAAAAGGAGAACTGGGGTTGTGGTCCAAAGTGGCCTTCAGTTCAGAAAATTAACAGCAGAACATTAAAGACGTGTCACTAAAGCTCAAGGGACCAAAAATAGTGACCTGGTCTGCACTTGATCCGTACTGCGCCTGTAGAAACAAACATGGCCCCAATTCCTCTCTTCTGTGAAAACAAATAAATCTTCGCTCATTGTTTGAGCTATGCAATAATTAGGAATCTAGCTAGATTTGTGTTATGTCCGTTAATGTCAGTTCAATTATTTTGTGTGTGCCAAAATCTTTCTTCTGTGCTTACATATGCCTTCTTAGGCCTATTTAACTTAACATCGGCTTTTTCAAAGTTCCTTTTTCGTTTGGGAAGAATGGTTTAAAGTAGAAATTTATGAAAGAAAAGGTTAAACACATCTTAGGGAGATGTGATTTTTAAACCATTAGGGGATACAAAAAAAGTAGTATAGTCAGTTTGATCTAATGGAAATTGCACTGATAGGAATTGAGATCAATGCGATTCAGTTGGTATTTAAAGCCAAAGCATCTGACACTGATCGGCATTATTTTAGCAAAAATAAATAAATAAGAAGGGTGATTAAGTTTTACTGGAGAAACTCGTCACACTGTATTTTTCAATTGACCTGTAGGCCACTGCACATTTTACGAGGACACTGTTATCTGGCGGGCCCAAAGTAATGCCTTTACAAAAAAACTTTAGCCCATGTAATCAACCAAACATGTTGTTTCCAGACTCAAATGACACCATATTCTCAAAGGGTGTAGCTCTTCAGGGGCTTGTTATGATTCATTAATTATTTAAATGTTTTTATTGGACATACATTTGGCCCTGTGGTAGTCCGTGGAGGGACAATTAAAACTTGCTTTTGGTCCCTAAAGTTTGTCACTAACACACGCAATGTGTGACCTGTACTTTAGTTTATAAAACTACAAATTCAAATTAAATGTTTTCAAAATTTGGGGTATTTGAAATTAATGTTTTTCTGGACTTTTTTAAACACATTTTTAAATCATCTACTCTAACTCTAATTACTAAGGAAAAACTGTTTAAAGAACATTGTTGTATACCTTTTGCAGAAACTGGTTTAGGCATTCAAGAGAATAAGATTAAATTGTGGCTGCACATTGAGATGTGAAAAGTGTGCGCGGGTTTCAATCAACTCAATCCAACTGAGTTGTTCTAACTTTGGTTCTGATTTATGTCTCAAGCTTCAATGAGAAAGTTTTGGATCCATATAGTTTCATATTACATTGTTCGTATGGGCGGTGTATAAGTGGCTCCGATTAAAAAGGACCCAATGCTAAATGGGAGACAGATAATGGTTTTAAGATGAATCTAATTTCCGAGGATTTCCCTGTCTGTCCTTTAATCGCGGTGCACTTAATCTGAGTAGTGGTTATAATATGCCACAGAGAGACTGCTTCAGGAAACTGATACACACCTACGTAATCTGTTATGCCTATATGTTATCAATCCTGCAGCAGACATTATTTTTGTTTATTAAGGAAGAGCAGAAATATCAGACCAAACGTAACCCCGTGAAAAACAAATCGACTTTAATTTAAATTGCTATATTTGATTCAGTGTTGTGCCGCTTCATCAAGAATACCTGAAATATAGTGATTAGTTTAATAATTGTGTACTTAATTACCATTTTAATACACTTGGTACATGTTTTCTTCTCTAGGATACAACTATCAGAATGCATTAAACTGGATTTGGCAAGGGTTTTTCAGTTTGAATAAAAACTGACCAAAGTATCACTGGGCTTGATTGGCCAGCAAACAGGTTGAACCTAAACCTCAAGAGTATTGTCAAGAAGAGAGGAAGATGAGAGACACCGTTCTGAGGAAAGCAGCCTAAAACTGAAAAACAATTGTTCATTGAAAGGAAAAGCAAGTTGAGAGACGTTTTGACCCCTTTGCATGGACCTCAACAGGAATACACTTGTTTTATTTCTATTAAAAACATTGAATAAAGTGTTGAACATATTTTTATTGCGTCCATTTTTAAACATTGCCATTATAGTTTGGACTGACACGTCAGAGACATAAACAATGATGCAATCCCTCAAAATATAACCTTAAACAAGAGGAGCCTTACGTCTCAGTGAATAAAAAATATGGAGTATACAGGAAAAAAAAATCATCAAATAGTGTTTTGAAATTAACAAGGCATAGCTGAAAGGCAAAAATATCTACAGAACCAAAAAGCGGCAAAACAACAATCATGATGATGATGTAATATTTTCCTTAAATAGCTCTTAATTTGCACAATGATTGCAATGAATCTTGAAACATTTCTTCTATGCCTGACTGGCTTTATCTGGACAGGAAGTTAGCTGTAAAAAAAAAAAAAAAATACAATATATGAATACAATGAAAAATACAATGAAATAAAATTAGACATTATTCAAACACTTATTTACAGGAATGCCCAAATGCTGTGAACCTTATCACTTAGTCTCTTTCTGATTTTAAAACATTAAGAGCATCATAAAACCAAAAGAGATAGCTGAAACATTTGCAGAATTCTATAAAGTTTTATACAAAGACAATGACACTTGTTCTGGTGAGGTTAGTATAGCAAATTATTTACAACATATAAAGGTTCCTGAATTATCTGATGCAGTAGCTAAAGAACTGGATGAGCCAATTCAAGAAACAAATTATTTCATCCCTTGAGAATAATAAATGTCCTGGTCCAGATGGCTTCATAAATTAATTCTATAAGTGTTTCAGGGTCATTCTTACTCCTTATTTGTTGGAAGCGTATTATTATGCTCTTGACACCAAGACAATGGCGCCATCATGGTCTGATGCTACAATAGTAGTATTGCATAAAGAAGGTAAAGACCCTACAGATTGTGGCCCATATAGGCCGTTATCTAGGCTTAATGGAGATGTACGCATTCTAACGGCTATACTCGCTAGACGATTGCTGGGAGGCACTACGGAAACAATTTATGTCATTTATTGAACATCATATCTCACCAGAAATAGAACAAAGCCACAACTACTATAATCTTGTTAGATGCCCAAAAGGCTTTTGACCGCGTGTCATGGAAATACCCAATTCAGACGTTAAAGAGGTCTAAGTTTGGACCCAAATTTGTAGACTGGATATGTGCAATTTACTCATCCCCACAGGCAGCGGTCAGGGTCACCGGCTTTAGATCATCAAGCTTCAACCTAGAGCGCGGGTGAAGGCAGGGTTGCCCTCTGTCACTCCTCTTGTCCACAATTAGCATCGAGCCGTTGTTTCAGCGCATTAGGGACAAAGATGACATTAAACCGATCTTGATTGGCACAAAGGAACCTAAAGTCTCACTCTCTGCCGATGATGTTCTGGTGTATCTGACAGAGCCTGCTTCATCAATACCACGTTTAAAAGGAAATCATTTCTGTATATAGTTATTTTTCTGGCTATAAAATAAACGTGGATAAGACAGAGGCAATAGTAAAGTCGACTTTCTCCTCTGAAATAGTGACGCTGAAACGGCATGCAACTTGCCGTAAAAACCCCATGCTGTGATGTTTACTTTATTGTATGTCACCATAATGTGATCACATTTTTGTTCTCTTCACCCTTTATGCATGACGTAATAAAATTTTAAGTTCTAAAAACCAAACAAAAAAAAATAACACATTAAGAGCAGTTTATTGAGAAGCTCACATTTCTTTCAGCATCAAAGCTATTCTGGGAAAATGTAGCAGAACCCCTCTGTCCAGAAAGTTTCTAATTGAAACGATTCAAGGCTATCATATTATATTTCATATTATATTAGCCTTATATTATATTAGCCTTATATTTTATCACATATTATACTAAATTAGCCTTATATTATATTACGGCTATTATATTAACCTTATATTACAGCTATTATAGTAGCCTAATTTTATTATGGCTATTTTATTATATTAGCCTTATATTATGGCTTTTATATTATATTATATTATAATAGAGAGGATCATCATTGGTTTTAAGTATTTTGTTTCGAATATCTGGTCGGGTCCAAAATAGTAATGTAGAAACGACTAAAGGCCTTCTTCATTTGTTCATTATCCCCTGTTTGGAGCCTAACTGGTGATGTGCAGCGTGCAGAACATCAAAAGGTCCATTGAGGGTCAATAAGAGAGAACAAGTGTGTAAACAGGTAAGGCTGCTGTGATTTGTTGAGGTCATCAATAATGTTGACTACAACACATTACAACACACTACATTTCTTCCTCTTATTGGTGTTGAGTCCAATCCTGCAGTCTGCAGCTGTATGAGTGTCTGTGCCTTTAAATCTGCACTGTCTCAAATCAAATATGGCGCAGAGGGTCTGACTCCCTAATCAACCAGGTTCTTTTTTCTCTTTCTTTTTTTTCCCCCCAGTGTCCTGTCTAGCAATGTGGCAATAAGAATTGATGTCTTAATGCCAAATAGAGCTCGACAGATTTTGCTTTCACAAGTGGAGCAAACAGCTTTCGCCATAGTGCTCCGCTTGATTTGTGCATGTAAATAGCTTTATTGTGATTCCTGCAGGGAGAATTTCAAATTATATGGACACTACAATGGGAAAGTAGGAGATTAAAGGAAGAACAAGAAGAGAAAAAAAAGAAAGAGAAGAGGTGAAAGAAAGAAGAGATAAAAGGTAGAGAATGATAAAACGTCCTCTGTTTAGAACCAGGTTCTAAACGTTCTTCAAAGCTTTTCAAAGGGCAAAGAGGTATAAAGAATGATTTTTTTGTTTATTTCCACTCCAGCCCTGTCATAGTTGACATTCTGAATACTCTGGTTCTTTAATTTGTATCACATCAATTACTTCATTTTACTCATACTATACATATAATACAGCCTTTAAGGTGCAAATGTACCATCAATTCTAAGGGATGCAAAGGTTTTTCTAATAAAAAAAAGTAACTGTTTAGAATAATAAAAAAATAAAACTGTGGCATCCTTCCAAAATAATGAGTTTACTTCAAAACAAGCTTGTTCTGCTGTAACCTACACACATCTACCCAATGTTCACTCACCAGAGAAATCCTTCCTTAAACTCAGTGAATTTGTGCCGGACCATAAACGTTGCTAGAGCATCTGCTACCTGGCAAAGGTGAACAAATAAGGTGAATCTGCATTAAACAGGCCCAGCTGTGTTAATGAACAGACAAGTGAATATAGTTGGTTTTAGGAATCACTAAATGGGTAAACGCTTACTTTCTCTGGTGCGTCCTCGTGAACAGTATGACCACACTGAGACAGGACCTGCATCTGAAACTTCCCTGCAGAAAGTCATCTTTTATTCACTCGAACTCAACCCAAAGTGGAGGAAACGCTTAAGAACGTCACAAACATCTCATTTTACCTTGCATTTGTCCAATGGTGAGGTCTTTGTCAAGCCGGTCCACTCCTGTAAAAAGAGGCAAATTGGAGGCAAAACTCTGAAATCACTGGAAACATTTCCTAAAAGATTAAAGATCAAATGATTTGCTTTTAAAGAACGCAAACTACCCTGAAACAAAATAAACAAAAAACAAACAAACCTGCAAGCAGGAGCAGCTTTGGCACAGAACAGCTGAGGAAAAGGGCTGACAGGCCTCTGAACCAACCATCCCAATACTTTTCCGTCTTTGACAGGTCCACTCGCCAGGTGTAGAAGCTTTCCTTTTTGACCTGCGGGGAACAAATGGACTTTTTTTTTCTTTCGGTTTTCCAACAAAACAAATGTTGCGTGAGGAAGAAAAGCACCAAGAGAGACGGAACCTCTTGGTCGTCTTCCTTCATTCGTTTTTTGTTCGATTCTTCTGGTCCTTGTTCTTCCTCCTCTTCCTCTACAATGCCCTCACCAATGCTGTGAGAGACACTTGGATTGCTGGCAGACGCCTCACATCTGTGCGATTGGAGACAGAGGGAGGCAAAATACACTACGTAAAATAACTATTGGGTTTCTGAATGTGGCGAGAAAAACCAAAACCAGTTTGATCCGTACCTTTGCACTTGGCCGCCCATGGAAACTCGAGCAGATTCGATGTTTCTAATCTGGCCACTCTTCACGCTGAAAACAAAAGGGGAAGACCAACTTTAGGGAATTTTTCTAATAAGGGTCTTAAATCAGAAGGGCACATTAAAACTTTACCAGGCTCTGGTAATGCTCAAAGACTGCTTCACTTTTAGCTTTTAGATGTTTGAGGGGTTTCTTATCAGTAAAGCCAATTTAACACCATTTCATTAAGATCAAGATTTCTTCACGTTCAGTCGATCCTTAGTGGATTTATTGGTATTTTTTGGGTATTGGCCATGTTAGAGGATCCGACATGATTTTATTTTATTATATTTTTTCTTACAGATAGTCTCAGATTTTCCTCAAGGACCCTCTGATACACGGTGGAAACTACGACACGTTATCTCCAGCTTTATGTTTTCAGTTAGTGTGAGGTTGTTTTCCTGGAATGCCGTATTAGGCTCATGTCAGACATGTCCTCTGGTTGGATGCTTATGTTCTCTCTGGTACAGCTTAGCCTGGTCTTAATGTTTTTCTTGGAAAGCGAAGGTTTTATTCTGGTATACATCCCAACCTTGAAATGGCCCATAACTACTGTACTTACAACTGGAAAAAAAAAACTAAAACAAATAGATTATCTGAGCCAAGGGGCTAAATTCAAGGGCTCACGGCTTACCTCCACTCGATGGCGTTCTCCAGAGACTTGAACGTCTTTGGCCGACTTCTGAGGAAATTCTGCATACTGTTCAGAGCATCCATGGCCGTCCCTACAATAAACAAAGAACATTCTCTTTTACTTATAACCCCACTTAACATCAGCTAGTTACTATACCGGGCATTCCATTTGACACATTAATTAGTAAAAGCCTTAAATTGTTCAGAGATAAAAGAATGAATGTATGCATGTATGTATCTGTTTTCTGCTAAAAACTGAGGGTGCCAAGCGATTAAAGGCAGTAGTTTACCTTCTACGACGTCGATGACACAGAGACCCAGGAGGGACGGCACATGACTGGCACTGGCTGCGTGAACGGCAATGGCTCCACCCATACTGTGGCCGATTATCATGATCGGAGGGGGGCTCTCTCCATACAGGACTTCTACTACTTTACCAACATCCCTTTAAAAGACAAATATATATATAGGGATTGGCTGTAGCAGAAACTTATTGGATAATTCTAAAATATGGTAAGAAATCAGACAGTTATACTAAATTGCAGGTCAAAAGTTTCAATAATGTACAGAGAAACACCTTTGACTACTATGCTATGATCAATGGCTGGAGCCTTAAATCTGCTTGGATCTTCAGTGCTTTTGTGTTACAGAAACAAATATTCAACTATTATTTTCCCTTCAAAATACTTCCTCAAAAAAAAAAAATAAATAAATAAATAAAATAAAAAAATAACCTTACTTTGCCATGGTGTCTGCAGACAGATCCTCTGGATTTCTAACTTTGGTGTCTCCTGCAAACAAGAACAGGACTTTCAATATATTAATTTCTCCGACAATAAAGCTGCTAAACAGCCAATAACATTCACGGCACGTTGTGTTCTTCCTTGTTTTACACTTATCTGCAGGAGAGGAAAAACTGGTTTGGTTTCCAGGTTTTTCAAACATCAAATCCCAAAAGATAAGAACTCTCTGAGAAGAAACAGTCAACACGGGCATGTTTGGGCAGCAGCTTAAACGCTAATAACGAGGAGCTATTTCAGACTTTCTACGTCATTGGAGAAGTTGACGTGATCGAGAAGAAAAATACAGGTTTGCTCCTTATTAAATCCGTAAGTAGAAAACAGGCAACATTTACAATGTCATAACAGCAAACTAGACAAGACGATGAGAAACAAGAGGTTTGCATCAGCATTACAGCTGCTGTGCAAACAGTTACTGAAGCTATGAAATGAACAGGTAAAGTAAGAGATTTGTGCAATTCCAAGTGATTTATATGGGTTCCCAGACCTTGGTTAAAATCAAATCCAAGGACGTTCCGAGACCAAGTTCCTCAAATTCAAGGACCACGTGGCAGAATTTGCTATTAATGAACAATTTTAATAAAATGTCAATTCAGTAAAAAAAAAAAAAAAAAAAAACCTCAATTGAATAAGTAGTTGGATCAGAATCAATGATAGAAAAGTAGATTGAATGTATAGCCTCCATTCATGTTGACGGTATTCAAAGTCTACATTCATACCCACAACACACGGGTATGTTCAGTGATGGCGAGAGCAGGCTTTGTTGACGCCTTGAAGCTCTTCAGCAAATGTGTGGTAAAATGGTTCATTTCTCTCAGTGTCTCACTAAGGCCATCTAGAGGTGAATAAATAAACATTCAACAGGACAAATCTGTCAGATATACATGTCTTAAATGTATGAATATTTGACTTGAAAATATTTATCTAAAACACACTGGTACACTTAGTTGCACCCTGATTTTTTGACGTAGTCTCAGTGAAAATTAGTGTGATAAAAGCAAAGATAGAGAATAGCCTAAAGTGCTTTTGTAACTGGGTCTAATTTTGATTAAAAAAAAAAACTTATTGGGAAAAATCTGAGCCAAAAGCTTGTAAATGGGGGATTCAGCTGGAAGAATATAGTCGGAGCTGTACAATAACAAAGCAAACACAATGTAGACAAAGAGACTGTTATTTGAAAACTAAAAATGATCGTTCACACCTGAGACTTAAGCAGCTGAAATACCGGTTTGAAAAGCGCTGTGTCCAAACACACGTTCATAGCAACCTACAGTAAAATTACATCATTGCGTTCATAACTTTTCAAATTGATTTCTAATTTAAAATGCAGATATCAGGGCTCACTGAACTAGGTTTCATTCTTTGAGACACATTTCACACTACGCAATTTTGAATAAAGCCTACAAATGTCACAGTGACTGTAGGACACTGTTAATATTTACTCATTTTAAATGTAGGTCTAGACTAAAGACTATCAGTAACAATAAGCTAAAACTATTATCAATAAGCCAAAACCTGCATTGAGGCAATGGAGGCACGTCAATAGAATCTATTGTTGAGAAACGAATCTGTAAGCCAGATTTACGAAAAGACAAACTGCAGAAAACTGCAGTGCTGCAATATTTTCATGTCCAAAATATTGCATTGTGCAGTACGATGCAGTAATACTATAGTATTTTGTATTAATAACATTTGTTGTGTTCAAAATACTGCATTTACTGCAGTAATGATATTATACAGCAGCTTTCTGCTGTTTTGTAAGGGAAGATTTACTTTAACAATGCACTAGATAGTTGTCAACTATACATCATCCGGCCGCATGTATGGTCACGGTCAACCATTGACCCGTCACTTGCGCGCGCGCGCGCGCGCGCGCGCACGCACGCACACACACACACACACACACACACACACACACACACACACACACACACACACACACACACACACACACACACACACACACACACACACACAGTAGGTTAGCTGTAGGCTAATCATGTCTGTGACAACATAAGCAGCAAACGAATGCCAACAACTAAGGAGCTACCATCGGGACAACTTCCTTCATTCGCGTCAG
This sequence comes from Fundulus diaphanus, assembly GCA_037039145.1. Taxonomy (NCBI): domain Eukaryota; kingdom Metazoa; phylum Chordata; class Actinopteri; order Cyprinodontiformes; family Fundulidae; genus Fundulus; species Fundulus diaphanus. The sequence continues at coordinate 23,242,829 of CM073136.1, forward strand.
TGACTTGTCTGCATATGTAAGGCAGTGAAATAAAGAAATGACCGACCAGCTTTTGATTTCAAAAACGCCTTTCTGAGATGAGCCCCTGCAGCATGGCTGGACATTGCAGCTTCACCCATGCTCTTGATTTTGATTAATTGGCAGCAGGCTCTGAACATAGCAGAATGTTCATTCTTGGGATCCTTTGACAACCACTCAGCATAGCTTTCCTTTGGCAAGCCATGTGAAATTTCACTACGCCCTGACTCGATGACTCTGACTCAACGCGACTGGCAGTTTATCCGTACCTGTTACGCACATTAAATACATTGACCACATACAGGAAACACAAGAATGCAGTGCCGAACAAAAAAAAAAATTGACCCACTGACAGCAGTCGTTATGCATGTGAAATTTCCAAACCCAAAAACTTTTTAAATATTTCAAGGATGTCTTTTTATGACTGCTTTCAAAAACTTTCCAGGGCCTTGAAGCTATTTTTTTTTTTGAAATTCACAAACTTTAAAGGATTTCAAGAACCCGTGGGAACCCTGGATATAAAAACTTAATACAAGTTTGACCAAAAGTAATTTCCTGGCCATAAGGACGGTGCCGTCAAGACGCCACCTTGGTGCTGCTCCTGTTTTCCAAATGTGTTGCTGTTTAGGTCTCCCCAGACTAACTTATATTTTAGGAATTAAAGCCAAGGAATGACAAGCTGAAACATATTGCTAAATACCTGAGATATTTGACACTTATTCACGTTTAAAAGCAACTACAGTTTTTCACGTTTCTAAACAAATGTTTCGATAATCAACGTCCCAAAGCGCAGGGAGCTGTAACTACCGTGAGCTCGGAGGTCCATCGCCACCACCCTGCAGCTGATCCTACTGCATATGACGGCCTGTAAAAACACGTGCAACAACCAGTTACATGAAAGAAACTTCACAGAAAATGTGTTAACACATGGAGCGCTCCATTGATACTTGTCCCCACACAGGTCTTTATTTAAACAACCGCATATTGTGTCTGTGATGGCAACAGTGTGGATCAGACTCACAGTAAACACGGCCCAGGACAGCGCAGAGTGGCCTCCTCCGTGGAGCAGCAGCAGCACAGGGCCGCTGGAGCCGCTGCAGTAAACTCTGAAAATGTTCTGGGGGGTCAAGGTCATTAAAACAAAGGCTATGCAAGCAAGAAAAACAATTTTTTTTTTTTCTTTTTACACACCAGGATAGCTTAGAGCCTCCATGCCACGTCACATTGATGCAGATTTTATCCCAAAAGAACCTCCAGCCAAGTACTGATGCAGAGAAATGATCACACTTTTCAGGAGCCCGAAGTTTCACTTTAAAATACCCTTTTTTTTATTTATCTTATGTAATGTTGTAATTTCCCGAGACTCTTAATTTTGGGGTTTTATTAACTTTGAGCCATAATAATAAAAATGATAAAAAAAAAAAAAAAAAAATCAAGGCTTGAAATATTTACTTCCATGTGTAATGATCCTACATAATACAGGAGTTTCACTTCTTGAAATGAGAGAAGAACTGTTTCTCACAATAGTCCACTTATTTTAGCTTTACATGTAAATAAGCCTTTTCCACATATTAAGGCAAGAAAGATGGGCAAGATCATCTAGTGTGGCTGCTGCTACGAGAGATGTGCCATCACTGTCCTCTCTTTCCCAGCTATTAGCACTTCAGTGGTCTCCTTGTCCTCTGCCCCCTCTCTTTTAAAGCTTTTCCAAACATTTGTGAAGGAATGCATCACTAAGGAGCTCAGTGAACTCCAGCATGGTACTGCGACAGGACGCCACCAATGCAATAAGTTCATTCATGAAGGTTCCTTGCTACTAAATGTTCCAAAGCCAGCTGTGAGTGGTACCTTAACAAATTAAGGAGACGATTAGGGAACCACAAATTCAGATAGGAAGATGAAGTAAACATAAAATCAGAGAGCTGGGGAAGCTCCCGCTGTGGTGCAGCGTGCAGAATTCGTCGCCTCTCTGTAGCGTAAACACCTGCAGCCCTCTGGATTTTATGTGGACCTCAGATTAGCTCAAGAACGGCGAACAGACAGAATATCGGAATGGGTTTTGATCCTGCAGCAGCTACATCCAAGCCTCGTGTCACAAACTGCACTGCAAAGAGGAAACCACAGAGGTGGAAAGACCACTGCCACTGGACTCTAGATCAGTGGAGACAGATCATGTTTCTCTGGCAACATGACGGAGGAATCTGGGTTTATATAAGGATATATCTTTGCCGTTGTCATTCTCCACCTCCACGTCCTCTATGGTTTCAAAGTACTGACTCCAGAGCAAGGGGGTGAAGTCTTTCTTCCGCCCAGGTCTGTGTAAAACAGAGAGCAAACACATTTTAAAAGTAACCTCCACTTGGCATCCCCTTATAGTGCAGCCAAACTGAAAAAGCATCACAGCAGAAAACACAAGATCTGCAAGATTAGAAAAATAAAAACAAAACAAAACAAAAAAAGCAAGTAACACACAGAATTGTACATGAGATAAAAAGAGGAGGCAATTTACGCAAAGACAAGATGAGGGGAACAAAGACACAAAAGTTCAAAACAAAACTAAGCATGATAAAAAAAATGAAACAAAATGTGAATAAATAAGTAGTTCACAGAGATGATGTTGGTTTGAGGGACAAAGGAAACAATTGTTTTAAGGATGATCAGGAGACACTTGAGGTAAGCATAAAAAACAGGAAGCGCAGATTCTAAAGCCTGGATAGTAGTGATGAAACTAATGCAATAAAATAAAGTAAACTGCAATTTTAAATTAGATAAGAGTAAGACAAAACAAATGTATATAAAATATATTTTAAAAAGCATTAAAGCACAATAAAAAAACAAAATTCCTAATTAGAAATTAGAAATCAACATCCAGTTCAGTCTGCCTTAAAATTTAAAGAGCGTGCCAGCATACCTTTTCTATCAAAAAGGCCATTTGGGAAAATCAAACTCCTCACAGCTCCACATCAGGTCTAGAATAATTGTTTTAATCTTTCATCTTTATTCCTCCTAACATGGCGAAGGCACTTTTTGAACGTTCTCCAGCCTATGCGAGTATCCCGCAGCCTCTGACAAACTGCACATTTGGTGGCTCATTTATTTTTTTTGGTCACTGATTCTATCAGTATCTTTAAAACAAACACAAACAAAACACACAGTCAAAAAGCTGCTAGTTTTGAAAGCAAAGCATAGGAGAATCATATCGCGCATGGGCAATTTCTAAAACAGGGGTCCTATTAAAATTTTCCGGTAAAGTTAATATAATTTTGCAGACTCGAATTTTCCAGAATTCACAATCTACAGACTGCAAAGAGTGGAAGGATGGATGACAGGCAAAGACAGATGCATGTCGGACGGATCCACAAATCGATGTGTGAATGATGGACAAATTGATGGGATAAACGGACCAATGAGTGGGCGAACAAACAATGACTGAATGAATAAACAGATTCTGAACAAAAACATGGACGAACGAACAGATAACAGACAAACAGAAGCATAAATCAAAGGATGAGAAAAATGGATGCTGCTTGTAGACCGTGTGGGACACGGAAAGCCTGGAAATACACATAGATTTCCTATCATCCGTTTTCTTTTCCCATACTTATCTGGAAAATAATCCAATCAAGTAGGAGAATAACACCAAAGACCTTTAGCGGACCCGGTTACAAACCAAAGGTGTTTAAAAGTCCACTTTGATAAGGTGACGGAACCAAAGTGGTGCAGGGAGCATGCAGAATGAGGGAGGTGCAGCCAGACGTGGAGGCATGTCTATCTGGTAACATCATGCAGACATAAACGTCAACACGGGGCTTTAGACACAGCCAGAAACAATAGATGGATGAATGCAAGCACGCCATCACCAATCGTGTCCCACACCAACAGACAGGAGCAACAGCTAACTTAGCCCGGCTAGCTGTCAGCTGGGTCCAACATTCGGCCGTAGAGACGGAACCGAGCTGGACGAACCGAAAGGGGACACAATGACAGCCCGAAACCCTGCAAAAGAAGCCAGACGACTCACCCCATTTTCATTTTGGAGCCGGACTGAAATCCGCCTGCCACAGGGGGTCTGGATGCTAGCAGGTTCAAATGCAGCTGCTTCTCCATGCTGCCAGGAACGAGATGGCTTCTGTCAGGAAACGTTTGAGACGACCTTCCCTTTCTTCAGCCGCATATGATTGTTCTCAGACACCTACACCGACTTTAACCACACATTTCACACGATGCGTTGTTTGGTTAGCTAGCAGCTAGCTTTCTTCTCAGTGCGTCTTCTTTGTTTTCCTTCTCTCCCTCCCTCATAGGTGAGCGCGCCGTCGGAAGCATCACTGCCCCCTAGCGGTTCAAACTAAAACCACACCACCACTGGTAGCTGAGTTTCACTCAGTTTTACTGCTTCCTGCAGTGTGACAAATTCACAAGAAAGTTGCGTTGTCAACAAAAGATTAAAACAAGTGTGAATTAATATAATAAATTAAACTTCTTCTGCTGAGGACAAATTAAAAGAGGTCACAATTAAATAGAGTACCAGAACTGCATTCACCCAACCAGGAGAAATTCACTACTAGAAACATTAAATACAAAGAAAAGAAAAGAAAAGAAAAAAGTATATTCAAAAAGAAAGCTACAAACATGTGGATAAAACAGAAGTAAAACTTGGATAAGATTTAAAAATGCGCAAAAAAAGATTAGCTACAATATATGTCTTTAATACTGCATTGTAGAGGTCTTATTGTAGAGTCTAATGGCAGGTGGAAAAAAGGGTCAAAATGTTTACTTTTAGTCTATGGGTGGGAACATTCGATATGGAGGATTTAATAAAATTGCAGGTGACACACATTATTTACATTTAATTTATTCTTGTTTATCAGACTTTCTGTGTTTTTTACTTTTAGATGAGCTGCTATAGTTTTATGTTAAAAAAGGTATACTAACAGTTAACACTACATTTTAGGAAAAACTAAAGCAGAAGTAGTGTGTATTCTCTACATACAACATAAAATAACGTGAAATAACAAGATGTTGCTAGAAAATAAGTCTTCAGAATTACATAGTTTATTACATACATAAATTCTTTTGGCATGTTCCATGTGTGGTGGAAAATTAACACTTTACAAAACCCTGAAAACATGTGATGAAAGTTAAACATCATGGTGGCAACGTCATGTTGTAGGGATGCTTTTCTTCAGAAAGGTAAGAGAAGCAGGTCCGCCTGTATGGATGGCGTTAAATACAGGAAAATTCTAGGGGGAAAAAACAGCAAAAGCGCAGCTCAATCTACTGTAAAATGGTTTAGAAATCTATTCATGAGTTAGAATGGCCCAGTTAAAGTCAAGACCTAAATCTGAAACACCACCTGAAAATTGCTGTCCACAGACTCTCTCAGGCAGGCAAATATTTTAGCCTCCATGTGCAAAGCTGGTAGAAGCATACCCCCCAAAAGATTTGCAGCTGTAATTGGTGAAATGTGGTTCAACAATTAAAGGGTTGACACTTTCTGTCCAAAGAAAGCAAATAAATTCTTAGACGTGCAAAGTTGATGAAGTCATACCCAAAAGACTTGCAGCTGTAATCTCAGCATACATGGTTCTACAAAGTGATAACTCAAGGAGGCTGTAAAAGGCACACCACCCTTCTTAGATTTGTATTTGGAAAACTATTTGTTAAAAAGCAACCCTGTGTAACTTCTGACCCAAGTATTAGCTTAATTTGAGAAATAATAAATTATTTTGCAGGTAAATGTACAGCACTTGGCGCCGTGTGGGCTGGCCTTCTCAAAGACTCAATTATGTAACTTGAGAGGGATAGATCTGTTGCTGAACTCAGACTGCCACAACAAAACAAAACAGATGACACTTACCTGATCAGACATATTTATTGGTTCTCTGTTGTAGGAATTAATCTTGAGGGGTAAATGTGACCTTGTTTTTACAAGAAACTCCATCTCAATCTGCTGATCAGAAGTGGTCTGCTATCAGATTCCAAAACATGGAGGGAGACTGTTTAATTTTGTGACAGTGCAGTGTTGGCAGTGGCCTTTAGGGACAATAAACCTGGAAGTTACGGGTCTAGCGCCCCTAGTGGCTAAAGGTTACACGGCACTGCTTTAAGCAAATATCAATTTCCTTCTGATTCACAATTACTATCTGTGTTGGTGTATCATAGAAAATTCCAATATAAGTCACTGTAGTTTGCTGTTCTAACGTGATAAAATGTGGAAGAGTTTAAGAGGTATGACTACTTTTGCAGGGCACTCTACATTTGGGAGAATCCTTCAGCGTATTGTTCCTGCCTTGAACACAAGGTGGCGGTATGAGATTACCTCTTCAGCCTGACAGCAGAAACAATATCTTCAGCTGCATTTACAAAACATATTCTATATTCTCAGTGGTTCCTGTTTCAACCTATGAGAACAGCAGTGTAATGTATTTTATAGATATTTACAATATTGCAAAAACAAAATTACTTCATCAGTTTCACAGAAATCTCACCTGAGCTGCTCCACCACTTGATTTGAGGCTTCAAATGGTCGGGGCTCACAAGGATATGATAGAAATGTATTCATTACTATTCCATTAAAGATGCAACATTTTAGGACATGGCTTTTGCTCAAAATAGTGACATACTGATAAACTAATGTATAAAGGTGCAGTGGTTAATGGTGAGATTAGGAAGGAAACCTGGTACTGAACAAAGCTGAGGAGTCAGTGTAGTTGAATAGGAAAGATACAGCAAATAATATTAATTTAGTTAGATCAAAGAATATTGTAATAGCAGAGGTTCTGTACAAGTGAGGGCATATTTGTAGCTAATAACATACATGAGTTTGTACATACTGTGCAAAACATGTAAAACTCATTCAAATTTTGAGACACAGATTTTAAGGTCATAAAAAATCAGATTTTCCCCTTTCAATTGTTTCGTTTCTTTTCTAAATATTTAATTTCTTATTTAAATTTTTTCTTTAAATCTTGATTGTTTTTGATGTTGCCCTGACTACAACTTTCTTTTTTATTCTGCGGGGGTCAAGGGAGACCAGTCCAGTAAAACCTTTGGTGCACAAAAGATTTTTAAAAATGTGCTCCCACAGATGCAAGTTAGAAGAGCTCTATTTTGATAAAAAGGGAATAACATAAATGTATGAATACAGAGGCACTCAAAAGTATACGCACCCCTGTTAAAGCGGCAGGTCTTTGTAATCAAACCAGGATAGATACTTTATGAGGCCTTTTCAGCTATATCAACAGGAAATAAGACACATTCATTCATTATGAGGATGATCAAACAAACCAGAGGAAATTAAATCAGTTACTATTATAAATGTTCTCAGCATCCTAGTTTAAAGCAGTTCATGCTTTTTGTAGACTTTAAATAATAGAAATCTTATCCTTGACGTCAACTTCCATCCATTTAGATCCAGAGATACCAAATTCCTCAGTAAAAAATAGCACTTTTAGAATTATAAACCATTAATTTGAATGCTTTAGAGAATATGAGTGGAGTAGTACACATAACAGGCAGAAAGGTGTGTCACTAACAGATTATAAGTGTGAAAGAACCCAAACTACATGTGGGTTAATCAGCTTAATTTATTGATTATCTGTTAATGCTTTCTCGGAGTTTGGAGAGATTTCTTTTTGTTTCAGGCTGATAAAGTCAAATTATGGCTGAAAAAAACAATGCTCGGCTACCATGAAACAATGCATTTTTGTTTATTTATTCTGGTTTTATAACTGAGAATCAAAGTTTTTGATTTTCAAAAAGCGAGATCTTTATTCCTCTGTCTCAAGTTGATAAGGACACGTCACAGCTTCGGGAACATCGAAGACTTAGGGTAGGGGAAGGTTCAGGGTTGCGTAATGGAAACATGTCTTTAGTAAACAAGCTTCTGAACCAGATACTCTCATCAATATCACTGAAAGGACAGGCAATGAGACCCAGAATACCACATTTGTTTCCGAGCTGTTTAGCCCAGACAGTTCCCTGAAAATGCTCCAGTAGATCCAGAAATGTGTGGTAAGAGTCCCGGCATAAACTGCCCAGAGAGATCACATTTCTCCTGGTGGGGCCTGTCCTCGTTGGCTCCTGGAGGAGACTAGAATGGAATTCAGAAGCCCACTCATTACATATAAAGCCCTCAGTGACCTGGCCCCTGTTATTTAAGACAGCATAGCTTTCGAGGACTAGAAGGGGAGGCAGAACTGTTCTCAGGCGGGCAAACAGCGCACTCCTAGGGGGTCTGTTAGAGTAGATTTTGATTCTATCAGTGCTTCATGCAGTATTTTGGGTTTGTGTGGCAAAATCAAAATATACCATCAAATAAGATAAGACAAACCTTTGTTGTCCCACAAACTCTCCCATATAATAACAGAATATGGTCAAAGTTCATATTCAAATGGGTGTATGGATGACAAAAAAACAAAGTTGTCCCTGCCAAAGCCCTGTGCCCCACTAACCTTTAAGTGCTACTTATTCTATTAGAAGAGCACTGTTATGAACTTTATTTATAGAGCAATGGAGATGATCGCTTCCTCAGCACCGAATCAGATTCGTGGCATTCGAAGTGCGAGGAGGGCACAGCGGTGACAAGAGTCTGAATGCCCGGTCTGGTTTCATGCGGTTCCAAGAGAGGGAATGGAAGGGAGGGGCGAGGGGGGTCAATGCAAGCTGGTTGAAGCCGGACCAGTGAGGTGTTTACTGGCCAGACTGTGTGCTCAAAGGTTACCCAAACTGTGTTCTCAAGAAAGGGTGAGTGAGCAATACAGACGCTGGTCCCTCCTCTACATTTCTTCCACAAGGATATTAAATGAACTGACACCGTAAAATGCTGTTCTTCTTACATCCTGTTCTTCTTACGCGTTGCGTGCAGAGATTACTTTTCACTTAATCTTATGCAGTGTTAAGTAACTAACCTTTATGGTTCAAAAAGCGTAGATATGAATTTGATCTATGATGTAAGGTAAACAAAAGGGCCGACCTTCTTGTCAACGGACTTGTTTACAAAATAAACCTGAAGGATTTTGGGAATCTCATCTCCTGGTATATTGTGTCATCCTGTCTGACAATCAAATAAACAGCTAGTGCCTTACAAAAAGTATTCACACCCCTTGAACATTTAGACATTTTATCATATTACAGACTTCAACGGTTCTTATCGGCACAGATTGAAACAAAGTAGAGCATCATTTTGGATGTGGGTGGAATATGACACATGATTAAAAAAAAAAAATTATACCTATAAAAATCAAAATGGCTGGATTTATGGCTGGCCTTTGACTGGACCATACAAACTTATGAATATGTTGTTATCTACATCATTCCATTACACGTCTGGCTGCATGTTTAGGGTCATTATCCAGCTGGAAGGTGAACCTTTGTACCCAGTCTTGGACACTTTGTTGGTTTAGTTGGTTTTGGCAGGTTTGGGGTTTGCGATTCTCATGTTCGGAGGATGGACTGAACAGTTGTCAGTGAGATGTTCAAAGCCTGTGATATTACTTTAAAACCTAACCCTGCGTTAGATTTTTCGCTGTCAAAGTTTGACAGCCATGTCCAATTTTTATACCACTTAACAATAATTGGTCAGTCGTGTACATCCCAATAAAATACAGTGGAGTTTGAGGTTGTAACGTGACAAAATGTAAAAAGGTTCAAAGGGTGTGAATAGTTTTGCAAAACACTTTAAAGCTGCAATATGTAAGAACAAAGACAACAAAGCTTATATGCAAGGTATAAAACTAGCAATTTGTGAAATCCAATAATTCTGCCTCATGTAACAGTGCTTGAGTCATCAGATATGTGTTGGAGACGTTTTGCGAAGTCAGTCGTCTGCTTTAACACAAGCTCATCGTGGCCCTGACCTGCAGCTGCTGAGGAAAGTCACACAAGCCATTCTAACCCTCCAAACTATCTCCCCTTTCTAACACTTTCCATTTGGGTTCCTGTGTTTTAGCTGGCTGCTGTTAATTTGCCTGAATGGGAAGGCGGAGTGATCGCACTCAGATGCTGCATCCACCCACCCTGGTCCTTTTTTAGGATTGGCTCCGACAGAAGCAGGGCTGCTCATTAACCTCAGACAGTTTCGTAACTTTGTTCTCAAGGGGGAGAAATGAGAAAATTCTAAGATCTCCTGAAATGGATCCCAGTTTTCTCGTTGGGCACCAACATCATCACGCGGAAGCGTGTGCCCCATTAAAACATTTATAGAACACACCTCTCAGCTTGATAGGATGGGCAAAACAACCAATAGAAAAACAGGGTACACTCCGTGACGTCTGTCCTGTAACGTGAGCTGGCCTGTTTACAGGTAAAGTGGAAATTTACTATAAACACCAAGCCCTGGATTTGGAGTTTCAATTATATACAATCATCACAATAATAACAATCCTAAAAAAATTGTATAAATTTGGGAGGTCTCATCAGAGCCAGCCCTCTATAAAAGCCACGTCTGAAATCAGATCAACAAGTGCTCAGATATCCTGCTGTGTCACAGACTGGCACACACGAGAGTCCCAAAACAGGTGTGTACAACTTGTTGAGCTGCTCATAGGTCATGTGCAAAAGGTGCCTATAAATTCAGGGGCCTTCGCCATCCTCAGAGACACAGTAAGCTCTAGCAAGAAGTAAGGAAACTAAACGGAGTAACAACACCAAGAAGCTATATCTTTTTCCTTTCTTGCTGGATTAAAACCTTCTTGGAAAACTATCAAGGTAAATGTTGCTTTTAATTGATTATCAGTAGATAAAATAAATGTAACATTTTTTAAAAGCTTCATCAGCTTTTAAAAAATGTTAAATTTAGTTTATTTTCTGAACCCCTTTTATGTTAATTTTTGTCAAATTTATGGCTTCAAATGACTTATTGGTTGTGATCCTAAATTTGGTAATTGCTTGCCTTTTTTAGTGAGCTGTGGTATGCTAACTGGCTCACTTCTGAGAAAGTTTATGGACAAAGGCTATTCAACTAGAGAACCTCTCCCAAATATCTGTCTAATTGTTGAGAAAACGTGAAGCTTATCTGCATCATTTTGTAAAAGTAAGGACAGCCTGTTAACATAGAAATACAGATTTCATTGACGGAACGCAGTATTAAGAGCAAATATTTCCATTTGTGTACCAACCCCAGAAACAAAAATGGTTGTCGTGAAACCGACCGACATGGTGCCCTCGGCGGGCATTAAGTTCTTTGGAGCAGGCACGGCGGCTTGCATTGCTGACCTCATCACCTTTCCATTGGATACGGCCAAAGTCAGACTGCAGGTCAGATACCCCTTACATGTCATGATTCTTGTTGTTTTTTTTAATTTTATTTAATTTGCAACTAAAGATTCATTAATGCCATCATGTGCCCAGATCCAAGGCGAGTCTCACAACGTTGAAGGATCCAGCGCAGTGAAGTATCGGGGTGTGTTCGGCACCATCAACACCATGGTGCGCACAGAAGGAGCCAGAAGTCTTTACAACGGACTGGTAGCAGGTCTCCAGAGGCAGATGAGCTTTGCGTCTGTTCGCATCGGCCTTTATGACTCCATGAAGCAGTTCTACACTCGAGGCTCTGAGAGTGAGTTTTATGCATTTGTCAAAAATGAACGAACAATGGAGTTTGTATCCTGTTAGTAGGTTCTAACATCCATGCTGCTCAGGTGCTGGGATTGTTACCCGACTCATGGCGGGCTGCACCACAGGAGCCATGGCTGTGGCCTTTGCACAACCAACAGACGTGGTGAAGGTGCGTTTCCAAGCCCAGGTGCGGTTGGCTGACGGTGAGCGGAGATACAACAGCACCCTGGATGCCTACAAGACGATTGCTAGAGACGAGGGAGTTAAGGGACTCTGGAAAGGTAGTGCTTTTTTAAATCACAATGTTATGTGGAAACATGAAAAACAGTAGAGATTTAAAAAAAAAAATTTCTTTCAGGCTGCATGCCAAACATCACCCGGAATGCCATTGTAAACTGTGCCGAACTGGTCACCTATGACATGATCAAAGAACTCATTCTGAAGTACGACCTGATGACAGGTGAGCAGAAGATTCAAACAAATGACTGCCGGCATTTGAGAAGTCCCGACGCACAAATGCGTCTCAGGAAATGACTCTTGCTCGGTTCTCCCCACAGACAACCTCCCATGCCACTTCACAGCTGCCTTCGGTGCTGGCTTCTGCACCACCATAGTAGCGTCTCCTGTGGACGTGGTCAAAACACGGTTCATGAACTCAGGGACTGGGCAGTACACCAGCGCCGTCAACTGCACTCTGACAATGCTGAGAAATGAAGGACCTGCAGCTTTCTACAAAGGGTAAAGACTAAAATGAAAATTAAAGCTACATTCTAAGAAATGCTGAGTTGAAACAGCTAAATTTAGATTACTTTCCTTACTACTATTGTGACTGGGAAAGTCAAAGGATGTTGAGGAGCTCCAGGTTCAGTGTCTAATCTGGCCGCTAAGCATACAAAACATAGTGAGAATACAAAGGAATAAAGTGTTTATTGCAATTCTGGTAGCTTGCAGCTAATTCAAGTGGTGGTAAAGATGATATTATACACCTTGTACTTGTGAAAATTTCCGTTTATTGTTTGAACACATGGCATTTGGAGAATTAAATGTGATGCTTGTATTGCTAAATCCATCTCAGACAATTTGAAGAACTGATAGCTAGTTAGCAATAGCTTGCGCTAACTCCATAGCGAAAAAAATGTATTTTAAGTAAACCAACCTGTTCTCTTCTTTAACCCAACATACTGGGTGTGAATTTTTCACCTAAAAAAATCAAACCAATTCTGGCTCTACAGCTCAAACCAGGTTCATTGGGTTAAACAAATAACTCGGCAAGTTTTTGGAGTGCATAAATAACTCAACAGGTCTGTTCTACTGTTCCCCTTCTTTACTCTCCCCTCTTTTGCTTCTTCTAGATTCATGCCTTCTTTTCTGCGTCTGGGATCTTGGAACATCGTCATGTTTGTGACATATGAACAAATTAAAAGGGGTATGACCAGAACGCAACAGTACTGGGAGTCACCGTTTTGATTGCAACTTGTAAAGGCCCTTTTATGAAGAATGCAGACATGCAAAAGGCCTGACATGCAGCGTGATGCAATGAAAAACACTGTGCGATAAGGCTGGACACGAAGAAGCGTGTGAGGAGGCCCTAATTAAGGAATTACGTGGTGATTAGAGGCCGTACTTCGTGACCTACCACTTAGGACTTGGTTCGTGAAGAATCGGGGACATTCCTGCAAGGCCGGGAAGATTTGCACATTATAGAACAAGGATTCATCTTGTGGACTGATAGGACAAGTACTTTTAAGTAAGGAATTCTGCTCAACCGGCTGTTTGATGATGGATTTCTACGTTTACGAGCTTTGTTGCGTGAGGATGACTGACATTCAGTAGAATTTTTTCCACAAAAAGAATGACCATTTCACCTGTATATTACCTCTTTTATTGGCATTGCTAACATGTTTACACTGTTTATCGTTGTTTTATCCATATATGGCTGGAGAGGATTGTTGGAATGTAAAGTAGACACTTCATATTGTTTAGCTGTAGGATTTATTGCTGGTCAATGGGTCATGAATGTACTGTGCACCATGAAAGACAGCTACAAAATGTTGAGTAAAATCTGAAATTTTGTCTGGAACAAAATTTTATTCTAGCTCTGTTAGCTACATACTTTGTAATGAAAATAGAAAGGGTGGGGGGGGGGGGTGATTGCACTGCTGAATAAAACACTATATGACGATAGCAAGCCTCTGTGCATCTGCTGTGAATACTGACCCTGTGGGGCATGAAAAAATCTAAACGTTCTGATTTTGCAAATGATTCAACAATTCCAAACTCCTGGGAGTTTGAACTTGTGATGACTTTGCATAAAAAAAGCCTGAGTTTTGGTCAGGGAAGGGCGCTGCATTACATCGAAGAAACACTTGCCCCATGATCTATTTTTCACTGCTGGGTGAGTCAGTAGTGGGACAGCGGTGTCATACAGTGACGCATGTAGGACAACGTGTACCCGAGCACTGGGTATTAATGCTGCACTTTACAATCCTCAGATATCACATGTCTGCTTTTTCTATATTTGTCAAATGGCAGTGAATGGGGCGGAGGCCTGTCTGGTCGAACAGCAAAGGAGCCAGACATTGTTGTTCCAACACCTAATACTTCAAAAATGCACACAACATCAAACTTCAAATTGAGTGTACACTTTTGGCATATAGCAAAAAGTGGGACGGAAAAAGCGCAGAATTGTGAAGAAATTTTCAAATCTGAGGTGTGCATTCGGCAGGTCCAGAGACGGACCTGCCATGAAGTGGATGAGGCAGCTGCTTAGGCCCCAGCAGGCACTAGGGGGCCCCCACATTGATGAACTGTAAACTGACTCACTGTTGCTCCACTGCCTGTGGCAAAAAACCATAGAACCATGACCAATTTTGAGCTTCTCGCTTTCATCCACCAAAAAGAGTTGACGGTAGGGCTGGGCGATGCGGACCAAAAATAATGGCCATTTCTCAATTCACGAGAACGCAAGTACGGACTCGCGTTCTCGTCAAGTCCGGTCTTGGCGAGAACACAGGAAGATCGGACTTGACAAGAACGCGAGCACGCAGCACGTATGGTGTATTGGAACAGAAGCGTACTTGTGACGTCATGAGACGCACAGTTCTTTAGCATTTCTTTAACATTCAAAAGTATTTATATACTACACCACAATTAATCTTATTGAAAAATTTTTTAAAACAACATTTTTAATTTCTAAAAAGCCTAAAAATTATCTTGCCGCAGTGCATTCTGGGAAAGTGGTCAGTCTGAAGAACGCACAAGTCTGCTCTGATGCATGCTCGATAAAGAGGGCGGGGCGAGAACAACATCCGGGGATGTGGTGCGTTCTCGCTCTAGCGTTCTCGGCAATTGGAACAGTGCTCGGGCTGAGGCTGATGACGTGTCACGAGCACACGAGCACACGAGCACACGAGACCGCTCAAGAACGCATATTGAGAAACGGCCAAAATCTCAATATTCTTGGGCCGAATGCCGATATACAATATTTACCTCACCATGTTTTTTTTTTTTATACTGTAATTACAACAAGGTATCACTAAATCAAAGCTGTATCCCAAATGTCTCGCAGGCACATTTTGTAAACAAACAGCTGTAGATAAATATGAGAAATGGCTGAAAAATAACCTGCTGGAATACATAAAGTATAATTGTAACACAACATAGACCATCTCAATATAAAAAACAGTCTCATCTTACATCTCTTTTAAAAAAATTTGATATTTTTAAATCTCCATATATTGCCCAGCCCTAGTTGACGGAGATTTATCCAAACCTTTGGGTAGCTTTAAGAATAGCCTGTACATTGCCTGGGACAGTGGCATTAGCTGAAAGAAGTGTTTCAAAGCTTTAGGTTTGAGGCCCTCTAGTGGTCAAAATTAGTTAATACCATTTAACCAGTTACAACAAAGCAACATTTAGAGCAACAAATGGAAAATGGAGTGTACTTTATATACCTCCTTTCTAGTCACCCAGGCTACTCAAAACACTTCACAACACTATCTGTGCCCTCATTTACCCATCCACACATGCATTCATAAAGTATTTTCAGTGAATGTGTTCAGTTAGCAGTTAACCGTGATGCACCACGGTCATAGAGGTCAAATGTTGTGCATAAGGCATATAATTAGCTACATTTGCCTGTGCAAATTCTCCGTTATCCGGGTCATCGCAACAGCAAACAGGCTGAAATAGGAGGCAACCGGACTTTCGCTTAGCGAAATTGTTTCGACACCTATCCAGGAGTCTTTGTCTATTCTGGTGGCTCGCACTTCCTCCCTACAACATTTGGTTTTGAGCAGCTTTAACTGTCAACTTATGGTAAAGTTGGGCCCCCAAAAAACATATTCTGCTTAGGGCCCCCAAAATGTCCAGGTCTGGGCCTGCTGTAGGTAGAGCAAAGCTCATTACAGCTGATGGGGAAAATGGCTGCGGAATGCTGAAGGAAAACCTATAAGAAGCTGCAAAATTCCTGAGACGGGGGCAAAGGTTAGTCTTCTTGCAGAACAGCCGCCTTAAACAAACAGGCGGCTTTACAATGAAATGGTTTAGGTCAAAACACATTCAGGTGTTAGATCGTCCTCATCGTGCATACCTAAATACAACTGAGGATCTGGCAAGACTTGAAAATTGCTGGTCGTAGACTGAGCTTGAGCTATGTTGCAAAACGGAGTGGGAAAATATCGGAGCCTCTATGCGCAAGAGCGGTGCCACAAAAAACGCCTTGCAGCTGCAAATGCAGTCAAATTTGGTTTTACATGGTGCTGACACTTTGCGGGTGAATACATGTGCACGCAACACTTTGGTATTTCTTTATTTGTGAAAAATCTAAATCAAAGCCATCATTGTCCTTCCACTTCCCAATTGTGCTCTAGTTTTTATGGTGTGCAACACATAATCCCAGGAAAGACCGTTGAAGACTGTGGTTGTATTGTGACAAAATGTGAAACATTTCCTGGGATATCTATAATGATTGTAGAATTAATTAAGATTAATGACGGAGAGGTAGTTAATCACTGGACGGAGCGGAGAGAAAAAGACTTGGAACAGGTTTCGACTGAAACCATGGTTAGATGATTACCGGGGCAAACATATGGCTCCAATCTGCTGTGCTCTGCATTCTTGTATGTTCAGCATGACTCAGCGTTTACCTAATGATAAACAACACTCCAATAAACAAATGGCCGACATAAAACAAATTAGAAAAAAATTGCAATAATCCAGTTTTTGATTTTATTTTTGCAAAATGAAATGTAAAAAAAAACTCTGTGTGCCTCTGCTTCTGATAATTTTAAGACTCATTGCAATAATGAAATCAAGAAGAGATGAGAGCAGCCTGCTCTAAATTCTGGATTCATACAATACAAATAGATGCAGAGGGCGTTGGTCCCCCTATTCTAAGCGATTGATCAGCAAACTTATGAGATCCCACAGACCTCATGCTGCACCATTATGTAACAGCATCACAGCAGTATTTAAAGAGGTTCTCTCTCCCTTGTCCGCTCTTTCTTCCCCCCACACTACAGCACTTTTCCCCATTCATCACTTCAGATACAACGGCCCACTTGGACAGTGTCACCTAAAGACGATTTTTAATCTTAACTGATCATATAAAAAGGTAAAACTAGACTTTTGTTTAAAATAATTGCCTTTTTTGAGATTTTTTTATGTGCTCCCCTCCCCCCCCCCCTCCCAAACAGCTCTTTGATTTATGCTTGCTTTGCCAGGACCTGGAGTATGATTTTAATTGTCGTCATTTCTGCAAGATCTTCTATGGGAAAACAAGGAAACCGGTTTATAGCTGGGACAAAGTTTAGCCAAAGGGACACCTTCAGAGAATCCTGATCTTCTGTGTTTCTGCCCCGCTGACTGCTCCAGTAAAGGTAAGAACGAGGAGTCCCATCCAGCTCATTTCACACATGCATAGACGAATCTAACGTGTTTGGAGCGCACGTGAGAGCATAATTTAAACTGTTGTTTAGGTAGGTCACATACTGCTTCAAAGTGTACAATTAACTTGTGGATCATTCATCACGAGAGTATTATGGATCAAGCAAGCCATGCAGCTCCATCAAGTAGATAAAATGTAGATACAGCTTTCCTTAAACTAATGCAAAGTCTTTTTTATTTCAGACTTTTTAGCTGAGATAATTGTCCAGTCCTTATATTAAAAAGATACTCTTGGATCTTAGTTATATTCCAAAGAAAACTGGAGAAAATGGTTGGACTCCGACCTGCGGAGGTGCCTCCAACAGCGGCGGTAAAGTTTGTGGGTGCTGGACTTGCAGCCTGCATCGCTGACCTGCTTACCTTTCCCCTGGACACGGCCAAAGTACGGCTGCAGGTAAAATCAGAGTGCGGCGCTACATCTCTATGCTCACCCTGAGCCTTACCCAATGTCTGATTTTGTTCCCTATTAGTTAGTGTGATTTCTTCTATTCTCTGCACAGGTCCAAGGAGAGGCCAGCATCTCTGAAGCAATGGGAAAAGCTCCTGCAGTGAAGTATCGGGGTGTGTTTGGGACCATAATCACAATAGTGCGCACAGAGGGGCCCCGGAGCCTTTATAGTGGGCTGGTGGCAGGACTCCAGAGACAGATGAGCTTTGCCTCTGTCCGCATCGGTCTCTATGACTCCTTTAAACAGTTCTACACTAAAGGATCTGATCGTAAGTATGTGCCTTATTCAGGAAATGTTAACTCAAGAAGACCTGCACAAGTCAAGCTTGATAACTAATCTACTCTGGCTCAGATGCGGGCATTGGCAGTCGGCTGCTCGCGGGATGTACCACAGGCGGCATGGCTGTGGCTCTGGCTCAGCCCACAGATGTGGTGAAAGTCCGATTTCAGGCACAAGCCAGGTCTTATGAGCACGCAAGACGCTACTGTGGCACAATTGATGCTTACAAGACCATTGCTAAGGAGGAAGGCATCCGTGGTCTCTGGAAAGGTAACTTAAGCTCTATAGATACTGACTTAAGGGCTGCCATTAAATTTTTTTATAACAAATCTGTGTTTGTGTGTGCACTCAGGCACAGGTCCAAACATTGCACGCAACGCTATCGTTAACTGCACAGAACTAGTGACATACGACTTCATTAAGGATTTGATCCTCACGTCCACTCCCATGTCTGGTAAAGTAGCGGCCTTGGTCCAACATGAAACCGAGGTGTGGGGAGACATTTATAAGCTGGAACTGTGACTTCCTGTGCTCCACAGACAACCTACCTTGCCACTTTGTGTCAGCCTTTGGTGCCGGGCTATGCACAACTGTGATCGCTTCCCCAGTGGATGTGGTCAAAACGAGATATATGAACTCGGCTCTCGGCCAGTACAGCGGTGTCCTCAGCTGTGCTGCTGCCATGATGACCAAAGAAGGCCCGCTGGCCTTTTATAAGGGGTAAGGAAAGACTGTGGGGACGTCTCTGAAAGATTCGTTATACGGATGGGAATATCAAGGTCCAAAAGTGACACAATGTAGTGAATAATTTTAATTATCATTATAGCTCATCAAGTAAACCCATCCATTAAATCTGGTTAACTTAGACACTGTGTCATCTTCAGACCAATCACTTTGTTTAAAGCTGTCTAAGCCCGAGCCACTGATTTTGAGTAAGACTGGCAGACAAAATTAATTTCTCATGATAAAAAAATACTTAAATTGTAAATAAACTCTACAAGTCTGTGTAAACGCAAATAGCAATTTTATGTTTATTAGAATATTAAGGATTTTATTTAAAATGAGAACAAGAATAGAAATAGAAAAATGAGAATAGAATATATGTTGTCGTTTCACACGATGTAAAAACTGTTAGGTTAAGTAATAATGTAATGATTTAATTATTTATTGAATCCTGTCATTTTGAAAGGTCAGTATGTGGGCGGGACTAAGGCTGATGTGATCAGAGGCCATTAGTGTAGAGTTAAGTTAACCAATCACACCATAGGGTCAGCACAAGATTTAAAACAATCATGTATAATTTTAGCAAATACAGAATTTATATTTTGACAGATATTTATCAATATCAGTATTGATATCGTCTGATTTACTATATTGTGCCATTTTTGGTGCTCGATGTAGGAAAGAAGGCTATGATAAAATGATATGAATATAACATAATATAATATGAATAATGCACAATGTTTTTCTGTTTTCCCCTGATTTAGCTTCATGCCATCGTTCCTACGGCTGGGCACTTGGAACGTGATCATGTTTGTCACATACGAGCAGCTGAAGCGAGCTTTGATGGCAGCGAATCACAGCCGCACAACTTTATTATAATCACTGCAGTGTACCCAATGGCTGAAATGTAACAGCTTCCTTACATTAAGCTATCTTTCAGGGCACATATCAACTCATACCTATGAAATAAACACCTTACTTTTCGGAGTGCAACACATATAATTAAACTGCTGTCAATATTTCAAACTTAGAGCGTGCTTGATCAGATTCTTGCTTTCAGCGCTGAGCTTCTCTGGAAATTCGATGTCAAAGGCAATGACGAGGTTTCCTCTCTGGGAAGGGTCCTGTGGAAGTGGCATTCCCTCTCCACTCAGCACTTTTTTGTACGAAGGGCTGGTTCACAATGAGAAATGCACAAGACCAAAGCAGACTGTAGAGTAAATGTCCTTGTTAAAGTATACAGTTGACATAAAGAGACATATTTTGACATTGTATGTGCTTGCTGTTGATCTTTGAGCTCTAATAGAACGTGATTGCAAAATTCAGTAGTATAAAATGGATTATATTTGGTGAGCTGCTGCGTGGGAAAGCACTTACTGCACAATGTCATTGATAGGAATGGTGAGTAGCCTGCCATCTAGTGTCTGCACATCCATATTGAAGCCAGTCAGTGCCTGTTGGGAGGGGAATACAATGACCTTGCAGCGTCGTTGCTCCTTGAGCTTGTTACAGGGTTCCTACACATTTAATTTCATTTGTTTATTTTCAATTCCAAGCTCAGGTTTTTGCAAGCTAATATTTAAAAAAAACAATACAGGTAGGTAGAAAGGAAGGAAGGAAGGAATGATACAAAACTTTTTCTTACGTCCGATTTCTTTTTCAAGATTTATCCATAAGTGTGAAAACACTGAAATTCCACAGTTTTCCAGCCTGTGTAGGAACCGTGTTTAACCCCCCCGTCCAAAAACGCAAGTATAGCCCACATAAAAAAAAAACCCCAGAGACATCACCCACCATCTCCAGAGAGATCTTGACCTTGTAGATGAGGTCATTGTGTTGTCTTGTGAACAGATGATGAGTCTTCTCCCGCACTATAAACACAATGTCTGCGGGGATGCAGTGCGGTCCCTAGAGGTGAAACACAACAGGATGACTAACGCGATGATGCTGAATGAGTTTGAATTTCTTCAAGCTGATATTCATATGTGGTTAAATAAAAAAAAAGACAAAAACCCTACAAAAATATTTTTAATAAAGTACACACAAGTGGCTTACACATTCAACACATGTACTACGGAGTAAAAAGTAATATTTAAATAGAAGTCAATAATGTATACAGTGTAACAACATATAGTATACCTGATCTCCCTCTTTGGAGAAAATAATTCTGGTGCCTTCCTTCCACCCAGGCTTGACTTCTATAGTCAGAATCTTATCCTTGATACTGGAAGTGTGTCCATCCTCATTCATAACCTGTAACGCACACGTCAAAATGAAGAAAAGCCTGATGCAGAAACCAAGACAAATGCAATAAATGGTCTTTTTTTACCTGGTTGTATGCGTATTTGTGTCATTTATTGTTTTTAAAATTAAGAAGTTCAAATTTTAGTCAACAGTACTGCAGAACCATTGGACAGAGCGTGCAGAACAAAAATAGAACAAAATCTACATGTAAGGTTTTCACCACTTATGCTCTAGTGCAGGGGTCACCAACACCAAGTAGTCCTTGAGGACCACATGTGGTGCCCATGAGCCAGTTCTAAAAAAAAAAAAGAAAAAAAAAAGCACAGTCCACCACCAAAACTTTATTTTATTCCATTTCTCTTCTTTTTTAATCCCACTTGCATTTATATAGATTTAAAAATGACAATATCTATAAGAGGTGAAGGAATAATGAAGGAGGACCACCTCCAAAAATCCACAACTGGGTGTTTGAAACCTGTGCTCAAGGTGGGGTTCCAACAAGACAAGAATCTTTTATATATTGAAAGTGCTTTGGGATACAGGATGAGCATCCTCTGGACTGGCCGAGTCCTTAAACCCTGTTGAAAATGTGTAGACAATGCTTCAAACCTTGTGTGGATCGGAGAAAACCCAAAATAAATTCAAACACCACACAGTTTTTTTTTTATTTATAATTTCATCAAAGCTGTTTTTGGTGTTATTGCACCAACCTAAAAACAAAAATGTTTGACTGTATCATTAAAAGCCTAAACTCAGTGAGACATTCATGCCAGAGATGAATGTATGCAAACCTCTGACCAGCGCTGTGGCTGTATTATGTAATCTAACAGTTTTTATGCTTCAACATATTGTTAGGTTTACAGTTTAGCTGTGTCCTGTACGTCTTTAACAGTCTCAGTCTAATGGACGTGTGAATGATTGAACCCCAGAAAAAAGCCCTGGCCTGAGAAGTGAAAGACAGCTAGTAATATGTTAGTAGCTTCTACCCTGCGAGATATCTTGATCTTTTTTATGCATCCATGGAAGAGATCATCCAGGGACAAATGAAGATCTCTCTCTATTGGAGAGTCGTGTGTCTTCTCCACTCCTGCCTGCAGGAAGCTGTACTCAAGGGGTGATCCGGTTGTGTAAAAGTCTGCAGAAAAGACAGAGCATGAGGAATGCAGCTGGTTTGAATTTGAAAAGAAAAAGCACAACATGCTCTTTGAATGCACTCTTTCTTTTTTTTTTCCACCTGCAAATGGGTTGTCGCTGCCAAAGAACTGTCGGAAAGTTTTGTCAGGATTGCCATGGTAGATGTATTTGGATGACCAAGCTCCCCCGCTGGCAAACTCTGCAGGGATACCACCCTTGAGTCCCTCCTCACCAAATTTATCATAGGTTGCCTTTTTTCTTGCTGAAAAGGAACGGAGAGAAATACTGAAAGTGACTCACTAATAAAGCACAAGTGAGCAGATATTGTTCAACCCACATTTAACAGGCCCTGCTTTTGGGAATACAAGCACATAGAAACCGCAAGACATGTTGATACTGCTAAATTTATAGTGGTCTGTGAAATTATTTAGACCTTCTCATGCATTTTATTTCTATCTATCCATCCAAAAACCGTACAAACACCCTTGGCTGTGGTTACAGGTACAGTTCTATTTGGGATTTGTCTGTACCAGCTTGCCACATCGAGAGGCCGAACTTTAGACCCATTCATTTTAGAAAGTATTATACTCAGCCGAAATGGATGAGGAGCGTCTGTGAATAGCAATTTTCAAGTCTTGTCAGATTTTTAATTGGATTCAAGTGTTGGCTTTGACTGGGCCATTTTAGCTTGTAGTGAGCTCAAATCATCTCCCCATGCGTGCTTTCACCCAGCATGATGCTGAGCCCACTCACCACGTTCCACTACGAGGGGGTGGACTGACCTGTCGAAGGTTGCTGTTCATTTTCTTCCTCACTTAGCATTTCCCATCTAAGTCAGGATGGGGGTAATAATGAGGTTATTAACACCAACGTTGCTTCTGTGTGTAAGGCTGACAAAACTCTGCCATGTTCTCTGGTCCTTCCCTGATCTGACCAGTAATGACATGTTAAGCAGGTCTACTGGTGGTTCCTAGAGTTTCTAAAAGCAGGAGGGAGGCAGATCCTTTAATCATCAGGCTCCTCTCCTGTGGAACCAACTCCCAGTTTTACTCCATGAGGCAGACATCCTGTCTACTTTTAACACCAGGTGTAAAACCTTCCTTTTTGACAAAGTTTATAGTTAGAGTGGCTTAGGTTATCCCGAGCTATCTCTGAAGTTATGCTGCTATAGGCTTAGGCCTCAGAATGCTCCCCGGCCGCCGCACAGTGGCAGTTTTTGCACCCGAAGGACATACTAACCCATTTTCCTGTGCTACTTTCTCAGTTTTTTTCTTATCTGCGGTTATTTTTACTGTTTTTTCTGTTTTGTTTTTTTTTCACACCTGGCCTGGCATTTCTGTTTAGCTTTGACAGCATCATGAAGGGGCCATCGGCTTAGATACAGCGGTATCATCTGTACACAGAGGACTTTGGGTTCTCTGTGTACAGATGAGACACTTGGCTCTGGCTTTCAGTATTAACCTTGCACCTTTCAGTGACACTGCAATTGAGTGGGCTATAGCTGTGACTGTGTGTACGTTAACACCTTTTTTATAAGGTACTGTTTTACCTTTAGATAAATCGTTGGAAGGTGGCTGTACTAAGATGTCCACCACTGCAACATGCTCGTGGGTGGAGGGATTGCTGCAAAGTCAGTGACTTGAAGTAGTTGGTTGGGTTTTTTTAAGGCAGGAAGCTTTTAACTTCTTTTCACTCTGTAGCACTTTGAGATCTTGTTGATGAAAAGTACGTTACAAATTAAATGTATTGTTATACATTCATCCATCCATTTCCAACACGCTGATTTCTATTGGGATCACGAGGGGTGCTGGTGCCTATTTCCAGCTGTCAATGGGAGAGAGGCGGGGTACACCCTGGACAGGTTGCCAGTCTTGTATTATTATAATAATAATTATTATTATTATTATTATATAACCAATTAGGGCAGGACGATAATTCAATAACGATATATATATATCGAGAGACGTATATCGACGATAGAA